>WBMZ01006344.1:0-549445 GCA_013400975.1 Atrichornis clamosus | reverse complement strand
CTGCCAAGGAAGGTGGGAACCTTCCTGGAAGGGAAGAAATTACCCCTTCCCCCGAATTACTGTAACTTTGGAAATTACGAGGCTTCTGAGCACAAATGTGGGAAAAGGAATAACAGTTCTTTACTAAAATATAGATAGATAGATCGATATCACGCAACAGAACAAACAACAACAATGCAACAACAAACACCAGTAACAGACTCCCCGCCTGTCACCTGGTTTCCCCTGTGGTGTAGCTATGGCCACACCCGGGTAGGGATGCTGGAGTTGGCAAGGGAGGCAGGGAGGCTACAGTCCAGTGGGAGTGGTGGTTGCAGTCCAGTGGGAGCGATGGTTGCAGTCTCGTGGGAGTGGAGGTTGCAGCCAGCTGAGAGAGGTGGTCCTCTGCAGCTCCTGGAAGTTGGTGCTGGACAGTGTGCCACAGGATCCAGGCAGGCTTCATTATATTCCCGCAGGAATGTCCATGTGCCTCCCCCAGGGCAGAGCATTTCCCAGTGGAATGATGAGAGAAGATGGTTTGGGCGGTTCTGGGCGGTTGGGTCGTTCCAGCTGCCCATTGTCCATGATGGCCATTAACAGAGATGGCCTCCTCAGGATGGGTGTGATTGTTGTTGGTGCTTTCAGGGGGAAGCTCTCCCAGCTGTATCTTTTGTGAAGCCAAAAGAGGCCCTACCTCACCACAGGATTCCCCTTATCTTATCTAACCCCAGCTTGCAGTCCAAGGGGCCAACCATGCACCGGGCAGTTGTTGCAAACAACCTGTCACTAATGGCTGATCAGGGCTGGTGCAGAAGGGGGAGAATACATTGTTCTACTACATCCCCACAGCCCAGGGCAGTCTTGTACAGCAGGGTTGGTGTGACCTGTCCTGGATTTTGATCTGCCCTGATAAGTCTGAAAAACTACTTGTAATGTGTAGATGCTGTCATTATTTCTGCAGTTTTGGAATTTCGTTCTGGCTTGTTCTGGATTTAAACTTCCCCAAGGTTGTCAGGAGCCTGGGCTGGGCTAATTGCTGGGAAGGAGCAGAAGAGCTCTGTTGTTTTTGTGTCTTTTAAATGTAAGTTCAGAGCTCTCTTGTACAGTGCCTTGGAAAGTAGCTGATAACAAAAGAGATTTGGAGTTTGGATAAGATAAGAATCAAATTGAATATTTGTCCTGAACCAACAATGCACTTTATCTGTTCAGGAGATCCAAAGAGTTGCATTTGTCTTAAAATAGTTTTTCTGTTTTCTCCATCTCCTAAAATTCTCTGTGCTAATGTTGGATTTAAGCACTAAATTTAACAAGTCACAAACACCATGGGATGACAGCAAATTGGTGTCTAAAATTTGGTACTAGTGAACTTCCCCATCCCTCCTTTGTCATGGCACAGTACCACAGGAGTGGCAAACATCACATCACACTCAAAGCCTCAGGGGATAATTTTATAAATTGTCAAGCAAGGGATGATTCCACAGAGCTGCTGATTTCAGGGATGGCCCTGAACTGAAATGTCCGTGTTGTCCCAGCTTCTAAAATTGCTGCAGCTAGGCTTTAAGCATGTGTTCCATTTCCCAGGTTGGGCAGAACCCTAAAGTCAGTACAATGAACCACATGAAGTGCACGCCTGGACAGGAATTACACGCTGCAGTCCCCAGCTGATACCTCTGAGCCTTCTGGTTTGGTGAATTGCAGTTTATTCCTCTTGGACCAAGGCCTAGTGCCTTCCTCCTTGGAGACTGTTCCCATAATTCCTGTGTAATTCAATTAGCTCTAACCAGACCTACCTACGACAGACAGAATACATTTTTCTAACCTCCTTGGATCCTATGGAAAATGATGCCTGTGGTCCCTCCCAGTGGGAACTTGTGCTCAGCAGAGGCACAGTGACAGAAACCAGCCTTTTTGGAATGAAGATTTATGTAGCACTCACAGCAGGACTAGTGAAACAAGAAGTGTTAGGTGATAAAGTCTCTGGTCTTGCTTTTATTTTCTGAATCCAGTAAACTGGAGTCCAGGAACCAGGAGATATACCAGAAGTTTGGTGCAGACACTGAAATGGCTGGTCCTTCACTGTCTCTTGATATTTATTTAGAAAGCACTAGGAAAAATATTGCTTTTTCTGACATATCTGCCAATAAATTTGCTCAGTAGGCATAAATAATGAGCAGCATGGGGACATGGCTGGCAGATGATAGTCTTGACATGTTTGTAAGCAACTCAGAATCCATTACCATGGGACCAAAATTGCATAAGAGTCTAAGGAAACACTGAATCAGGGTCTAAAATCTAATACATCAATTGTGATATGCTACCTAGTAATCAGCTACAAGAAAACTTATCTTGCTCAAGTTGTATTTCTAGCTTGCATAGAGACTGAAAATTAAAGAATTAGCATATTTGTGGCAAATAAAATATTATGCTTCCAAGCAAGTGACTGTCCTTATTTAATGCCCTGCTTTGTATTTAGAGAAGCTGCAGAGGCACATCCTATATGTGCTCAGTACAGCAGCTGAATGATGTGTTTAGAATAATTCATCAGATAAATTCATGTCCGTGAATAATCTGCATTCAGATCATGACCTTTACCAAGCTGTGCTTTTTCCAGGGCTCAGAGCCTTCAGCTAATGCTGGGAGGAGAGGAGAGGAACACAGAGGAAGTTTTCTCCCATCTCCTCCATTCCAGTAGGATTCCTCTATTGGCAGCAGGGCGGGAAAGCCCAGGGGATGTTGCAAACCAGGGAGAAGGATTTTTCTGAGAGTGTTGCTGGAGCTGAGGAAGCAGTGGTATTTTAAGTACAGACAAGGGCTTGGGGCCACGGTGGCCTCCCAGCAGGGAGCTGAGCTGCGAGAGCTGTGTGTGGCCAGCACTGAGTGCCCAGGCTTTGCCAGCATGGGCTCTCCTGAGTCCTGCTTGCTGTCACTATCCATGGCCTCAGAGCTCAGCTGATGTCTAGTATCTTCCCAAGCCAGTCACTGACTCCTCTTTGAGGCCTGGGAGAGGTCAGACAGGTGGGGGCACTCCCAGAGCTTGCCCCCAACTCAGGCACTGCTGGTGGCTCTCAACCCTAAGCCTGGGCTGCAGAGTGACTCCATCCAGACAGCGGGCAGTGCTGGAGGTGTTTTGTCTCACCATTGCTGGATTCTGGGAAATGAGGCAGGGCAGTGTGTCCAGGTGATGCACGTCCACATATGTTTATCCACTGAAACAGCTGGCTGCTTATCCCAGCACTCACCTGATGGGAAAAGCACTAATGAAGCAGCTCTCACTGTGTGAGCTGAACTCACCCTGCACACTGTGGTGCATTAGAGAGGACAAAATTAATACAGCATCAGCACCATGGACAGGTGCTCAGGGAGGCTCAGGTTACAGCTACAAGTGGCTGTAAGCCTTGGTAGGTTTTACTCATCGTGCCAAATACTAATAGGAAATGAAACAGCCAGAAAGCAGCAGGGCTTTAAGTGTCAGGAGCAAAAACTGAGCTAGTGATTTCCATTTAGCAAATATTTTATCTTGATACCAGATGACTGTGATGTTAGTGATTTTAGAAGTGAACTTTAGCATTTTTAGTATGAAACATTTACATTCTCCCTCATTTGCTTTCAACAGTTTCACAGAGCTTTGTGCTGCTCTCACACAGAAACTTCTTATGAATTCTGCAATGTTCTTTATTTGCCTCTTGTGTTTAAGATGGTAAATAAAATTTTGTATAACCTGCTGCTGTGGGAGTGAGGCTCCCCTTTGGCATGTCCCTCAGATCCTCTGGATCATCTGGATGAAGGAAAACCTCACAGGCTACAAGTCATGGTGGTGCTGTGGTTGGGGCCACTCTTTAGCTTGGGAGACTTTGGTGTTTTGATTCACCAGGTCGCCCAGGGAGCTGGTCCTGCTGCAAAATGAGCAGGAAAGCTCAGACTGGGGGTTAGACTAGCTAGGCTGTAGTCCTGACTTTGCTGTTCCCCCTCTGGATGACAGCAGTGACTCAGCTTCCCTGCCTGCAAAATGGGGGACTGGTAATGTTGTCTCATTGTAAGAGTTTGGAGTGTGGATGAGAAGCTCAGAACAGAAGATGTTGATCTGTAGAAAACGTGTGTGAAGGAAGATTGAAAGGGATCTGCATCCACACTGTGAGGTTTATTTGCTGTTTCAGCTTGTTTGTTCTTTCATCAGGCCATTGAACAATAGCTAATGGAAGGGGATGACCTTATATTTATTTACAGGATATTACTGCTCCTGTGTCTTTGAACCGATTAATGCAGCAGCTTTGTGTGCACAATGCAGCAGCCTTGGGTCCTCCCTGTTAGGACTTTGATGACTGCTTCAAAAGCAAAAATGTGACTGAATGGGGCTTTCATTATTTCATTATTCTTTAAATTTATTTTAGGCTGCTAAAGAATTAACGTGAATAATTTTCCCATTTCACCATCTGCTTTAGACTCCATCTCAAAGGGTTCCCAATGAGCATTGCACGCAAAACCCTTTAAAAATGATCCTCTCCATATTTCCCACACTCAGCAGTCTGCTAATGTGGCCCATAGATCTAGGTGATGGGCCTGCATGATTCAGAGAGGATCATTAGGGTTATGATGAGCTATGCAACTGTCTTGTTTATTCACAGTTAGCAATTTCATCACGGTGTCTTTTGTCTCAGAAAGATTTCTGCATTTAAGCTTTTAAAGAGAGGGTAGTGCCAGAGATATTCAGTCAGGGAGACATCCACCTTGGGCTCGGGAGCACGAGCTGCTCCACTGCTTTCCATCTTATTCCACCAGATTTCCCTGGTGGCTTTGGCTGGAAACACCGGGGAGCTCTGGTGAGCTCTCCAGAAGTGACATGAGGGGAAGTGCACGTCTCCTGCTGGCGTTCCAAGGGTTACTCTCAAAGAGTTTACATGCCTAGACTGTCAACTCTCTGTCTCTCTGTGTTTCTCTCTCCAATCTCGTGGGTCCAAGAGTTTTTTTTATTCAGTCTTTGCCTGCCAGGGTCGAACTCCACCGAAGCCTCTATTAAACAACCTCGCCACGATGCCTTTCAGGGCAGTCCACGACTGCCCTCCTTCCTTGTGAGGACGAGGAGGAGGATCAGGAAGCTAAGGTATTTAACCTGCCTGTCAAACAAAATTATTCATGGCAGGTGAGTGGCTGGGCAGCATTTTGCAAGGTTGCCGTGAATAATACATAAGATGGTCAGTCTTGGCACAGGAGTGTTGCTCTAACTTTAGAATAATTCACATGCCTGGAAGAAAAAAGGTGCACACCTTCATATTTTTCATTTCCTGTGATAGGTGTGAAGGGATGCTTTGATGGTCAAGCATGAGCAGCTGCAGCTCTGCCCTTTGAGACCATGGCTGGGCTCTGAGTGTGGCTGCAGGGCAGGGCAGAGGAGCAGAGCCACGGCCTGGGCAGAGCCGAGGGGCTCGGGGTCACCGCTCAGTGTGCACACAGAGAGTTACTGGTGCGGGCAGAGCTGGGTCGCAATGGGGTCACACAGCTCTGGGATTGCACCTAACTCACCTCCTGCCAGCGTGGGACCAGGGGGGAGGTAAAGGTGCAGCCACCCTCGCCTCTCCCCTCTAGGCTTGGCCTGTGGTGCGGGAGACGGAGGCACGGCCACACACACACGTGCACTCAGATCTCCCCAAAGTGTGGTGTCACTCGGGTTTTTTGTATTCAGGGTAAAATCTTATAATGGCACTGTTTCCTTCCTTCAAGCAAAAAATTAGTTGAGCAGATCCTCTATTCTTATGAAAAGCCTGTGAGTCTATTACTTTGCTGGGAATTAGATTTTTTTTTAATTCTTGAAAGGGGCTACTTTCCTCACTCACACAAAAAATATATTTTGGCTGATATACAGTTTTTACCATGTTTTGCAATAGAATACGTAAAGGGCTCTGAATATTTTAATTTTCGATTATATATAGAAAGTCTTAGCTTTGTATTTTGAACTACTGGCATCATATAAATTAAGACAAACAAACAAACAAGAAACCTTCCAGCTTTTTATTTTTATAAACTTTTATTTTCACTTGCTCTTTCCTCAGTTAACCTGCATTAGCTTTTTACTCACCTTGGCAAGCCACGTGATAATAAAAGGGAATAGGAGTGTGCTTAAAAACCATCTAATCCAGCACTTCACAAACACACACACATCTCTCACGGTTTGAAAAGTTCATTTTGATCAGTGATTTGTTGATGCCACCATAAATGAGTCACAAAATCTTGGTGCAAACTCTGCAAGTCAAAGGGAGTCTGTCCATTGACTTATTGACTTTAGCTCAAGCGTTTGATGTACAGAAACAAAAGAGATTGAGAGACCTGGCTGACCTGAAGAGATCCCGTTTCCAGGAGCAATCCAGGAGAGTGCCAGGAGGCTGTGATGGACAGGGAGGTAAACAGAGTGGGCGTTACAGCTTTCACACGTGGCTGCAAGGGCACTGGAGTGAGGCCTTTAATTTCACATTAGGATTCTTCTCGTATTTGTGAGATAGAACAATATTAACCTTTTGAATTTATTTAGAAACTCATTAGTGCTTTTTTCTACAGTCCATTCTTTTCCTGATTAGCTCTCCTCATTACAATTCAAATTTCTTTCTGCTACATTTACCACATTGTCCTGCTTTCTCTCATCTCTATTGTCACTCGGCTTAATTTATTAAAGCAATGAAAAGGGAAGGGGGGATCAGTTGACACAGCAACCTTCCAAGCCTTTGGTGTTCAAGGAGAAGGAAAGAAGAAGGGAAACACCCGTGAACTTGCCTTTTCCTCCGGGAAAAGGGGTGGGAGGATGTGGCAGCAGGTTCTATACAAGTGCAGGATGCAAGCACGGTTCAGAGTGGAGCAGCAGATAAAAACCTTCTGGACCTGCCTTAGTCCATGCCCAAAGCTGCCAGCAAGGCACTGAGGTGGCCACAGTGACCTACCTGCAGTGGCCTTCCCTTGCTGTGCTTGTGGGACCGTGGCTTTCCTGCTTTCTCATTTCAGCCGTTGCCCAATCCCAGAGTTTTTAAATGAAATTCACTCTGAAAGTTCAGTGTCCTCATCGTGTCCTGGAGATGTGTGCAACTAATGCTTCTCTGGCAACCTAAGGTTGTTTTTAAAACTGTGTCTGTGCCTTTAGTGGCATTTCTTTTGTGTACTTTTCCTTGGCATCAAGATGGAAGCCTGGGAGCTGTAATTGCTCTTGACTTCACACAACTCCAGTGGAATATGAATTGATGCTTTGATAAGACTTTTTTTTTTAGTAAGAGACTTGAGCCTGCCCCTGTTTTGAGGGAACTGGAATGGGAAGATGCTTAGATTCACTTATATATTTGCTGCCCTGATTTGCAAACTACTTTTTGTTAGGAGCATAATTTTCACCCTGTTTTTTTTTCTTTGAGTACGATGCTCATTTCTCAGCAGCAATGCTGCCATTTCCCATGTGCTTGTGATTAAAGATGCATTCACATCTGACAAGAGAAGATTAAATACAGCCAGATGATTTTAACCATCCCAGTCGTCGTGGTTCCCTGGTTATTCGTGTGTTTGAACATCTCACAAATGTGAATGAATGTGTTTACCCAGAGCTATCGTAAAACAGGGAAGTGCCAGAGGATTTTATTTGAAGGCACAGAGGAATTAACTCAGCAAAGGTTACATAGAGAGGTTTTGGCAGGGCTACAAAAAGAATCTGAATTTCTCAGTTTCTACTCCAATGCCTTAATCATAAAATAATCTTTTTTTCTGAATTCTTTTCTGTCTGTGGCAATTATAGTTTTGGCTGGGCTTATGGCCTTTATAAAAACCTGTCTTTCACACATCTTGTGAAACTGAAAAAAAAAAAAAGAAGAGAAAACCATCATAATTTTCCAAGTGTGTAATTCTGGATTCCAGGAGAGGCCTAAAACAAGTAAGGTAATTATTCCACTCAGTTCAGCACCATTTGGAGAATTAGGCTATTTTGTGAATTGTAGTTTTAGAATAAGACACATGAACTGGAAAAAGTTCAATGAGCAACATGTAAAATAAAACAAATACTTGCAAACATCAGCTGAAAGAAAAGGAGCTGGCTGTAATCCTTTGGTGTGAAGGTAGATGGAGTAAGATGGGAGAGGTCAATGATGTTGAGGGAAGGTTAAAAAACCAACCAAACAAGAAGATTTTATTACGTTCTTTAAGTTTTGGGGGAAATGCCAGCGCATGCTTTCAGGGCTAAATTAATTCTTGGTGCAAACTAAAGATAAAAAGACTTTCCCCAAGGATGAATTTGGCCCAGTTACAGGAGGTCAGTCAGGGGAAGCTGCCAGGGAGAGGTGGAGCCAGCTAGCTAAAGTCTAGGCTAGACTATACAGGCACATTTGTTAGTGATGGTTAATTAACTTGTTCCTGGCAATCAGCCACCAGGGCAGGAGGTGGCCTTGATTTGCCAGCTCTGATTGCCAAGAAAGTCACCCATAAGTGCCTGTGATCTTGTGGATTTCTGATTTTCACCTTGGTCTTGTGCTCCCCTGTAAATGGTGCTTGTGGGGGTTTTTTGTTTATTATGTTTTTTAATTCTGTCTCCACAGGTTCTTTGCTCCATATTTTCACACCTGTTGCTGCTGAAGGGTTTGAGCCCTTGCCGTGGTGAGGTTTTGGGTGCACCTCCCTACGTTGCTGGATCCATGGTGAGTTGTTGGGTTTGGGAGATTTTGGGGAGGATGTTTCATTTTGGTAAGAGAGGGTCCACGGTCTAAGGAGAGAGGGGTATCAGATCTGTGAGACAGGAGCAGTTGGGCGTGCAGAGACTGAGGGGAGTGGGTTTTTCCTGAGGTGGAAAGGAATAAAAGCAAGAGAATGATATTAGCATATAATTTTCAGCAGTTGATGCAGCGCATAATAACTTCAATTTCAAAGTTCTCATTTCCCTCACTTTGTGCCTTATTAAGACTCTCCAACCTATATTTAATGGTGGGAATATCACTTTTTGCTTCCTTAATTCTCTGTCTGCAACTGATCTACATAACCTGCTAAATCTCCACTTGGCTCTCTGCAGCATGTGAGGTTTCTCACTGCATCCTGAGAGACACAAAATTATAACTTGAGCCTTCTCTTACAGAGAGTGTGTTATTGTGGTGCTTTGCTTCCTCGTGGTACAAGCAGAATAAGAGAAGAGTGAAAAACCCTGTTTTCAAATATTTGTGTTGTGTTCCCAGGGGTTTTCCCAGCACGCCAGGCAGGTTTCTGCTCAAACCTCTCCATTTCTTTTGCTTTACAGGGGACATTCTGGGTCCAGACCAAAGGCCACCTTGCTGCAGGGACCTGTAGCACCATGGCACCAGTCCAGCTGCCAGGAGTGACTCCTTGGGGCCTAAATAGACCCCAGATCTATTTCTAGCTTTGGTTTGGCAAGTCTTGCCCACTGATTAGAACCTTTTGAGCTCACAGGTTTTGTTAGGACAGTCCTACCACTGTCCAGTTAGTCCAGCTATGTGTGTAACCACCTCAAGGCGTTCTGCTCCTGGTGAGCTCAGTTGTCTGTGAACTTCACTTTAAAAGGAAAAAAAATAGGAAAAAGTATATATTTTATTATTTAGAAAGGTATCTATCCAACTGATTGCTTTATGTAACAAGTTTTCATAAATATTGGGCTTGTGGAAATGCTTCCTTTGTTAAATTTTCTTTAAATCTGTGTCACCTAGTCTGGACATTTCTACCCTTGATGCATTGTTTAGTGGTGACTTCTCCTTTCATTTTTCTGTCTGTAGCTGTGCTGTAGACCTTTTCCAGAACATTTCTTCATGGCGTGACTCATTCAGCTTCCAAAGACAAAGTGCAAAGCTTATTCAAACTATTCTAAATCTATTTATCCAGGCAAATATTTGGACATGGAAAGCAGTAGTAGAGTGCTACGATGTCTATCAGGGCGGGAGAGCACACGAAATCTTTGATCTTGTCAGTCTCTCCCCGGCGTGTTTTACCTGGAGGTATTAATTGGCAACGAGCAGTGCAGAGACAGGATTCACACCCGTGCCCATGCCCAGGCAGCGAGTGGAAGCTTTGCGGGTGTTTGAGGAGCATTTTCTCAGCACTCGGTTTGGTTTGCACAGGCTCGGGGCTTCCTCAGAGCTGCGTCCCCACCCGGGGGCCCTGGGGCTCTGTGTCACTGGTTCCGTCTCTAAAAGCCAAGAGCTGTCACGAGCTGGTGGCTGTGTAATGGAGTCCCCAAAAGCAGCTGGTGTCTCTGCTGAGTCTATCAGATTCTTACATTTTATCCGGAGTGGTTTGGGTGTCTGAATCCTGCCCTCGAGGGTTTCTCCTGCATCTGCTGATCAGTTTTGCTCCTTAGCATGACTGAAAAGCCCTTGGAGCAGGGGCTGGCACCGAGCTCGAGCCCTCCCTGCAGCAGGAGAGGCATCGTGCCAGCTGGGAAGACACGGTGAGGATTTCTGGACTGGTCAGAAAGTCCAATTAAAATTTTGTGCAAGTTCAGTTCAATGGGGCTTGACAATTTCACACTCTCACCAAGGAAGAGGTTTCAAGGGAGGCTCTTCCTGTCCCCAGATGAAAGTGGCTTTTTTTCCCTGATGACTTTTTCTCTGAACTGTTGGCACAGGGTGCTAGAGCCCACCTGGGCTGATGGGAGGTATAAGTTGCCATATATGAGGTTAGGAGTTTGGCTATAGATATGACAGACTGGTGTTTGTTCTCCCTTTTTTTTTTTTGGCTTGCTTTAAAATTTTGGCTGCCCGAATTAATGTATTTCCTATTGATTCTGTAATGAAGACAGAGGCCTGAATTCATGTGTTGCTTTTTATTTGCATTTTTACTACAGTTAGTCTCATTTCATCGTTGCTGAAGGCCATTGCTGAGGAGCTGGATGACTTGCCTATGCCTCTGCTTTTTGTAGTTTTCCAAAGCTCTATACATAATAAATCAGGCACCCGTTTTTGCTTCTGCAATTAACTAATCCACAATGTAACAGGAGAAATAGAATTGATTGAATATGTCAAGTTTTAAGCCTTAAGAAAAAAATGCAACAAATTAATGAAATGTTTTTGTGATGATGCCTTTCAAAATTGTTGTCCTCATTCTTACACAGATCCAGCCATGAAATTAGGATGAATACAAGATTTTGTCACTATGTCCCCGTCCAGTCCATGCTGACCTGTGCTTGAAATGAACTTTTGATGTGACACATTCGTGTCTGCAGAGGACAGGGCCTCAGCTTTCTGTTCATCCCACCTACAGACAACTCCCTCTGCTTCCCCTGAGGAAAGTCGTGGTCCAGCAGCACAACCAGCAGACACGTTACCCGGCATGAATGGCTGGAGTTGCTGGATACAGCTATTCCATGGTAAAAGCCTGTGGTTTTTTTCCTTTATGGAGACCCCTCAGTCTTGTTACTTTACCCCCCTTCTCTGAGTAAGGAAGAGTGAAGCAAAAGAAGGTTGAAGGACGTTTCTCAGCAACGTCTCTGAAGTTGCTGCCTGGCACTGGGCCACGATAGTTAGTCAAATCCACATTAAGCTGCATTTCAACAAGAAAGTGTTTGAGCTCAGTCTGACCTATTTTCTGAAATAAGGATTTGAAAGTCCTCTCTTGCATAATGGGCTGTGTTGGCACAGCATCGTGATAGCAAAGTTGGATACTGGGTTCCTCTGTACCAGCAAAGTACTCCTGGCTCTAACTCCTTCTGCTAAACTAAACCCCATTTTCTTTAAAATATGCCTGTCATTTATGTGGTTAAAATAATTTCCTTCCTTGTGATATTTTACCCTGTGAACTTTCCTTTTTTTTTTTTTTTTTTTGGTACAGAAAGCCATGGGTCATTTATTGAGCAGTTTTTGCTTTCAGGTGCTTCGGTTCCTTGCTGACATGAATTACTTCTGCAGTTCAGACTCGGAGAGCTTTTGCAGTTCTGCTTTGCAGAGTTGTGCTACAGAGACACTCAGCTCACACCCTCGAGTGTGCAGAGCTCCTGGAAGTCAACCCTTGCAGAAGGGAAAAGCCTGCATGGAAAGACTGGGATACAAACCAGCTTCCATACTATTTTTTTTTTGCAGGAGCCCATTGGCCCTACAATATAACTGCACTAACTGCAGTTATTCCTGTGCAACGTCCCTTCTCCTAAACACAAGTTACTGAGTGCTGGAATTTCCTCCAAATGGAGAAAGAGTGTTGGCAGTTCCAGCTTTATGTAATTGTTTCCCAACTTCCAAGTACACCTACAAAATATTGCCTGAAGCAGAACACTGGAGATGATTAAAAGGATGGGGTTTTTTTGGCAAAGTTGAAAGATTTTATACCTCTTTGGTAAATGTAAAAATATTAATTGAATGAAGTATTAATTGTCAGTAGGTGAACAAATGTAGCTTAAAAAGTATGTAAAGATGTTGGAATTTACAAATGACCTGATAATGTAGGAAGTATAAGGCACTAAAAATACTTAATTAAAAGTATTTTAATTACACATTTGAGGAGGAAAAAAATCTAACTTGAAGTATTCTTTGCTTTAATAGATATTTCCTCAACTTCATTGAGCCTTGGTGCTTTGTGTTGCAAATAGCTCGTGTCCTGTATTTTCCATTTATTAAGCAATCCCTTTTTTGCTGTTTGTTTGCTAACCTTCTTTCTAAGCTGAAGTGAAGAACAGCTTCTGGTGGAGCTGTGTATAGAATCTGGGAGCTGTTTCACACCTCTGGACGTGGTGAATCTTCCAGTAAGGACTATACAGGTCAACCCCAAAGTAGGAAACCACTACTGGAGGAAAGTGAAGGTGAGTTTTGCCTGGTGTGACAATGAAAACCGAGCAATTACTTCAGCATTTAACACCCAAAGAGGTTAGGACAGGGGTCACACCCATTTTTTCCTCTGGATTGCCCCTGGGTTAATCCCTGCAGAGCTCTGTGGCAGGTCCTTGGTGTACTCAGAGCCCTGCCACCTGCCCTGGCACTGCTGGCCCTGCAGATGTAAATCAGGGGCAGAGCTGCCCTCTCTGATCTCCGATGAGGAAAGTGTTTATTTTTGCTGGTAAGAGCAAGCTCTCTCTTCAGCTGTCACAGCCTGGGTCAGGAAAGCACAAGGCTCTGTTTCCTTGGGAGCTGCTCTGCCTCTCTGCTGGGAATTAGCTAGGCATTAGTCATGGCTTTGCTGGGACCCCTCTCTGCCCTTTCCAAATAAATGGCTTTGGGAGAGGAGGGCAGGGCTGTGAGTCTTGGCAGGGATGAGGCACCTTCCAGCCAGCCTCTGCTTGGGATGGCTGATTTACAGAGCTGGAAGGAAGCTCTGGGGAACCCACTTGCCATGGCTGAGCTGGAGCTCAGTTGATCTCATTTCCCCTTGGGACTGCTGGGTGGTGATGGGGATGAGGCTTGGTCCCTGGACACCAGGGCCGCCTGTGGAGGCTGTGCCAGGCGGGAGTGCAGGCCCACTCTTGTGCAGAGGAGAGAGAGAGATTGTTCTCTCCATCCCATCTCACCAGTCTGCAAGAAATCATTCATTAAAACCCATCATGTTATGCTCCACTCCTCATTCTGAAACAAATGCCAGAAATCCTGCCTAAGCAGGAGAGGAGAAGGCCCTATTCCTTATCTGATAGCCAGTGGAGAAGGTCAAAAGGCCACGGCCACTTCCACGCGAGAGCAGTGCTGCTGGCAGGATAGGGGACCTCTTCTCTTACCACAGTGATGGCCCTGCAGAAGGAATGATGGACAGTGTGAGCAAAATCCTTCATGATGCATCCTTCTGGGCCAGTCTGGATGTTTTACTGATGAAAGAACTTACACAAATCCATGGAAACCAGTGGGAGGGCTTTGCTGCTCCCTTACCACAGGATTCCACCCTGTGGTTCTTCAGTCACTTTTGTGTTTGTCACTGTCTTTTCCAGCTGTTTTCACTGACTGCCTTCTCCACACACTACTTTCACTTGGAATCGGACATTTTTGTGGCTGTCAGGCCCAGAGCAGCCAAGGGCTCCTCTGAGGAACTCTGCCCACTGCGGAGATGGGAAGTGCTGCAATACTTGAATGATGGAAACCCTCCAGGTAATTTTTCCCCTGCCCTTTCTACATCAGATTTCCAACAAATGTGCAGGGTTCCTGTGTTAGTCACGTGGAGCTGATGGATGTTTGGCTTTTATTCCTGGGCACATCTGCTTTTGAAAACTGCATTGGAACTGGCTCTACAAAAGCAATGCTCCATTTCATTCTCAGAGTAATCAAGGTTCCAGTGCCAAGGCTCGGGCCCAGAGCTGGGCTGACCTCTGCTTCAGGAGTGGGGATGAGACTTCCACTGCCAGTCCATCTCCTGTTTGGCCCTACACCTCTGGAAAAGGGGAGCAAGCATCTTTAAAAGAAACAACACAATAACATCTTCCCAGTGATCTGCCTTTAACCTCCATGTTTCTGTAGCTTAAAGTGATGTTGCACATGAACAAAAATCAGCAAATACTTTTCCAAAGGCAGTCAAAAACTGTTGTTCTTTCTCGGCTCAGATCTTTGCTGCCTGGGGCTATCTGAGTCATTCTTCTTGCTAAAATCTAAGGATGATTTCCTTTCTCTTACTGTGGAAAGTTTACACTTAGAAGACTCATGCATGAAGGACCAAAAGACATTTAGTTTGGCTGCAGAGTTAAATAGTTTGGTGTCTTTATTGCTTCATTTCTTTGTGCTGGTTGCTACAAATCAGCTTCCTCACAGCTACTGCTGCTGCTAAAATCTGTGCTGGGTCTCTGTGCACTGACAAAATGTACAGTTTGCACTGATTGTTGCCTGTGCTGGAACAGCCTGCTTGTAAAAAAAAACATCTCCAGTTCATGTTACTAAATTTGTCCCGTGTGGGTGTTTGTATTTTCCTATTTTAGTGACTTTGAAAGCATGGAACAGGGCAAGAGGAAGCGTCAGGGATGCAAGGAGGGGAGGTGAGGGATGCAAGGAGGAGGGACGAGGTGCTTGGGGCACACAGAGGCGCAGCACAACCAACCTCCAAGGGGAGAGGGAGGGAGCAGTGGGTCCCTTCTCCTGAGCCAGCTGGGATGCACCCTCTGCCAGCCTGGTGCCCTGGCTCTGCAGGTCACAGCCCCCTCTCCTGCTCTGAATTAGGCTGGGTTACCCTGATGTGTGCTGCTTGGGGGTCAAGTGCTACATTGAGACAAGGTTTGTAGAGAGAGATAAAACCTTTTAACAGATAAAGAGAGATGGTCAAGGAAAAAAAAAAGAACTGCATTAAAAAGTTTCTGTAGATGTAGTTTCCATAGCATCTGGCTTGCTTTCCTTGAGGTTGTTTTTTCTTAACTCTTTTTTCTTTTAATTTCAGTCTTTAAAATGGTTGGAATATTATATTTTATTGATGGGAGAATTGCACATAAGCCTTTGCTTTCCCTTATGTTTTCAATGGAAATAAGTCTGCTGCAACTTAACTTCCTTTCTGGTGATGCTAGCACTTTTTTGGATTGGTTACTCAGTACAAACTGAAAAATAGTAACTGAAAAATTCATTATAACTGAGAGCATCCCTGAACATGGCCTTTTGTAGAATAGACCCCTTTTCTTGAGGGGAGTGAAACATTTCACTCAAAAACTTTTAGTCTTGATTTGACTTTTGCCTTTTCTACATTTTGGTTCTGGTTCCACACCAAATAATTTGCCTTTGTGCCCCTTCCCCATCTGCTGCACTCCAATGGGAGATAAATCTCCAAGCTCAGTTTTATTCCTTACCATCCCATAGTCTTCTGCTCTCACTGAATCACTCAGATCATACAGCTCCCTTTATAAACTGCTAAAAGTATAATTTATATTTTTTCCCAGAATCCTTTTTGACTGGTGTCAGATACAGAAGCACTAAGAAAATAAACTTAAAGGATAAAAAAATTAAAACACTTGTGGCTCCATCTGCAGGAAGGATAAGATCCTTTTCCGATAAAGGTGGAAGGTCTGGCTTCTCTCCCTCCTTCAGCCACTTTTCTGCCTTCCTCCCCAGCCAGTCTTGGGTTGTACAATGGGACAGGGATTGTCTCTTGTGTGGGCAGTGGACACAGCACAGTGAAAGCTCTCCTGTGAGGAAAGGCTGAGAGAATTTGGGTCATTCAGCCTGGAGAAGAGAAGGCTCTGGTACGACCTTTTTGTGGCCCTTTGGTGTCTGAGCAGGCTCCAAGAGAGCCGGGGAGGGGCTTTGGTCAAGGGCCTGGAGTGACAGGACAAGGGGGAATGGCTTCAAACTGACAGAGGATAGGTTTAGATTGGATAGCAAGGAATAAGTTGTTCCCTGTGAGGGTGAGGAGGCCCTGGCACAGGGTGCCCAGAGCAGCTGTGGCTGCCCCATCCCTGGAATGTCCAAGGCCAGGCTGGACGGGGCTTGGAGCACCCTGGGATAGGGGAAGGTGTCCCTGCCCATGGCAGGGGGTGGAACTGGATGGTCTTAATGTCCCTTCCAGCCCAAACCATTCTGTGACTTTATGAACCAGACCTTGTTTTAGTGTCCATCCTTGGGGAGTCGGGGTGCTGTCAGCATCCCAAGGCTGGTGAGGGCTCTTTTCTCTAAGGAAAGGCATCACAACTTTTGGAGCTACCGCTCAGCAGCACCGAGTCTCAGAGCTTTGCAATGGATCTGGCTCATTTTCATCTGCCCCGAGCACATCCACCTGCTCCCAGAGGCACTGAGCCACACTGCCAGCGTGGGGAAGGAAGTGCAAAGGAAAAGGGGAAAAAGCACTCCATTCCTGTCATGTAGATGGAAATCTGGTTTTCCTCCTGCTCCCTCCTGCCTCCTGGAGAACACACCGTGTGTAGAAGGTGACCTTTTGTCTCCTTCCTCCCCACCCGAGCTGGGAGCGACGGGGCTGACACATCTGATGACAGATAGGCACCAGCATGAGCAAATTGGGCTTGAACTTGCTCCAGAGAAAATTGTTCCGAGGCGTGCACAGGCTGGGCTGCGTTAGGGAGAGCACAGATCATAGGCAAATGTTTGTGTCATTTGCAAACGCCACTGCGAGGGGACGTGGATGAACAGATGAGCATTTTGAACTCTAAAGGTTAATGCAGAGAACATGAAATAGTGCTCTGTGTTTGACTAGTGAAGACTACTCTCATCTGGGGGGAGTTTGGATGAAATCAGATTAATCACTACCGCCTGGATTTTTTTTTCTTTCATCTTCTGTTTTACTTTTTATTTTATTTTGAAGTTGATTTCTTGCTTGCTAATTTTTTTTTCCCACAGGAAGTTCCTGAATTCTTTATATTCACCAAAATTTTAGCTAGTGTATATACTGAGTCTTTATGGTATGAGTGGAAATTAGGGAGGGTAGATATGGAAGCATTTTAAAGCTGTAGAAACTGTTTATGAAAATAAAACTCTGATCACAAATCCCAGATGCAAAAAAAAAAAAAAAAAAAAGGGAAATTTAAATGGAAGAACTTTGGAAGCATATCTTTGCCTGTCCAAATAACACTTCCAGGTTGATGTCCAGGAAAGGCCACAGGAGCTCATTAACTCATCACAGTTTAATGAAGAACTGTGTGTTTTGGCCACATCCATCACTCTGCCACTCAAGTCAGAACAAACTCACATCCTGAGGATGCACAAACCTGAACCCTGCTGAGCTCTGCTTTCAGGCCACTGGGAACTTCCTCCCCAGCATCTTAAGATAGGAAGAATTAAGTGAGTGCTGTATTAATACAGTAATCTCAACCACAGCACCACCGTGCCTCTGCCTCCTTTGACCTCAGACAGTCACAGTCCAGATGACAGCTCTGTCCCTGAGGTCAGGGGCAGAATACTGGAAAGACACAGCTTTTCTCTAATAAGTTTGGCAAACAAGGTAATTGCATGCCTGTCCTGCAGGTTTCATCAGTGTGTCTGTGTCCACGGCAGGCTGATCCTGCCTCTCTCCTTGGGAGCGGCTGCATGCCAGCACCATCCATCTCTCACTGTCCCTTTGGCTGCAGAGTCCGGTTTTTTAATGGGCACAGCCTGGACAGGTTCAGGAGGTGCTTGGTGGAAGGAGCAAAGCTGCACCTCTGAGCATCCTGGGGGATGGATGAGCTTTAGGCAGCCTCACAGATTATTGTCTGTCTAAGGTCAAAGTAAGGGTGTGCTATCACCGTGACAGATTGAGAGAGATCAGTGCTGTGCTATGTGTTTAATCCCAAAATAGTTCTCACATCTTAAAATAAGAAGCCTGGAAGGATCCCCATCAGCTTCATTTTGACATATTCCAGCAGAACTTTGCTGCTTGAGCCAGGGGGTGATGTATGGTAATTCTGTCAACGTTTTGCTACCAAAACTGCTGGCTTCTGTTTATAATGTTTCTTGTCTGATTATGTACGTGGTTGAAGAGTTAACATACTCTGTAATCAGTTGCTTGTCTGTTTGGCCTTGCTGATCTTCCCTTCCTGTTTTGTCTTTTATGGCAAAGAGTTTCTGCTCCTAGACTTTTCATGGCTGGTTTTGCTTTAGGTTGGTACAGCCCACCCTGGCTGGAATAAGCTGTGCCACATCACCAGAGTGGTTGGGCTGCTGAAGCCAGACTTTGTTTGCCATCATTTGTCCTTTTCTGCAGCCAGGTTCTTGCCTGAGGTCTGTGCTTTTGTGGGTCTGGACTGTGGCAGAGGAAGGATTTTAAATGGCTTATGATTTCTGTGGTAGCTGGAAATAGCCTGTGGAAAATCCAAGGAAGTATCCAGCCCCTGTTCCTTCCATCCTTTCCCCTCTCTCAACTGGTTCATCTCACTTCATCCTCCCTCACCTGCTTGCCCTGCATGTGGCTTTCAGCTGCTCCAGGCCACGATGAGCCACCTCACATTCCTGTCAGAGATTTCAAAGCATTCGTTGAATGTCAGTAAGACTTTGGGATGCTTTTTTTCCAAAAATACCTTTGCTTCAGTAGGAGTCCTGTTGGCAGGCCCTGGTGACATTTTCAAAAGGACCTGTGTAGTGTAGGAGCTCAGATCTCGATGAACAGCAGCATAGAGGGCGCCTTGATCCCTTTTGTGTTATTTAAAGTCCCTGCCTGTTGTCTTGATGGAATCCAGTCAGATTAATGAAACCTCTGAATACAAGGATTTGCATTTCTCTTCTGGAGTCCAAACCAGCACATGATCTGTTTGTGGAAGCTGTGGTTGCTGAGTGAGTTTTCTGTTGGATTGGATATGAGAAATATTCTGGAGAGAGAGTTTTGTGCTGGACATCTCTTTGATCAGGAGATGGACATGGCTGCTTTCAGGACGTGCCTTTCCTCCCCAGAAGAAACAAAACTTTGAAGCAGATCCTATAAGCCGTGGTTTCTCTGCAGAACTGCCACAGACCAAGCTGTAGACTGTGGGTTTTGTGAATGTGCAGCTTCTCTGGAGCTGCTGCATGAAGCTCTCCTGCAGGCAGTCACAGAGAGCACTGCTGAACCACAGGGTTGGGAGCCAGGGAGAGGGTTGCTGTGCTCTCTGAACAGGTGGAGCAGAGGACGGTTAGAAACCATCCAGTTATGGGAAATCTGAGTCATGAAAACCAGTGGATAAATTTAAATACATTATTCTAGCTTGGAGGAGGAGACCATCTGGGTAAGTTGAAGGATGTGTGTCTTGCTGAGGGAAGAGATATTTCAAATGACAAAAGAACTGTCCTGTGCTTGAAAAATCTGCCAGACCCAAGATAAAAAAACAGCTTAGAGTGACACTGACTTAATGTTTGCATGTCAAGTATCTAGCTAAGGGGCATCGTATTAAAATACTTTTTAAAGCCTTTTGCTGCTATTTGCCGGCTATATAAAACAGGAAGGCCTGGAAATTTCTTCAGAACTTCATATTATAAAGTTCCTTTCAGTGATTTTTAAACAAATCTTGTATGTGAACTCCAGATTCCCTGATAGCTCTGCTTTAAACAAAAAGCTGGGAAAAAAAAGGGAGGCTCTCCCTGCAGCCAGGTTGCAGTGGGCTCAGACAGGCTGGTAAGAGAAACTGGCTTTAACTTGTTAAAGTTAACTTTTAAACTTGTTTTTGAGACTTAAGGCTCTGGTTTGCCACCTGGCTCATCCCCAGAGGTCAGGGTTAATGGTTGGGCAGCCAGGTGGTCTCCTGGTGGGCATCTCCCCTCTGCCACAGGACACAGAGCTCCCAGCCTGGTGTTCTGGCTCTGCCTCCTGCCACTGGCTGCAAACAGCATAGACCCAGTGTGCCAGCACTGTGCTCAGGTAGACTCCAATCCAAGTCTACTAATTGTCACAGAGAGCAGCTCCTCATGGCAGAATCCCTCCTGGAAGCCAGGTGAGACACAGCTGAGAAGAGAGAGAGTCAGGAGAGAGATGTGCTGCTTGGCCCAAGAGAGAGCAGAAAGTGGGGTGAGCCACTCATGGTTTACCCAACACTGAGCTATGATTTAGATTGAGGAAATGGAGGTGGTGTGAGGGAAACAAGCTGAAATCAATTGCCCAGTCCTTCTGGCTGTGTTGATGGACTGATTGCCCATAAAGTGCTTAATAAAAGCATCCTCTCCTGTCAGCTTTGTGAGAAGTGGCCTGCACAGCTCGCTGGTACCACCACTCCTGGGGACACAGGGACAACTACAGCCCCCAGTGAACTGACCCTGCAGCGATGGCCAAGGTCAGCAGGGGGGATCCAGCTCTGGTGCCGTGGCAGAACAGGGTCCAAATCCAAACCAAACCCATGCAGGTACTGCTGCAAAGGCCCGTGGGGCTTCCTCTCCAGCCTTGCTTTGGGCAGACATGGTAATTCTGAGTTTTACTGTGTTTTTTACAAGCAGAGGTCTCAAAACCCGATGGTCCAGACTCATCATTACCATCTTACAGATGGGGTCGCTGAAGCAGAAAGAAGGGAGATGACTTGCCTGGAACCATTAACTGGGCAAATGACAGGGCTAAAAATAGAGACCAGCTACCCAACCTTTCACACAACCCCTTCCCATTCCTATCTCAGAGAAACTGTGCCAAGGGAGTTAATTAAGGCAGGTAACAGCTATTTAACTGATACAGAACCTGAATGCTCTGGGTGAGATGCTTTTATGAGATGCTCCACCAAGATCACTCCAGTAAGCCAACACATTTTTGGAGAAAAAGTGGTTGACAGGAAGGCGAGCGAGCCACATATGGCTGTAGTGTGTGTCAATCACACCACCCTAATGCGTTCAGAAGTTCCAAATGCCTTTTAAAGCTAATGGTCTGTGCTCTAATAGCTCCTGGCCCTGGTATCCAGGCTAGCAGCTGGTGCCCCTAATTGGTAGCCCCAAGGATGAGCACGTGGGCAGGCAACTGGATTCCAGGAGCAGTGAATGCATCAGGAACCCTGCCTTGCTCATTCTCTCGTTCAGCATGGTCTTTAATCAAGATGAAAAGTCAGGAGACCACGAGGGGGTAACAAACAACAGCTTTGCTCCATTACCAGCCTCCAGCTCGCCCAGACCTGACAGGCACTGCCTGGAATGGCCTGGCCAGCAACAGCTTGTAAAACTGCCCAAGCTGCAGCTGTTCTCCTTCCCCGTGGTGTGTGCTGGACAACGCTGCAAATAGCATCACAGAATGAAACGCCTGTCTCTGGCCTTTTTGGGGAGGCAGCTTATTTGAGGGGTGGATGTCAAGTTGTATAAAAGCATCCAAGCACCTCCAGCTGAGCCCAGCAGAAACAAACAGCCTGTCTGACACGGGCTGGTAACATCTACCAGGGACAGCGTGAGCATCTCTCCTCCTTTTCTCCTTCCTGGTCTCTGCCTCGTGGGGTGTGGAGGAGCATTGCCTTGCAAGGCAGGCCCACAGAAAGAGCAAGAGCACTGAAATGGCTAAGGAAGGTTGTCAGGGAGCTGAAGCCATTCAAGGAGATTCCAAGCATTGCTTGGATTGAGTTTGGATTGATCCAGCCCACAGACAGGGCCAGGTTGAAAGCTGGTGTGTTACTTGAGCTGTGGGTACCACCTGTTTCCTTCCTGGCAGGAGGTTACAAGGCACCCTCTGATGTCCACTTTTAACCTGATAATTAAAGTTTTGATGTTCCCTGTGAAGCTTAACAACCTGGAATTAGCCCATTTGAACACCTTCTGTCCCCTGAAGACTTGGGGTGGCTCAGACATGGGGGCTACAAAGCCCCTGCAGCTGCTGAGAATCTCCTGATGATGCTCTGCACATGATCTACGACCCACTCCAGTCTCCTGGATGATTTGGGATAATTTCAGATTGATAACCTTTTGGGGAAACTCTCCCTGCCTTGCTGACTGAGGTTTTGTAGCCCCCAGATTGTGTCAGATCTCAGAACTCTGGTTTAATCTTCCCAGTGACTTCTACTTGGTGGTTCCAGATGATACAGTGGAGACCAGAATGTCACAGTGAGACACAGAAAAAGATCACCAGCTCTGAGCACACTCATCATTAACCTTCCCACTGTTCTCCAGAAATATCCTTCCCCACTCTGCTTGTGACTGAGTCTGAACCTTGCTCCAGATGGCAGTGGGCTGAGGAGATGAAATTTTCCTGCAGTCAGAGCTCAGAGATGCACAAAAGAGGGAAATTGTGAAATTGCAATGACAGGGTTGTTTGGGTAGCTTGTGATGTTCTGGCTTTAGAGAAATCCATGCCTAATGTGCCTGCATGCCAAGGTAAACTAAAGACCATATAATTCTATTTAAGCTTAACATAACGGGAAGAAGCCCATGTCTCCTGGGCCCCTTGCTTGTCTGCAAGCACTAAGGCCGGTCCCTGCACGTGCTGCTCAGTCCCTCCATGTTAAAGAGCTTAGGATAAAGTATTTCTGGGATTTGGTTACTACAGAGCTTAGAGGCTTGGCTCTGCCACGCTCACACTTTCTTTAGGTGATGAGGCACGATGTGAGCGTTCTTGCACCATCCCATCCTTCCTCCCTGCTCCCCTGATGCTGTAGAGACGAATTTTGCTTATTTTTTTCTAGCTACCACGAGGCTGAGCTCGAGATGAGGATGAAAAGCCTCTTCTAGGAGCCGGACTGGAGCTGTGAATGGAGTCTGTTTCATGCAGTGATAGGATAAGAATCTGGGATTTGGAGTGCTGGGGTGAACTGCTCATCTTAGACAAAGCACTCACGAGTGGATGGTGCCTTACAGAGCTGGAGGCACAACAGGGAGTAAGGAAGCACCTCCCAGCACTGTGAGCTCTGCCTCTCTGAGTGCCACGGTCTCAGCGTCCCATGGGAAAGGCTGAATTCCTTGGAGCTGCTGGCCTTGAACTCTGGGCATACCTTGAACTCTGTCTCCACACCTCCACTTCTCCTTTGTTTCCCCTTCACTTCCATTGGCATTTGTCACTGCGTTTTCTCTCCCTGCATTCCTGTTTTGTTCTCCTGATCGTAACTATTCCTCTTTCCTAGCCTGGAACATTAAAGAGTGTTTGAACTCAGCAAATATTTTCTTTTCAGTATGGACTTAAAATGTTAGCTGAGTTTTAATACAGCATCGTGAGTGGCAGTGTGGTGAGGTTAGAGCATTGTATATTAAACATGCAAAGAGATACTTTTCACAAAAGCTGCTTCATCTTTCACTGTGTATTAATAATGCAGGGAGTTCTAGATCATCTGTCCCTGTCGCTGCTGCTGCATTTTGATACACTCATGTGGAAGAGCTGTTAGAGAGCAAAAGACGCGAGGATGTTCCCTGACCTTTCCCTTCTCCCCAGCAGTAGATTTTAGAGATTCTGTACAGGCAACAATGCCTTGGTAATGTCCAGGTGTGGAGTCTGGATGTGACCTGGCATGGGGTGAGTGCTGTTCTGAAAGGTTATGTTGGTGCAGTCCTCGATGCTCCCCTGAATTACTTATGGGATTCTCTTCGTGCCAAACAGTGAAACCTAATTCCCACTCACGTCTCTGATCTCTGTCTCACACCACTGCAGGGTAGGAGCACCCACCAGCGAACACACTCCTGCCTGGAAAACTCTAGGACAGTAGAAAAGAGCCTGCAGGGAACCGGGGAGTTTATTCAGCTCACCCTGTGACCCTGAGGTTGCAGTGGGCTTCCACAGGATTTTGAAGGCTGACTTTGTGAAGTGTTGTGTGTCTCCCAAAACAACACTTTTTGTTGAAAAGGTAGGAGGGAGCAGTGCATGCTGAACTCCAAAAGTGAGCAGAGGCTGCACAGAGGGGTTGGGCTGCCACCTACAGCTCCCAGCTACTGCTGGTACCTCCCCAGGTCCTGTCACTACAAAAGTGACTGCAGGAACCTGGGCTCTCTCTCCCCACGCACTGCAATATATTTTTCTTCATGAAATTCAGCTCCCCTCATTCGGGTACCTGCAGGAGGCAGGACTGAAGTGAACAGCACCCCTTTGCACCATCATCCGCGCAAGCAGGGCTGGCCCTGGTGAGTGTCTGCAGAAATCCCGCTGAAATCCCCAGCTTCCCGTGCTCCAGCAGCACAGAGCCGTGCTGCCGTGTCATTCCCGGGGCTGGAGTGGTCAGCGCTCCTCCTTTAGCCTCTGTTACGTTCCCAAGTTGACAGCAGCGGCAGGAGTCAGGGATGGGTTTTCCCTCGCTGGTGGCAGAGGTGGGTGCCCAGCTGGAGCCCTGGAGGGGACTCGTGTCCTCGGGGGGGTTCATGGGAGAGGTGACATTGCTGGGGAAATGGCCAGCACCCACAGGCGGAGTCACAGCCGGACCCAGGGGCAGCGTGGGTGGGACTGAGGGGTGACTTTCTGCAGAGAAGCACTGTGGCACTCTCTGGGGCAATGAGGACGAGGACCGAGCCTCCCAGAGCTCTCCCAGGACTGGTACCTTACAGCCCCCAGACTGATGTAATTAATGAGACATCCTGCTTTATGCAATAATGTGTTTTGTGTGACTCACCCTAATGAACAAAACACAAGACGATGTGCCTCCTAATGGAACTCCTGGTCTTTATGTCCTGGTGCTTGCTATGAATTATTTAAGACATCTGGAGGGACTTGTGAGTAATGAAATCTTTGCTGAGTCTGTCTCACCTCAGATGGCCTCAAAGGTCTGGTTAGAACCAAAGCTGCCGTTTCAGACTCATCCTTCACCTGCAGACCAGCCAGCTTGAAAATTTCTCCATGTTCTGGTCCTCTACTTTCACTTAGCTCTTGCCTATGTTTCCTTTGCCCTCCCTCAGCTTAGAAAATAAGATTTGCCTTTCAGTGTCACATGTCTGCCTTGGGTGGGCTAAATCTAGGTCTGTCAGGAAGGAAGGGGGTCTTATTCAGGGAAATGTGTACAAGGTGTGCTTAAACACTGTTTAGTAGTCAAATTCTTGGGTCTCACAGCCCCTCTTCCTGACAGGTGAGATCCTAATCAAATCTATCATAGATAAGCCAGTGTGTGTGTCAGTCCTACCCCTCAGCAGGCTCAAGGCAGGAAAAGTGGATGGGAAGTCCCAGCTACCAAAGAGATTTTGTGATCAATTGCAAACCAGAGATTCGGTGGATTTGTGGTTGGTGCTTATGTTGCAATTTGAAAATTCATTGAAGGAAGAAAAGGGTGAAGAGAGGAGGAAGCACAGGACTTTGTGGCTTTGATGTTCAAAGGAATGAGCAGATTTAGCATCTTCATGAGGGAGGAAGCTGGCAACCACTTTAACGGTAGGGGGTTTTGTTTAATTTTTATTTTCTTTTGGTTTTTTATTATTAAAAAAGAACCAACCCAAAAAAAAAAGTCACATTCATGTTTTCACCCTTTGCCTTGAGGTTGCATTTCATGTCTGGAATTTGGGGCTGTGTGAAGACATTCTGCAGCCTTGGAACAAAGAGCCTGAAGGGAGCCTTGGGAAGATTAAAGATTGCTTCCAGAGCATGAATGTGAGCAGACAGCCAGGATTTCCCAGAGCCAGGAGCTGGTGCAGAGCTTTAGTGCTTTGCAGCAGCTCAGGATCTGCCACTGCCAGTGGCCAAAGGGAGTAAAACCAAACATCTGCCAGCCGTGGCTTTGGACCAGAGAGGGGAAATCCTCCTTATTCCAGAGATGAGAGGCTGATTAAAGCACTTCGTGCCCCGCTTTTACTGACATGACAAGGGCACAGATGTCAGGGTAGTGTTTCTGTTTTTAGGAGCCTGCCCAAGATTACAAGCCTACAACGGAGCAATGGAGAGGGAACGAGTCTCTGCTGCAGGAAATGAGTTTAGAGGCTTTTGTGGAGGCCAGGCGAAGGGATGGGTGTTACAGTCCTGCCATGATCGAGGTGCTGACACAAACCCTGCAGGTTCTCGGCCTTTTCTCTCATTTGGTGCACACTGCCTAAATCCTTAAATATCTTAACTTGCCAAATGCTGAAAAAAACAGTTTAGGGGACAGCCTTGAAACACCTGTTCTTAAAAAGCAGTGGCTGTTACAAGTGGGCAAGTTAAGCAGGTGTGGTGGGATATTTTTATCCTCTTTCCTTGAGTAGGAGGATTTAACAACACTTTAAAAACAGAATCAATGTTAGTTTTAAGCTGAAAAACTTAAACAGCTCGGACTTTTTCTAAAGCCATCAGAGGCCATAGCTTTGTGAGGCCCAACGCTTTATCTCACATTTAATGCCACACAGGATACTTTAAAGCAGAAGCCAAGGGGATGTGAATTGTAAAGTGGGTGGTGGGAGCATATCCTGGATGATGGTGTAGCCTTTGGAAGTGGTTATCTCTCACTATTAGTTAAAGAAGCATGAAGTGTTTCTATTTTCAGAAGTCAAATCAGGAAGGGTGGTAAAATCTGCTGTTGCATCTCAGCTTTCCTGGTGTTCCTGAGTCAGGGCTGCAAGGTGGAAGAAATGACTCCATGCAAATACCTGGCCTTAGTGGTCTTAGTAAGACATCCCCCTATGATCATCTTCTTTAGTCAAAAAAAGGAAATTAATCTATTTTTGCATTCTTAGTTAAAAAGAATGCAAAGAATAATGTTAACAAGACTTATATTTATTCCTGGTATAAATTTCCCCTCTAGAGAAATTTGTTTTAATCTCTACAGCAGACTGCAAATACTCTGTCCAGTAGGTTGATGTGCTCTGTGAGTTACCAGGTCTTAGTCAGAGGATGACTTGGCTCTGCTCCCCTGAAAGCAGTGGAAACATACGGGATATTATGGCAAGAAAATTTTGTAAAGAAATCTGAAGTCTCTAAGAACACCATGATTGCTAATTCTTCCCAAGATGCAAAGTTTAAAAACAATTAGATGGAGGCACAAACTGTGCTGGCAAATCCAATTCCATGGGCACAATTTTGTCTTAGCAATTGCAAATTGGACGGTGAGTTGAATTCTCCCCTGTGGAAAAGGAGAAAGCACAAAGGCTTCTGCCCCTCTAAAATCTTGCTAGTCTCTGTGGTACATACGGAGCCCTCATTAATGAGGTATTTAAGTGTGTTACAACTCTGCTGCAGCCCAGGAGAGCAGCCTTCATTTTGCAGGCACAAGCTGGAGCACAGGAGCTGTGTTAACACTTCCCTCGGCTCGCCAGTCCTGCAGCATCCCCAAACCCAAACCTTATGGGCAGGCTGTGCTGCAAACCCCATCTGCTGCCGTGGGGGGTGACAAGGATCCCTTGGAAGGATCCTTCTAAGAACCCTGGGCCATTTGATCTCACCAGCCTCAGTGACCAGGTGAGGCTTACAGAGCAGATATGTGGGGGACGGGCACAGCCCTGGTGGCCCCTCTACCCAGGCAGAGAGAAATGTGGTCTGGCTGGGGGCTCTTTTTCTCCATAACTATTTTTATGCCCATTTTATAGCTCTATGTAACAGGGAGTAAGAGGATATAAAGTGACTTTATCGTAATTGTGAATAAGGTCCTATAGATCCCAAGAAGTCTGTTAGCAAACCCATCAACATTTGGTAATTAGAGGTGGTTAAGTGTTTGTGTATATGGGTAATGCAGTTTCTATAAAAAGATAATTTCCCGTGAAAAATAAAATACTTTAAATCAAATCAATGCATAGAGTTTTCTCTCTCATCCAGAAGATTTAAATGAAACATATCATTCCAGTCTAGTGGATCAAACTATCTCGGCATGTTAAGCCAAATCAAAACATGTCATTTTCAGTGAATTCAATATTTCTTTGTGTTTGCTGGAGTTGGTTCAGTCCCTGCAGGAGCCGTGGGTCGGGTGTTCTGTGACGTCCTCCTGCTGCCTGAGGGTGTGGTGGCCCCTGTCCCTCCCTGGGCCTGGCCTGGCCAGGCAGGACAGAGGGACAGACAGCTGTCCCTGCGAGGCTCTGCTCTGCTGGGGAGCTGGGGCAGGGAGGGAGGGCGAAGGCCCAGGAGCAGCTCAGCTGCTCAGCAAAGCAAAACTTTTTGATTGATATAGGTAGAACCTTCTCTAAACAAAACACATTCAGGGAATCAGGTTTTCTGATGGATGGGAGCTCCACTTTCCAATATTCTCTAACCACACTTGCCTATGACTCATACTTGATTTGCTTTTTCTTTAGGCAAAATTCTCTCTGTGCTACACCTTGCTGTGTTCTGGGCTGAACCAGCCCTGGCCAGATCAAGAGAGACCACTTAGAAACTATTTTTTTTTCTAAATCCTGAAACATTTTCAGATTCAGCCATATCTGAACTCCTTTCCTCTCTTCATCTCCTAAATTGCAAAGCTTCACAGGTAGCTGTAGGTTTGCACAGGTAGTTGGAACCACACCATTTACACCACCAGTGATAATGGGTGTCTAACAGGCCCAGAATGGATAATCTGTCTCCTATAGACTGACAGTCAGATCTACCTCTAGGATACCTTCCTTAAGTGAGCAAAATCCTCTGGATCTCCATGAATTTACATGAATATAGATTTGAAGCTCGCTGTGCATGAATTGAGTTGAATGAGTCCATTTAATTAGGCCTTTCCTGCACACAACAGATGTAAACACTGGTTGTGCTCCAGTGCAATGTCAATCGACTTTCACCCAAGCTTTGCCCTCAGTGAGCAGCAAAGCTCCGAGGGCTGCCCGCAGGTTCTGATTTTGGCCCCCAAACTGCAGCATTAGAGCCGTGAAGGATTGGGATGGTTGACAAACACTGAGTTTGCCTGAGCAAATGAATAACACTGACTTTCTCTCCCAGGCCCACTGGGTGCTGAGTGTGATTAAAGGCAAGTCAAGAAGGACTGCATGCTATTAATTCTATCGAGGAAATCTCCTGCTTTATTCATTAGATGTATATGGCTTTTTGTAGGGGCAGAGGAAAGAGAAAAGCACCTTTGGTTGTGCTGTAACATCTGTGAGTACAGCTGGCTCTTTTTCTCTGTGTTCCACTTATTATGTGCAATTTGGATGTTTTCTTCTCCAAACTCAGATAAAAAAACCAGCTGAGATCTTAAAGAGAAGAAACTTGCAATTACCAGGGTAAACCCCCGACGCCTCTGATAGAGACAGGAATGGCCAAGCTCTGGTCCAGCCTGGGCTGTAATATCTGCTGTTATTTGTCAGCCTGCACATAGTCAGGTAATTTAATGTAATTCCTACACTTTCAATCAAGTCTGGCGAGCAGATGGTAGAATTCAAGCCCGTAGATTTTGTCTAATGACACAGCCTGATTCCAGACCCAAAGGCAGCTGCTGTGCTGTCGCTGTGTTCAGGGCAGAGCTCCGCTCCCCTTCTGCCCCCAGGGTGGGCTTGGGAAGGGGAGACTCCAGGCTGGGACAGGGCCATCCACCAGGCAGCCTCACCTGGATGGAAGTGATATAAAACACCTTCCCTGATGTTAAATTGCTGGAACTTTCTCTTGCTGGTGAGAAGGAGCAAATATGTAGGGATGTGAAGAAGCACAGATGTCCAGGGTTTGTATGAACTTTGCTCTGCCTTGATTCGTCAGTTTGACCAAGAAATGTGATGCTCCATGTCTTATTTCTGCTGTCTCTAAAGAGCAGCAACACTCCCCTTCCATGCTGAAGGAGATGTAAAGCTTAGCCCACAAATGTCCATGGAATGGTTTGATGAAAAATAGCAAGGAAATTTGTTTGTTATTGGCCAGGATTTGAGCATCCCTTTCCAGACAGCTGCTCCAACATAACATTTTGCTTTTAAAAGAGAGGAAGCTTTATGTGTGCAGTGAGGAAGGCAGACCAGCTCCTTCTGGGAAGTGCATCTCCAGCAGCCTCCTCTGGGAAGCACAGCCTGGCATGTCTGCTGATCCAGAGCTGGGCTTTGGATCTCAGAACACAGCATGTCTCCTTCCAGCCTTGCCTGGATGCCGCCTGAGCCCTCCTGTTTGCCACTGGCTTCTCCCAAAGAAACAACCTGAGAGTTACCTTAAGAAAGAAAACCCGGATATATCAATGTTGCACGAACATAAGTGACACCCCAGGAGAATTGCACTGTGCATGAGAGTAATGAACAGCATGTGGCAATTTTCTGCCCCTCTTCCCATTTCCTTGAGAATTTCTCTTTTTGCTGCTGTGGCAGCTGGGGAAACACAGCCACTGCCAGAGCACTGGTGCTTCTGGGGAGCAGGACAGCAGGACCAGGGGCTGGGGGCCTCTGGGCATTGCAGGGCTGTCCTGGGGGCAGTTTGTGAGACTCACCCTGTCCCCAAGCCATGCTGCTCACTGCTCTGTGCTGAGACACTTTGTGCCGAGCATGGATGTGTCAGTGATTGACACTTTCTGCTCAGTTAGGACTGCAATGCACTTAAAAGGTCTCCCTGAAGAACTCCGAGCTCCTGCGCAGGCGGTCATTGTTTTGGGGTGACCAGAGCTGATAAACGGAAGGCCACAGAGATATATACAGATAAACCTGGGGTGTCTGGGGGCTGTGACGCCCCTTGGGGGGACACCTCCCTGCTGTCTGGCTGACTCAAGGCAGGTGGTGAGCTGTGGCCTGTGAGCTTCATGGGCAGAGCTTAACCCAGCTGCTGGAAACATCACCCAGGGACAGGGAGAGCTGTGTTTTATCTGGTGGGAAAATGACAGAAACAGGGAGGGAGACAAGCACGTTCCTCTGTTGCTTTTGTTGCATGTGCTCGTGTTTTGGCAAATGGTCCTTGTGCTCCCTGGTGCCCGTGGCTGCTGTCCTGACAGTGTGGCTGGAGGACTGGCACTGACCAGAGGGCTCCACTTCCCTGCTGCAGCTGTGCAGATGAGAGGTTTGTTCCCAGCTGTGATAGGCATTGTCTCCTTGTGCAGGTTCATCAGGTGCAACACGGGCTCAAGCTTGTCTGAACCTTGATGATAAGCTCTCCTTGTTAAAAGCCATTATGTTTGCTACTAGCTGAGGATAATTCTGACTGACTACAGCAGTTCTCCTCTGCATGTAATTGAATTCATATTCATCATAAAGCAATGAAAAATAAATTGTGTGTGTGGTTTTTTTCCCCCTCATAAAGCAAGGCATGCCGCTGGCTCTGCCTTCCCTCTAATCTTCCCCTCTGCAAAGTATTGTAATAGAATTCATGGGAACAGAACAGCCAAAATAGATTGTGAGGTTTTGACCCACCTAGCAGAAAGTGAGTTTATTTCAGTGCCAGGGAGGAATTGATTAATTCAGTTGACTTCAAGCAAAGGCTAAAATCTTAGCTCAAGATTCTTCACTACCAAAGAACAGTGCTGGCTCAGGTGTAAGCTGGCTTTGGTGGGGTGGCAGAGGACCTGTGCCTCCAGTTGCAGTGGGGGTTGCCAGAATACACCACGAACCTCTTGGTTTGAGTCTAAACTCTTAAAGAATTAGAGTTTCCACGTGGGGTTATTTATTAATTAAGCTCTCTGCTGTCCCTGGGGCAGTGACCTGAGCTTGGTGCAGAAGAGGAGAACTGGTGTGGGGCTACGGGGGCCAGAGTCGAGGGCACAGGGCACTTCTCCTCATCCTGCCCTGGGAGCTGCTGGCTTCCATCATGTTGACCTACTGTAGGTATCAAAACATTGGTCCTCTCTAAATTCTTTTAGAAACCCTTTAGTCTGAGCATCTCACAAATGGCAGATAGCTGGTGGGAAGCTGGTCAGCTGAACCCATTGCCTCCTCCCCGTCCATTTTTACTTTTTCCTTCTATTCTCCTGTGTTTAATAGGATCCAAAAAACAGGAGCTAATGGTGGAGCACTGGCTAATGGTGCTAATGGTGCCTGTGAGCAGAGCTGCTGTAGAGGCCTGTCAGAAATGCTCTGATAGTAAAAACCCTACATTTTCTGCAGCCCCTGGCTTGCTGCCAGCTGTGGGATAGCTGCCTCACAGGCAGAGCAGACCAGACAGTCCTAATGCATCAGAAAATTAGTGAGTTTTGTTCAACAAAGGGTCTAAATGTCTTTCCAGTTAATTATTAATTTCGTTATGGTGAAATTATTAATTACATTTTAACACTGAAAAATGTTGCTTCTGCACTCATGGAATGAGCATGAGGAAAAGAAATAAGGAGGAACTTGGTGAGTGAGCAGCAGGAGCTAGAGAGGTTGGGGTCCTCTGTGAGGACAATATTCCTCTCTGATCAGTCCAAACGATGGAACCTGACCAGGCAATGGGATGAGCAGGATTGGGACTCAACTGTGCTGTGAGACAACACAAGCAGCACCCTCCTCTGGGGACCAGGACTGGCCACCTTTGCACTGGGTGGTTTGCTCTGGTGGCTGTGTCATCTTTGAGGGAAGAGCTGAGGCTGTGATGAAATAACAACTGTCTGCAACTGTTAAAATAATTCATCTACCTTCTGCCTTATGAGGGAAGTCAAGATTCAAAAGCTGCAAAAGGGACATTTGATGCATGATGCAGTAACTCTGCTGGGCATTTGACATTCTTTAGAAATTAGAAGTCTATTTTTGATGGTTGTTCCTTGGAGTATCATATTAGGCATAAATACTCTTTCTGTTTCCACCCTTATAGTTCTGATGTCTTCTGTTGCTCAGCAAACGTTTGCTGCTGGAGATGGGAGTTGTCACATGAGATCAGCAAAGCAGCTTCCTCAGGTCAGAACGTTTTCCAGGCCAGTAGAGACAGTCCAGATGCCACCAGGTATAACCCAGAGAGCCATATGAGATTGAGTGTGTTTGTGATATGAGTGTGATCCCACGGATCCCACTGTGAGCATCTCTTCTGACAATACCCCTGTTTTCTCCTTAGAAATCGGGCACTTCCAGCACTGTTAAGAACCAAAGCGTGACTAAGAAGAAAATCCAAGGTGAATCAATGACCCAGCTGGAAAAAGAAGCAGGAGCCCATTTTCTCCAGAGCATTGAAGGAGAGGGAATTACCACAAAGTCCTGTTCGAACTGTGGCCTCCTGAAGTTTAATGTTCAGGAGATAAAGACTTAGCACCTGGATCTTCCCCTGAAACCACCAGAGAGGGGAGGAAAAGAAAGGTGAAATATCCAAACTCCTCCCCTGAAACCACCAGAGAGGGGAGGAAAAGAAAGGTGAAATATCCAAACTCCTGTCCCTACCACACGGGATGTGTATCCTCACCTGGTGAGTGACTGCCATCCATCCTCTCTTTGAACCACGGGGCTGTTCAGGAGCAAAACCAGCACTTTTTCGCAGATCCTTAAGCTGATTGCATCCACGATCCGCCTGGTCAGCCCGTGAATACCCCTTCCCTCGCTCTCCTCGTTTAATCACCGCTGCCAATCAGCCCTATTGAGGAGAGCAACAATACATTTTAAAGCTCAATCACCTTCATAATCGCCTCCCTGTCAGCACATGCGTGTCCCTGGAGGGCGGAATTACTGACAGATGAGATGCAGGGTGGTTTTGCAATGGAGATGTTCACTCCCGTGTGTGGGAGTCTTGTGAGCACACACGTGACCGTGTGACACATGAGTGTGTTTGGCTTTTAAAGTAGGCTAGGTGTTGGGGTCAGCATGTGTGCACACAGCGAGCTAGGCATTCAAACTGAATGCAGCTTCTTACATGTTCAGTCAGCTGAAAATATGCTTAAAAGCAGCAGTTGTGCTGTAAGGCTTGCTGTGACACTGGTCAGTGTTAAACTGCCCTCAGTGGGTGGACAGGGCTCACGTGGGGAGGAGTCCCTGCAAGTCCCTGTGCTGGAAGCTCTTCCTAGTGCTAATTCTCGCTGTCATCAGCATGGGAAAGCTGCTTCTTTTTGTCTTTTTAAATTGGCAGGGACTGGAGCTTCTGAGAACCCGTGCAGCTCTGTGGGGTGGTCAGTCAGTCATGGGACACTATTCCAGTCCAGGTAGATGCTCTGGGGAGGTGAGGAAGTCCCACTGCCCACCCTCCATCTCTCTCCTCTGCCCCAGCAAAAAAGTCCTCCGGAGGTTTGTATTTCCCCGTGGAAGTTTTCAGTTTCAAGAGATGGGTGTTTTGCAGCAAAAGCCTCTTCAACTGAAAAACTTCCACCTCTAACAACTATCCACTCATTCTTTTCCAGCTTTCTCTCTGCTTCATCCCTGGTGATGTGCAGCACCCAGGGATAAACCTCCTCAGCCTCTGTGCTCTGGAGTGGTCCATCTGTCATGAGTCCTACCCTCAGTTTTGGGGACACCACAAGGAGCAAAGTCACTCCTCAGCTCTGGGAGTTGGGCACAGGCCTCCAGCCCTGTGATGGCATTCCTTGGACCATTAACTCCTGACCTGCACCACGGTGCAAGACTGATGGTAAGAAGTGCTCTGTTGTGATTCATCACTCCAGAGTTAGATACTAATTATAATCTGCCTCTTGTCTATGCCACTAGCCTATAATTTTAATCCCAAACATTTGGGTGTGTAATGAGGCAATGCTTTTCTGTCTTCATACTGGTGTGATTTATAACATGCTGACAATACAAAATTAAATAAGAGGGAGTAAAAATAAAGCAACAGCAAACTTTTGCCCTTTGACATGTGAAAAGTGTTGTGATGACTTCAAGGTTTGCAAGGAAAGCAACTGAATGTGCACATCTACAACTGTATATTTCAGATTTTACACATCTGTATAAAGGAAATTTTCAAGTTTTTCTTCCCTGGTGTTCTACAAAGCCAGTCCTGATATCCAGTGACGCAGAAGGAATGCTGTGAGCAGGATCAAATCGCAGTAATTTCTGCTTTTGGCCCATCAAGACAGCATGTAAGTACAACTCATTCCATGCAGACCTGCTTCCCGTGGGACAGATGCTGTTCCTGGAGGCTCTGGGCAAACCTTTTACTGTCCCTGTCAGTGACTTCTGGGCTGGGGCTCAGACTGGGGGCTGTGGGGCCCAGTCCCGAGCCAGGTGTTGCTTTATTTGCTGCACACATCATGTTCAGGGTACAGATGCTGCTTCTGCTCTGGTACCAGCACCTCAAACAGCGTGGTTGCCACAGCACACATGCCATGGCTGTGCAAGCTGATGGGCTCGGGGTTGTGTCTCACGATCACAGAATGGTTTGGCTTGGAAGGCACATTAAAGTTCATTTAGTTTCTACCCCCTGCCATGGGCAGGGACACCTTCCATTATCCCAGGTTGCTCCAAGCCCCGTCCAACCTGGCCTTGGACACTTCAGGGCTGGGGCAGCCACAGCCTCTCTGGACTATGTGTTCAAGCACCTGACCACCCTCACAGTCAAAAATTTCTTCCTAATATCCAATCTAAACCTACTCTCTGTCAGCTTGAAGCCATTCCCCCTTGTCCTGTCAGCATAAGCTCTCGTAAATACTCTCTCTTCATCTTTCTTGTAGCTCCCTTCAAGGCTGAGGAAGAGTGAAGAAGTGCAAACTGTTGGAAAACGTGGTCATAAAGTCTGCACCAAATCAGGAAAGTGCCCCACAGGGAGGAAGATCATTAGGAAGAATGTGGAAATCCTGGGCACCTTTCCAGCAAGGAACAGCAGAGCATCTGGGCTGGACAGTCTGTCTGAGAGCTGGATGCCAGCAGAAGCAGGGGAGGCAGGATTAGCTACACCAGGGAGTTCAAAGGCAAACATGTGGCCCTCCAAGCTGTATCCTAAAATTCATTGTGCCAGAAGGCATGTGCCACATACCTGGAGGAGCTTCAGGGCTGGAGAGCTTCGGGAATGGTTTTTGGGAGAGACTGGTCCCAGGATGTTGCTGCTGCTTTGTGACTGACCTGCTAGGAGGTGTCCCAGCCCCTGCCAGCCCGTGCCCCCTGCTCGGGGGCTTGAGCTCCCCCAGTGCCCCAGCAGAGCTGCTGAGGCCTCTCAACATCAGCCCTGAGGTCATCAGGGCTCATGAACCAACCCTTGAGGCTTCGCAGCGGGGATCCAGGGGTTTGAAGTGCCCTCCCATGCTGTGCTGATGACTTCAGTCAGTTTGGGGGAAATATCCGTGTTTCTCATGGAAACAGCCCACTGGTTTAGCAGGTGTGTGAACTAGATAAATGTGTGGGCAGGAAGACATGTACCTTTTGTTGGTATGTTTTTCCTAAAGAATATATGCGATTAAAAATTGAGATGACACGAGAAAGTGAGCAGACAGCAAAATCCACTAAACATTGGGATTTGAGCACTGGAAGAAGCAGCCAGCTTTCCTTGGAGAATGACTATGAGGACGAAAAGGGAAAGTACCAAGATGGAAACAATCAGTGTTACATATTTCAAACTAGCAGGAAAAGCAATAAACTCTGCCTTTTGGCTGCTTCTTCGAGCAAGCCACTTTGGATGGAGGGTTGCCCTATAATGAAAATGATATGATCTCATCTTGGAGGTTGGAGTGATGTAATAACCATGTAGGGACTATTTTAATGTCTTTCATGGGTCATTGAAAAACTGCCTGGCAAATTGGATCAGGGACTGTGGGGAACACTCCTGCTACAGCAGGAAAATGGTCTGGATAGAGCAAGTGACCAAAGGGTTGTGAAAAATGCCACCATATGTAGTAATAGTTTCTAATTTCAGCCACAGAAATATATCTTTTATTTTCCCCCTCTTATTTTTTGTTGTCTTTTAATATAGCCTTTCCTTCTCATTCAATAACCCTTCTTATACCTTCATTCTCCCTCTATATTAAGACCTGATGATCCATTAAAGCAAATCCTATATTTTGAATTGCATCTAAATTGATAGTGGAACATGGACTGCCTGCCTCAAAACCGCTTCCATTCTCTCTGCTGGAGATTAGATAGATTTTCTCTCTGAAAACAAATGAAAATTTTGATTATATGTGTCATTCAAACCACAATTCCATCTTATTAACTGGTTCCAGGCAGTTGGTGCTGGGAGCATTGTAATAAGGACTCAAACATCTCAGACTGTTTGGCTGAATCAGTTGGCCAATTCCACACTCTTTGTCAGGAAATTCTGGCTGTGGTGAAGTGTGCAAACTGAAAACCATATGAAACAAAGACAATAAGTGTTTTGTTATGTAACTAATATTGAAAGTGGTTTAGGGCGGCAGCTGTTCTTTTCTGCATGTTTCAATGACTTAAGGAAAACGTTCTTGGGCTTCTTGTTTTCAGCGTACACCTTGGTGTTACAACATCATTCATCTTCCCTCTCTAACATCCCAGATATCCCTGAAGTCATTGGCACAGGAAACCAGACATGAAATAAATGCTGGCTTAGACTAAAAGATTGCATTTCAATTGTACGTTACTCTTCTTGTATTTTTCCCAAAACAAGTGCCATTTGTCAGCCATATCCAGGGAAGAATGTGGACTTTGCATTCATTCCTGGGCATCGAGGCCTTGAGAGGGACCCAGCATCTGGGAAAGTCCTTGCTCTGTACAGCACCAAAGAAAGGCCCACCTGGGACCAGAGGGAGCCTTTCTTAGACCTGCTTTTCTCCATGGAAGGTCCACAGCCTGGAACACTTTCCTGAGGAACATACTTCCATCTCCATATTTAAAATAGCACCAGTCAGGCTTGTTTTAATTCACAGATAAATTTCTAGTCAATCCCCAAATCACCAAGGAACTGTCTGAGGTGTGCATTAGGGTGGGTCCCTGCTATATCTGGATAGAGAGGAGAAAAATCCATGGAGGGAAGACAAACAGGCAGCACAGAACCACTGTCAGTTTGTGCAGGTCAGATTGAAAAAGAAAAATAAAGTACAATTATATTAGTTTGCATGGGTCAGCCTTGCCTTTTAGTAGTTCAACCAGCTGGAAGGGAGGAAGATCTTTTTCTTGCTATGTTTCTTTTTTGTCAAAGTTTAATCTCTACTGAATGTGAAATGCAACCACTGCTCCTGAAAGCTGCCACAGTCAGGTACAAAGGGGATGTGCAACAGCCCATCCTGGGGCAGTGGTTGAGTGGTCTGGAGCAACAGCAGCACAAAATCCATAACATGAGGTGTCCCTGCACAGAGCAGGGAGGTTGGAACCAGATGATCTTTAAGGTCCCTTCTAACTTAAACCGTTCTGTGATTGTGTGATTCTATAGTGCCACTTATTTATTTATTTCTTTAAAATCCAGTTGAAATATTTAGTCTTTATTTCCAGGTCACAGAATACTGTGAGTTGGAAGGGACTCACCAGGATCATTCAGTCCAGCTCTCAACCTTGATGTTATTAACACCGTGCTCTAAACAGCTGAGCTAATCTCAGGTGGCTCCTGCCTGGAACCTGCACAACACCTTCCAGGCTAAAACAAAGGGGTTTTTTTCCCCTCATCAGCTCAGCCTCCCCAAAAGCCCTTTACAGAAGAAGTCCTCTCCCGGCAGTGTCAGAGCAGGCTGGACAGCATCGGCTGGGGGTGACATAAAGGTGCCTGATGCCGAAAAGAGCTCGGAAATACCTGCCTTGCCACTCACTCCATCCCTCTCTGCTCCAGGCAAAGAATGACTTTTGGGAGCCTTTCATGTGGTTTGAGTAAAATCCCATGAAGAGGCCACCAGAGGGGGCAGCTGCCACTGCATCACAGCCCCAGCGAGCTGGTGCCAGCGTGGCACACATTGCTGCTATTATTTATAGCACTCTACCTATACTTATGTAAGTGGGGCTAATTAGTAGATGGAATTAGCCTACTGCTCTCGGCAGCATAATTGTAAACAATTTCCCAACGTTTCACTCACTGAGTAATGAGTTTCTCCTGGAAATACAAAAGATGAACTAATGATAATCTGGCAGTTTACAGCAAGAGGACAAACATTAATTATATGGGATTACGATGTGATCCTCCAATTTAAGTCAGTTTGGTATTTCTAGGCAGAGTCGGATATTAAGAGTTCTGTGGACACTTGTCTGAAGCATTTTGTGCTCTTTTTTTTTTTTTCCTGATTTCAAGCTGTTTTAGCTTTATCTTTTATCCACAGATCTAACCACCATCATCTACTTTGAGGCAGAGCTGCTAGGCCAGATATTTTTCATGAGATAGTGACATAATTGTGCATGAAAAATATGTACAGTATTAAGCTTAATTTTCTTTTAAAAATGACCCTGCCAGGAGACTGGATCACTGCATGTCCAGGGATGTAGCTTGGCTTTGATTGCATTTATCATGGAATCATTTAGGTTGCAAAAGACCTTTAAGATGATTGATAAGCCGTAGGCTTAGACATGGGATGTGGGATTTTTTAAGGTCAGAGCCGGAAGAGTGGTGCAAATAATGCTGGGATTATAAAATATTCACTGAATAAGGTCATGCCAGCAAACTGGGCTGGGTATCTGGTGTTTGTCAAGGGACTCCACTGACTGCTGATGGTGCCTGACAGATCCCTCTGAGCTAAGGCGCAAATCCCGGATTTTTCAGATTTCGAGGAGGTTTGTCTCTGCCTGATCACAAAAAGAAACTCTCTCAGCTGTCACAGACCTATTTCTTCCTGATCTAGGAAGTTTTTCCTAGGCTTTTCTTATCCAAACACTGAGTAAATCCATCCTTCTTCTTTAGGACAATCAGGGTGATCACTCATAGGGAAAGAAACATAGATATGAAACTGGGCATAATGATGCAGACTCAAGATGAAGAACTTAATTTTAAAAAATTTAACCAAGATCTAATCATCTTTATATGTTCTGAATCAGACCCAAGATAAATATAATTTCCATATATCTTGGAAACTGGAATTTGAAGGATGGTAACCTTGCTTTTTTCTCCATATTCACTAGTTTTCTACAAATAATACAAATGCATGATAATCACCACTGAAACTGTTACTCTGTCTTCTCAGTCCTCTTCTAGCGCTGGCTTGCCTTTCTTTGATTTACTCTGACGTTCTTCAAAATATTTTGGTGCCCAAGTCCTGTTGATTTAAAAGGCAATGAATGATTGAAACACCTTTGGAAATATGCCCTTTGGGACATATTTGTTCAGCTCCGTCTGCAGGCTCAGCCCTCATTTCCAAATTTGTTACATCAGTACTTTGGTGGGGAGGAGTTTGGTGAAAGTTGACTGATGTCTTTTACACACAGGGTGTTTACCATGTTGCACCATGGAAAAGGAATCCAGTCTCAGGGGCTGATGGTTCCAGTTTAAGAATTGCTGTTTTCATAGCATTATGGGATCACAGTATGTTTTGGGTTGGAAGGGATCTTAAAACTCACCCAGTCCCACCCCCTGCCATGGACAGGGACACCTCCCACTATCCCAGGGTGCTCCAAGCCCCGTCCAGCCTGGCCTTGGACACTTCCAGGGATGGGGCAGCCACAGCTGCTCTGGGCACCCTGTGCCAGGCCCTCACCACCTTCACAGGGAAGGATTTCTTTGTAATATCTAATCCTTTTTTTTTTTTTAACATTTACATTCAGAGCTGTTCACTGAAAATATTTTGACCTTTATCTTCCCCTTTGTAGCAGGTGAATCCCACAGCTCTGGGTGTGTCAGAGCACTCCCAACATCTGCCAGCTGTGCATTGCCATAGAATGAGGGCTGAAGGGGCTGTGACTCCCTCTGGAGCCACACCAATCCACATCCAGGACCTGCCATGCCTTACAAGGCTTCTTCCATCTCCACAGAGGAATAATGGTATTAACTTTCCCTTCCGGTGCCTTCTCGATCAGTAGGAACACCTCTTTCCTCAGTTCAACTAATTAAGTGTCAGGAGCTGATCTTTGGGATGAAATTTGAACCTGAAAATGTGGGAACAAGCTTTACAGATAGATTTTTGTTATTTATTGGCCAGTGAAATACAAACAGCCAGGAGGCTGGCTCTGCTGAAGGTTATGTCATCTGTAGTTTCTTTAGTTTTTTTCTAAATGTAGTAACTAAGTATTGAATTAATTTATTTACCACTCTGGACTCAGCCACATCCCTCCTTGTAGATGAATCTTTTCATACCCCTTAAAATTACTGATAAAAAATCAATCTTTAATTTTATTTCTGTCTTTCTGCTTCCACCCATTGTTCAGCACTTCTTCATGCAGGGTTGTTGCTGTCACTGAGCCCCTAACACATCTCACTGCAAACTCCTCGTGATTCTGCCACACTCAAAGTGTTTGGGATGAAATTTTTCACAGCAGGTGCCTGCCCTCCACTGACTTGGTTAGGAGAGAGTTCAGGCAAAAGGATTTTGATTTTCCAAGAAAGAGGATAAAGAGAAATGTTGTTTTACTTACCCTAACAGAAAAAAACCTCTAGCAGTCTCTCCTTTTAGAAGGTGCTCCTTGCTTTAGAGCTGGGATTTGAAACCCCTGTTGGGGATTTTCCTGTCTTGAAACCACATCAAGCATGTCCCTCCACGTATTTGGAAAAATGCAGTGCATGGAAAATGAAGATTTGCAAGGTCTTTGTTGCTGAAAATGCTGAAGTCTTGTTTCATTTGCACCGAAGGTGCTCCCGTGTAGGAGGAGGAGGATCTCTGCTGTGATGGGCGTGTGAGATGCTGTGAACCCGCAAAACCCACAGGCATGTGGAGGGCAAAGAGATTTCCCAGCATTTAGGGGCTCTTGCTGAGGCTCAGGCAGGAGGACATGAGGGGTTAAGAGCTCTCTTTTGGGTGAGATAATGCCTGGACCTGTGGAAAGAGCCTGGTGGGACTGGGTTGGGATTAGTCCTGTGGGGAATATGACCAAGTTTAGAGCTTGGTGGCAAGGAGGAATAAAACACACATAATCCCCCAGGATTTTGCATTTTTTGTTATCTCCTGCCTTCTTCCCTTTGCGTTTCCTCTCATCTTGAAAGTACCATAAGACAAGGAGTCGTTAATAACCAAATTCATTGAGTCTCGACCTGTATTTAAATGAGAACAGTTCAATTTCAGAAGCTGAACTGTCAGTTCCTTATATTATTATATTTCTTTAATTGTGTTCATTTGGAATTAGAGAGCCAAATTCTCTACTGGCAGAAGCTGTTGGCACTAGAAGGGATTTTGGCCATCAAAATCGTGTTCGTTTTATTGTTGTGTATTATTTATTATCTTATATAGCACCATTAGCAAATGCCACTGCACAGTGATGGATCCCCATTAATTTTGCATTAATGCACATCCCATCAAATATATTCTAGGGTCTGGCACTGGGGTTTCTGGGTTGTTTTTCCTCAGATGCCAACTTGTCCCGTCCCTGGGTGTGTCAGGTAATCCCCCTGTGCCTTAAAGGAGCTCCGTGAGGTGGGGTTAGTGGTAGCTCCCTGAGATGGTGCTGTGGGAGCAGGTCCATTCACACTTCTACAGCAGCCCTAGAGACCTTTCAGAGAAAGCAGGGTGTGACAATTGTATTCAAATCGGGATGATTTGTATGATAGCCCTTGGTGTTCTGGATTTGTAAGGGAGGACAAAACAATCTACAGATATTTATTTATGCTAAATATCAAGACGGGGCTGACAGAGGTAGAGCACACCCTGGCTGGGAAGGAAGCTTGGATAACTCCCAGAGGGATCCCAGACTAGGATGGGTATTGCAGTCCTGCCTCTCTCAGGTTTGACCCCTGCAGGTGCCAGGACAGTTCAGGGCTTCTTTCCAGAGCTGCCCACAGGAAATAAAGTTGAAGCTCCTGAACAGAGAAGAAATTAAAGTTTATTTAATTTGTATCCAGCTAAGAGCACAGGAGTAAGAGTTCCACGTGGGCAACTGCCCTGGAGCAGTGTGCAAGTGTTAACACGACTGGGGCAGTCCAGGGGTCAGTCAGAGAGAGAGGAAATTCAGAACAGAGAGCAGTGACTGGGTAACAAATGGGCATGGTGTGTTCATTGACATTTGTGAGCCGAGTGGAGTCTCAGCTGGCTGAATGCTTATGGCTTGTCTGCATGCCTAAAGGAAAATAAGTATTTATTTCACTTTTCTTTACGGTCAGTATCTACTAAGAACCATTTTCTGGCTGATGTTAGCTGTATGCTGTGGTGTTTGTATCAGGAAAATAATGAGGCAGTATTTCACACCCTGGAAATACAGCAGGAAGTCCTGGCCCTCCAGAGCACTGTGCAAAGACACCTTTAACTCTTGAGGAGCCAGGACTTCATCCTCAATCCCCTCACTGAATGGCTCTTCTTTACTGACCCTGGAAAGCTTTCTAAAAATGATGTGTGTCTGAGACAGTCATCAGGTAGTCAGAATTACCTTTTCATTCCTATTCGGAGGAGAGGAGCCAGGGTTTGTTCCAGTAACTCCTGAGCTGGAGCACATGGGGTGTTGGGCAGCAGCAGCCTTGGGGGACAGTCCTGTGGCCCCGGAGTTCAGCCCCAGTTCTCTTACTGGGACTGCAAATGGTCCCAGGCAGAGCCTTTCACTGCTGGGAATGGAGCAGCCTTGAGCTGGACTCTGCAGTCCACCACTGTCTCCTTTTGGTTTTGTCTCTCCTGATTCAGTGAATGCCTTCAGTGGTGCCCTCTCCACTTGGAGTGAGGTGCTGCCTTCCTTGCACAGACAGGGAAGCTCTGGCCATGATGGACCACGGATGGCCAGGAGTAATATTTTTAAATAATCTGACTGCTGGGAAGCCAGGTGCACTTTCAGAAGAGGGCTTGTGTGCCACCAGCTCTGTCCTGGCAGAGCTCAGGGTTCCTGGCAAGCTTCACTTGAGCGTAATTACTGCTCCCTCACTGTTTGCTGCTGGGGCAGCCACAGCTCCAGACATTCCTGACACGTTGCTTCCACCTCTCCCTTTCTCCACTTCTGCAAAACAGTGAAGTGGATCCCCACAGGTGTGCAGTGACACCCAGGTCCTCTCATGAGTGCTCCCGCCTCACGGAACCAGCACGGACCCCCAGATCTGTACCACTCTCATCCTGCTGCCCTCCTCCCTCCCCTCCTGCCTTGCCACCCCCTGTGTGCAATTGCCAGCAGCAGCAGGTGCCCAGTGGCACCAGTGGAGGGGGGCTGCACACCAGAGCAAGTGTTGCATGAAACCACAGAGCATCCTGGCAGATCACAGCCCATCTCCTCTGCTCCTGCTGGCGTCTTGCACTCATTTTACACCTCTCAGGCTGCCGCTGCTCTGGATCTCAGCTCCTGGTGCGTTCCCCTTCCCTCTCATTTTTATGGACTGTCACATCCACCAGCATGAAATACTGGTGTCTCAGCAAAGGGGAGATTTCAGAAAGTCACTTTTTATCAAAGCACTGCTGCTGAGAAGGATCTGTTATTTCTGTAGCCTCCTTGGACTCACCTCCTCCTCACACCTTGCTCTGCCTCTGTCTATTCTTGAAGTACCATTGACTTTTCAGCTCCACACAACTCACTGTTGTCTTAGCCTCACCAAGGCTTATTTGTAGGGGGAGAGGGAACGGAGGAAGAAGAAATGTGTGAAGGAGACAAACCTATTCTATAAGACCTGTCCCAACTCTGGTTTGTTTATGAGGGTGAGCATGGCCTGGGAAGGAGCCTCTGCTTGCATCCACTCCAGGCTGCTCTGAGACATACAGAGCCCTTTATTTTGGGAGCCGTGTCTGCAGGCTCCCAAATGGTAATGGCACGGTAATGGAATGGATCCTGATTGTGCAGATATCCATCCAGCCTCTGTGCTGGTGTGCACGTGGAAAGAACAAGCTCAGGATGGATGAGCCTAGCCTAGAGTAGTCCAGCAGTCAGATCCACTGCAGGCACAGATTTATACCAACCAAGGATCCAGCCTGTGCAACCTGGTTGAACCTTGATTTCTGCTCAGATTCCACTTTCCATTAGCACTCTGTGAGCATTTGCTTGACAGCAGAAATCTTTCACTCTCTTAGGAAAGGCAGTCACGTTTCAGGGAAAGCTTCAGCGTTCGGTTCATCTCCACACCCGCCTGCACTCCCAGACATGCACAGAGCTTTGCTTTGCATAATCACATTGGTTCTTAACCATGGCAATCTATTCAGATCTTCAGACACCTGGCAGTCAGACCCAGCTCTCTCTAGCAGCCTCCCTGCTGGAAAAGCAATTATATTTGTGCAGTGGCATCAGTGGAGAGTTTAAAAGAATCTGCCGCCCTAAAGGGAGATGAGAATTTTTGGGGGTAACCATTGCAAGGGGAGCATTGCACTCAAACTTGTTATCAAGTGAACAAGAATAATTGTAAACTACATCCTGCAATGAAAAATCAACTTTAATTCATGAATAGGTGTTGATGGGCTTGTCTTCTACTTCATGGTTGAGATACCTCAACCTCTAGGGATGAAATTCTTTGACTAACCAAAGGGGAAGCAGAATCTCTTTGTCTGAGTCAAAGTGTGAAAAAAATTTAAAAAGGGGAAAGTAGCCAGTTCCTACCTCTCCTGCCCGGTTTCTTTTCTGTACAAACCAGACTGCAGTAACACTCCCAAGCTCTCCCCACCCCTGCTCACTCGGGCTGAGCTACTGATAATTGTGCCTCCTGCCCACGGCATCTCTATTAAAAAGGTCCATCTCTAATGAAACAATCCCAAGGAACAGTAATTGCATGTTAAAATTTGTAGTCGTTGCTGCTGGATCCTGGGGTTCTTCACTGAATTTCGGCGCCGTTCCCTGTGGCTGGCATCTGTCAGGGAGGATGCAGGGAGGGCTGATCCCACCCCGGGGTGAGGAGACAAACCAGACCCAGATCTCCTGGGGCCCCCTCAGGCCCTGAGCCCCTGCAGTGCGGGAGCCACAATCGTGCTTTGCCTATCTCTGTATTTATAGCCAGATAAAAGAAGAAGCCCTGCCACGTGGCAGAGAGATGGAGCTGCCACAAAGCTGAGAAAACAGGCTTCTTTTGTAGAAATTAAGTAGAAAATGCCACTGCCTCCAGTTCAAAGTCTTTGTGGACACTCAAGGCAGTTTCCCTTGTTTCATTCTGTGATCCCAGACCTTAAGTGACTTAAATGAGAAACTTAAGTTAAAAGACAAGAGAATATTTTGCTGTTTTTTCTCTTTTTTTGGAACATAATTATCAGTTGGATACAATGGATATGAAGAGCTGTAATGTTGTCTTTCCCTCTCATCTACATTTTAAAAAAGGTAAATATTTAGGGATGGAGCCAGAGTAGGATCTCATTTAATGTATCCAGATGTAAAGCTGAAGTGACTCTCATACTATAAATCAAAGTGTTTCAGGTTCCCACTTGTGTAGCAGAGATAAAAGTCTAACACAGAGGTTCCAAAAATTCTCCCGAACCTTCCAAGGCTCAGTCAGACCCACATGCCTAGCCCAAAATAAATTGAATTTACTGGAATATCTCCAAGATTATGTCTAGAGTGATTCCAAGACTTTTCTTTTTTCCAATTCAAATGAGCCCTATTACACATCATGAATGTCTGGAGGAGAAATGCAGCCTGTTTCATAAAGCCTTATTATATATTTTAATGCACGCAAGGTAAACATGAAAATGTCTCTTGGGCATTTTCTTTGTTTCAATTTGATAATTTCACTGTGCTCTTTGGTTACTTATGAAAAGTCTTCGGGAAAAAAAACCCCAACACTTTTGTGATGCTTATTTTAGCTCCACAGGGGCTGCAGCTGCTGTGTCAGGCTCTGTGCTTCATGGGGGGGTTGTACTCGCTTGGGTGGGTCTGATCGATTGATGGAAGTGTAGCAAGTCCCCATGAGTCAAGTAACACCATTTTGGAAACAACCCCCCCCTGCAGCAAGTGCTCATCCACCCCAACACTGGTGTTGATTCTCTTCTTTCCTGGTTTCATATGAACTCCAGCATCAGATGGAGGCTCCACTTCAATCCCCAGTGAATGTCACAAAGCTGTGAATGAATGTCTCAACAGCACCAGACATCCCAGGTCACATCACATCACCAAACATCCCAGATCACCCTAAAGTAACCCCTTCTGCTCTCTACTGCCTGATCCCACTGGTGACATGAAATGTCTGTGTGAGATGGGAGATCTGATTCCAAAGGCCCCAGCAGGGACTTCCACAGCAGCTACAAATCGGAGAACAGGGTACAAATATTCTTTCCTGCCACTGGGATGAGACACTTCTGGGTCAGCTTTTTTAACTTGCTGCCATCACCTCTCTGCAGCTTTTTTTGTGTGCTGCACAGTGTGGTGAAAATGAAGGTCAACACAGAGAAAGGGTTTGTTCCTCGAGGAAACAGAGATGGGTTTGCTGTGGACCTGTACTCTGTAGCTCATGGGTCAGTTCTGGGCTACAGCAAGAGGGAATTTTGGTTTCTTCCATGGCTGGACAAAGACATGAAGAATTAAAACCCAAGTGGATTTGCTTGGAGGAAGCAGCCTTGTAGCAGGAACCATGTCATGTGTGCTGTCTGGCCTTGCTCCTTGCTGTGTGTGCCCAGCCTTGACTCTTCCTCACCTCCCGTGGGCTCTCCTGGGGTGTCTGCTGGACCTGCTTGCCTCTCCCTGCTCCTGTGCCTCCACCTCAGGCTCTTGTGCAGAGCAGCCTGTCCTTCCCACACCCCCCAGCCATCTCCTGTGGTGTTCCCTGGTCCTCTCTTTGAATCACAGAATGGTTTGGGTTGGAGGCACCTTAAAAAGACCCTCCTGTTCCAACTCTCTGCCATGGCAGGGACACCTTCCACTATCCCAGGTTGCTCCAAGCCCCGTCCAACCTGGCCTTGGACACTTCCAGGGATGGGGCAGCCTCAGCCTCTCTGGAAAACTTGTGCCAGTGTTTCCCAGGACAGAAAGTGTGTGGGGATGTTACAGGAGCAGATATGCAGAGCTGTGGGGGTCCAAATGCCAATCCCCAGACTCTGTTCCCTTCCCATACCCAGAGCAAGAAATTTCTGTGGGTGAGGATCTCCACAAAGCCAGGGTGAAAAGCAGGGATGAGCTGCAGCTGCCCTCCCAGCTCCAGCTGAGAAAGTGACATTTCAGCTGAGATATGACTGGGATGTTACCATAATTCTGGCACTGAAGTGAGCACTGGGTGACACTTCTGTGTCTGGATACCAGTGAAGGCTGGTGACCTTTTAACAGGTTCCCTCTTTAGCATTGCATAGACAGGTCTTAAATGCAAACTGTTACCTTTTCCTTTGAGGTGCAGAGAGTTACCGTTCCAGGGCTCTGACAAACATCTGTTTCACTTTGCATTTTCAATTCTGGCTCAGATAATGGGAACTCTTGTTCAGGAAAGAGAAAAACAGCAAGAGTCCCCATTACTTACCAGTGTAGAGGTATAAATCACAGAGCCGGAGCCCTGTTCCTGTGATTTCAGTTTTATGGGTCATTACTGTAACCGGCTTGTGCTGCTCTTCTTTTAACATACAAATGGCACCACTTTATTTCCTGTGGGTGGGATTGATTCCCCTCCCAAGGGGTCCCCATTGAACCCAGCATTATTTACACTGAGCATGGAAAGAGGTGTTATTTCTTCAGTCATGGAAACCCTTTTTTTAAGTCTTAGCTCTGTTTTCTGCATTGCTGAGCCCCCTCGCAGGCTGATAGCTATTGTGGCACTGTAAGTTCCAGCAGGAGTTTAAAGGTTTGTGGAGGTAAGAAAGTTAAATATCACTGTGCATGTGTCTGCTTAGTTATACCAAAGTGTACTACTTAGTTTTGTAAGGCAGTTTCAAGGTATGTTGGCAATGTAAAGAAGAACTGTTATAAAAAGCAAGGTATCCAATTTCTTTTAGCCCCTGTAAAAAATTCCCAGCAAGTTCAAGTCCTGCAGCTTGAGCTCTTTGTCTTTGTAAGGGATTGGGAGCCTCTGGGTCTGCTCCTGCTGCCAGGGAGGGGCTGTGCCGTGGCATTTTGGGGATGCAGCTCATCTGATCAACAGGTCCTGGGGTGTTTTCAGATGCAGCATGAAATACAGTGCTGCTGCTCAGGGTTTGGGGTGTTCCTGCAGAGATTGCACCTGGGTGTGCCGACTCAGATACTCAGGAGGAAGGTGCTGTTACAGCTTTGCAGAGTCCTTTGCTTGGGGTTTTGAAAATTTTGTTCCTTCAGCTTGGTACAGTGCTGGACACTTGGTGCTCTGGGGTTTATTGGAGGAATGCACACTTCTTACCTCCAACTACCTGAAACCATCTATATTTGGCATCAGATTCCTAAGTGATGGTTACTTATCAGATGTGTGCAGATGTTCAGCTTATGGATTTCTCCTCTGTATTTCCTGAAAGTGTAGACTGAACAGCTTCTAAAGTCCTGTACTGCAAATTTTGTTTCTCACTTTTACAAGTCAGATCTAAAGAGCTGAGATTTGTCAGTAGTGCCCTGTACAGTGGAGCTTGGCTGAAGATTGTTAAAGGTCTTCCCAGATGATTTTTCCTATGTGAAACACTGGCAGAAAAGATAGGAAAGAAGGTAAGTTACAGGAGGAATGAGAGGGGCAGGAGGAAGGCTGCAGGAGAGGAAAGAGGGATGTCTTGGTCTGCAGCTGAGTCAGTTCTGATGCAACTTTTATTCTTTTTCGCTACTCCACAAGTGGCATGACAAGTGCTTCAAATACAAATATTCATTTTTCTTCCTGTAATAAAAGTGTCACTGCAGAAAACAAAACATCAGGCAAAAACTCTGCTGCTTTCCAGATGGGGAAGCAGCTCCCTGGTATCAGCCTTGTCCTGAGAATGAAGAGCTGACGATGGGGTTTGGGAGGCTCAGGGATTTAGGGATTTGGGGATTTGCTGTGTGGTTTTGGGGTTTTTTTTTTGGTTTGTGGAGTTTGTTTTTGCTCTAGAGGCAGCAATACCCTGCCCATACACAGAGGGAAACGACTGCAATGTGCTGCTGACTGAAAGTGAGTGAAGCTGCAGAAGCTGGTGATTTAGCTAGCAGGCAGCAAAACAAACTGAGGGCATTGGGGGCATAAAGTTGTCAAATCATTGCAATGTTGGAATGTTGCATAGCAACAATAAAGATCCTCTGTGTTTTTATAGACAGAGTGGGCATTATATACAAGCCTGATCTGCTGTTCCGTCAGTAAAGAATTGCATCCAAAACCCTGAAGCCAGTGGGCACAATAGAGCCAAACACAGTTAATGTTGTTTACCGGCTGTGGTCTTCTGTGTTTGCTGTCAATGTTTTCAATTGATCCTGCTTAAAAGCCTATCCTTGATAAAGGTGTTAAATTAAAACAGTTCTCTATAAGTGATGAGTTCTTTTAACCTGCATCTTCCTACACGTCCCTGCCTGGCCCAGAACAGCTCTTTCCTAATCCGTTCTGCCTCTGAGATGCAGGCTCACATGGCCATGATGGCACCTGCTTCACCCCCATCTTTCATTTGGATTTCCTGCTGCCTATGGCTGTGATCTTCATCAAGTAGGGAATCTTCCTTCTGCCAGGTCAGGTCTAGGAGAGCAGTGATTAGAAATACTGTTAATTGCTAAATTGTTTGAATCAAAAGCAGCAGTGGAACAATTGCCATGCAGCTCCCACCCTCCTGCACCACAAGCTCTCTGCCCCATGTTTGTCACTGCAAATATTGACTGTTTTGATTGTTATTTAACCGTGTGGCTGTGCTTTGGCGTGAAGTGTCTTGCATCCTGCTGGGGATCTTCAAACTGCACTTCAAAGACATTTTCAGTGGCCTTTTCTCCATTGCAATTAGAGGGTCAAGGTCAAATAATCACACAGTAGACTTGCTCTCTGCTTCTTTGTGGTGGTATTTTTTATCTGCATCTGCTGGGGATGGCTTTCAGGTAGCCTGGAACTACTCCAGAGCTCGAAAAAATAAATAATAATAAACCACAAAAACCCCAACCTACAATCAATGGTATCTCCAACCAGCTTTAAAGGTACTACACATTGTTTTTTTGTACATGGGGTTCTGCCTCCTACTGCGAAGGTCAAAAAGCAAAAGCTCTTTTTCCCTCTCCGAGTGTCACGCTAAGAAAAGCTAACCCTGGCAGCCTTGGGAATGAAAGCTCAGCTTATGTGGCCCAGGTGATGTCACTTTGGTCTTCCTCAAGCGTGCACAGCTTGGCTGAGAGCCCTGACTTAGCCTTAAGCATCCCGCTGGGAGTCAGCAATCCCGCCGGGAGCGCATCCCTGCCTTCCTGCCGCAGCCCCGGCTGCCGGCACTGCCCCCGGCTCACGCCAGGGTTTGAGTTATGCGGACACCTGCCCACCAAGGGCTCTCTGGAGACCTCCCTCAGCTGCTTTTACGAGTCCACACATTGATTTGGATTCACAAGCTGCTCAGATGGACTCGCAGCTTTCGGTCCAAAAGCTCAAATTTCTACAGCCTGCTGCAAACCTATTTTGTGTTGGACCAGGTGAAGTTAAAGACACACAAGACAAAACCACCTCGGCTTTTTTATTCCTACTCCAGGCTGAAGGAAGTTCAAATACTTAATTCCTTTTACTTCTGGAATCCTTCTAATTTCCAGTCTAAACTTATTCTCCCCCAAGGCATCATTTCTCATTTGTTCTTTTGTCACAGTTATATTTTATATCTGCAGCAAGGACAAATTGTAGATTTAAATAGCTCGGATGCTGCAAAGTTTTGCCCTAGTACAGATGGAACAACTTTCTTACAATAATTACATAGTAGTTACTGCTTTCATCTGATTAGCTGGAAATACACTGATTTTTCTCCTCCTGTACTTCCCGTAAAAGTTTCTTTTAATCAACAGTTTATACAAACGTTACTCTATATGGGGTTGTTGTAGCTGCTCTAGATTTAAAAACCATAATATCTTGTTTATAAATATGTCTGATCATTTGTACCACTATTGCTCCCTTCACGACATCCTGGAAAGGAAACAGCTGAGGAGGGCACGGAGATCCATTAAACCTATAGGAGGGAGGGTAGACTGACATTGATTCCTTACTATTTCCCGCCATTCCATGAGTACCTGGAAATGAATAGGAGGGTTTCTAAGTGTCCAGAATTTGTCTCCAACTCAGCAGAGCCTGAGCTGGAAGCAGACTGGAGCTGGGAGGGGGAAGGTGTCACCAGGTTTTCCCCGCTGTCACTGTCCTGGGCACACCGCAGCTGAGTTAGGGCACCTCAGTGGGCTTGGGCAGCAGAGCTGCACAGGACTTTGTGACCCTGGTCCGCAAGAGCCTCAATAAAACTGACACAGTGTGTTCCCCCTCCAAATGTTCGATGAGCATCTGTGCTTTATTGCGTGAATATATCTTATCTCTCACTTATTCCTATTTGTAACTGGTCTCAGAGGGAGGCAGACCCCTGGTTCTAAGGACTGTTGTAAAATCAGAAGACTTACAGAGGCAGATGGGGGAATTTTTAAATGCACCGAAGCACCTCCATTGATTTCAGTAGCAGTCAGCTTTGGAAAAGTACCCAATTTAAAAGTGTAAATAAATAATTTCAACAGTGTGAGTCACTGCAGTTATGTACATTGAAATTCCAACTAGGGCAACTTCTTTTTCTCTCTAACCACTTAAAACATTTAAAAGCACCAAAGAGCTATTGTTTGTGCTATCACAGTAAAAAATTTGAAGAAATTGGAGTTTGCTGAACCTACTCCAAGGTTAAATCTTCCCAGCAGTGTGCAATTGTTCCAACCTTGTTTCTGAATACTCTTGATTTGAAAATGTCAGGAAATCACTTTTCTTCCCAGTACAAGTCTGTTCCAGGTATCTGCTGTCAAGTAGAGCCCTGTGAAAATGCCATCCCTCCTATCCCCGCCTTGACGTCAGCATCTTGCTGCTGGATGCATTTCCTCACTGCCTGATGTTACCTTGAGTTTGAGCAGAAAGGCCACAAGAATTAACGGAGAGAGGTGTTAATTCTCAGCCAAACAAATGGAGAGACGTGGAAGTGACTCTCCAAGGCACATCAGTTTAGTTTGGTGTTCAGAAAAGGAAACAGGATGGTGAAACAAAGGTTCATATATCGAAGGGTTTTGCTCTTGGGCTTTCTCATTGCCTTGCTTCTTCAGCCAAGCCTGCCTCTCTGAAGCAGTGAAAAGGGAAGGTGACTCAGTCTTTTACTCTCTGTGGGTAAAATAAGATAAAATAATGTAGTCTCTGCGAAGGCAGTTTTGCACCAGCAGATTCCTGCTGGCTTCTAGAAACTCCTGGCTTGCACCAGGTGAAAATGAGCTCAGTTCCAGGTCTGGTTTTGCAGATGGGACAGCCCAACTTCGGTACAGGTGAGGTAGGAAGGTCTGTTCTTGTGAGACTCTGCTGCCTCACACACACCTGGGGAGGTCTGGTGGATGTGTCAAGGCACAGCATCAGACAATTGTGGACTGTGTGAGTAAAGACTGCCAGTAGAAAATACGGCTTTAATGAAGAATTGCCAGACTGGGGCAAAGCGTGGAGAAGTGCAATTAAACACATACATGCTCCTGCGTGAATCAGTGTAATTAACGCTGAGGAAGCTCAGGTGAGTGAGAAAGTGGACTTGTCCCCTCTTTACTGACCTACCTCTGGCCAGGTAGTATCAATTCTTAGAAAATGAAGAGTCTGACTCTGGAAGCTGTTATGCAGTTTCATTTCTCATTGAAAGAATGGAGAATAATTTCAGAAAAATCCTTTGGGAACCAAGAGCTGGTATTTTCAGGGCATTAGGACTTTTCAGCTAGAATCCATGGCAGATTTGTGATATAGCAAAAAAGTAAAAAGTGATAGTGTGATGTAGCAGGAGGGGCTTTCTCTGGGAGGTTTATGGATTCAGTTTAGAGGTATTGATCTGCTCAGTAAATGCTGAAATCTTGGAGTTTCTTCCTGCAGTCAGGAGATCTGGTATCTTAAATAGTACTTTCCCCCCTGATTTGCAATATATTTTACAGCTCATAGAACTATTTGCATGTTAAGGTGTTAATCCCTGAGCCCAGATATTGGCCAGCTTGAATATGAACCAAAGCCACAATACAGAGTTGTGCTGGCCCAGCACTTCCCATTGTAAGACCCTTTTGTCCTCTTTTAAACAAACAGCTTAAACTGAAATTTTCTGTGCAGGGTACCTGTCTTAATCTGTCTCTTTTGAAGGACTCAGCAAAAGTGTCTGAGCTGTTTCTGTGGATAGGGCTTTGGAAAAAGGATTATTTTAGGAGAGCTAAGGATGTCTTCTGTTGTTTGAAGAAGGACAAAAGCCAGTACACTGGAATAAGGTCTTGAAATTTCAGAATGGGATTGCTCTTCTGAGGTCGTGTTGACCAGCCCTGCTCGAAGTCGGCCACACGTTGAGCTGTCCACAGTGATCCCTGCTCCACCTGCCCCCCTGCCTGCCAAGCCTGGCAGTCCTGAGCTGGCAGAGGGGACAGCTCTGCTCCAGGGAGCAGAATTCTCCACCACAGCCTGTGTCCGTGGAGCAACAACCCCATTAAAGACCCTGAAACCTCCGTGTGTGAAGCTTGACCCTCTGCAGGGGTCAGGACAGCGGGGGCAGAGGGCAGGAGGAAGGTTTTCCATAGCACAAACCTGGCAAGATGCAGCGGGAACAGGGCATCCCCTCCAAGGGGACACCCTGGGGCAGAACCCCACAGAGATGGCAGCTTTCCTGTGGGGGAGATGGACAGTGGAAACGAGGTTTGTTTTTAACATTTGTGTTGGGCTGGATCCAGAAAGCCAGATGAGGCTCCTTGTGATAAGCAAATGTGTTTTAACTGGCTCCAGCAAACCCATATGTACAGCCAAGGAGTTATGTTCCCCTTAAGTAAACTCTCCTGATGTGAACTTCCAGTCTGAAAAAATGGGTTAGCTGCAGGACCTTCTTAGTGAGCACATCTGCTCTGCAATTTCATGGAGCATCACATCTGCCATTGAATTCAGCAGAACCTGCAGAGCTCTGGGAGGAAAAAACAGAAAGGATGGGTCAATTTCTGGCTTGGAGAATGAACTCAGGACAAGTTGTGGCTTGAAGCTCCCTAAAAGACCAGCACTTTTGACATCATGCAGCTGGCAAGTTTGGCTGAGCAGCATGCTGTAGGGAGGAGAGCTGCCAGCAGAGAAAGCTGAGCCAGGATCTGAGCCTTAGGGACACTGCTGGAGGAAGATCCTACAGCTTTGGAGCAAAGGAGCAGTCTGCTTCGGTATGGCCCTATTGTTCATGTCCTTTCGTTGTAAGAAACTTTTTAAAGAAATAAAACCAACACAAACCCAACAAATCTTAATCAAGAAACCTTGTATTGCTGCCACAACTAATACCCACTCTCAAATTTTGTGCCTTCTTGCCAGCTTCTTGCTTCTAACCCCAGTGCTACTCTTTTCGGTATTGTCTGGGTTGTTAGCAGGTTTGCTTTCAGTATTCCTCATTCTCTTGTTTCTTGTGGCAGCAGTTGCTGATCTGCCAAGGCAGAGCATTACTGACACGTGGTGAGATTGTGTCTGGCAGCAGGGCCCTCAGCCGGCCCCTGACATCCCAGCCTCACAGCAATGCTCACCTGTGGCACCACTTCCTATTTTTCCTTTGTGTTTTTGCTCTTTCCATTCTGTAGATCTTCCAATTCCACGGTTAGTCACCTTTTGCTTCATTTCTACACCTCCTATTTTCACTGCCCCTTCTGGCCAGTTGGTGGCCAGACCTTCTTCTCCATCCTCCTTATCCCAGCCTGGCTGCCCTCTTCCCACTCTCCATCTGTCTGTAGTGCCACCCTCCTGTGCCAGTGTCCTGTGTGTGCTGTCACACTGCAACGAGAGCCTGTGCTGCAGCTTTGTGCCCTCAGCTTTCTTCTTCCGTGGTTTCTGGTCCCACAGCCTGTGTGCAGCACACACCTGGAGATGAAGAGGTAACCAGGTGGGTGTGCAGTGTTCTGTGTGCTCCAGAAAGCGCAGGAATTACCTGCAGGGATTACCTGCAGGAATTACCCCCGTCTGTTTGGCCGCCCTGTGACCATTCTGCACTGTCCTGGCACACCCAGCTACCTCAGGAGGTGCTCCTTCACTGGCCCCCAGCAAATCTAAAGGTGCGGCTGTGTCGTGGCTGCCCAGCTCAGCAGTGTCCCCGGGCTGTTCCCTACATTCCCCTTACTCTCTAACCTCTTCCACAGCACAATGGTTGGAATTAGGCACAGGAGAGGGGGGATGGCAGGTGCCACCGCGAGGGCTGCAGGGGGCTGCTGGGGGCAGAGCTGGTGGCACTGGGGCGAGCAGCAGGCTCTGCTGTCTGTGCAGAGGCCTCGGGAGGTTTCTGGTGGAGCTGTTCCCTCTGCTGTCCCTTCCCAGTCGTGCTCACACCCCCATCCCAGTGCTCCCGAGTCACTGGTTACTGCTCAGCCAGTGACAGGGAAGTATTTCTCCCCTCCTTGGCTGCAACTGCCGAGCCTTCAGTGACATAATGACCAGCCAGTGTGAAACTGTTAAAATTACCTCATAAATAACTCTTAATGCTCACAGAACTAGGGGTTGCTGTTGCTCGTAGATAAATTATTCACTGCCATCATGGAGCATTAAACCATGGCTGATATGGAGGTCTCCATAGGGGTGTCATTAAACACCAGAGGTTTCCTATAGATTTAACCATCGGGGAGCTACACATCTCTTGTTGCTTGTCAGCCTGACCGTGTTAGAGGTAATGCACTTCTGCACAGGAGTACCAGGGATGTTAATGGCCAGGAAAATGTCTCTTAATGGGAAAAAAACCCCGAAAATCCCAACGCTGTTAACATGCAGTGGCAGAATTCTGTTTGTAGCAAGATTTTTGATCTCTACAGTTTGACGATCGTTTGTTCTTATTTGCACAAAGACATTAGGTGTAATTGGAAATAGTTCTCTTCCAGTCAGGAGTCAGCAAAAGCACAGCACTTCAGATTTGGCTGCCCTGCCAGCAGTGGAGACTTCCAAATCTCTGCAGTTAGCTTGGCTGGGACAGATGTGCTGCAGCACGTTGTGGTGGACTTGGCAGTGCTGGGTTAATGGTTGGATTCAATGACCTTAGAGGTCTTTTCCAACTTTAGTGCTTCTATAATTGAGTGTTTGTTTGTTGCCTGTGACAGAGGCACCACCGGCCTGCCTACCTGTGCTGCTCTCCCAGCCCCACGCTGCCTGGCACAGGCGCCCTGTGACAACACACGTCCTCGTCCTCGGCTGCATCTCCGTGTGACTCCACTGACTCGGGGTTTTCTCCAGCCAGACCCCTCCACCCAACCACAGCCACCAAACAACACCACAAGAGCAGCCAGTGATCAGTGACGGAGCCCCTGCATGGTCTGAATCACCCTTTGGAGCCCCTCCATCCGTTGTGGACTCCATGGCAAGGAGGGTCTTTGCACCCACGGGGTGTGGAGCACCCTCAGGCCACACAGGAGTGGTTTGTGTTTGTGCTCCCAAGTCACACAGACTCTCCTGCAGCCAAGGCCAGAAGAACAGGTGGTGCCTTCCCACGATTTTAGAAGGTTTAATGACGACCATGGAAATATTTATAGTTCCAACTTCTAGGAAACTTTTGGTAGGTAATTACCACAAGCATTGCATAACTATTCTTACAGTGCACTTTCCCTTTTTTTTTGGTTATCTCTTCCATTGCTACTGTAATAGAATCTATTTTAATATTGAAATATTTAAATCACAGTTTATTTCTTAATACATTCAGATCCGTGTTATGTTGAAGGTATGTCCTTTTTGGCACTCCAGTGGAATTGTACTTATTCTCAAAGCTGTTGTAGCTATCATTCACATGTAATTAATGTGACTACACCACTGATGACTCCGCTGACATTAATTAGAGGTGTGAATAGGAAATCACACCCAGCAGTGCTCCCTGTTGGGTCTCCTTTTCTACCATTCCAACCCACGGTTTCAGCTAAACAGTGGGTGGGCAGCTGCAAAGTAGCCCCATAAAAGTGGGCTCACTGTGGCTCAGGGAACGCTGCATCCATGGGGAAACGGTGGGTTTTCTCCTGTGTGGTGGGTACCTGACAAAAGGTGCCCTGGTGGGATGGAGTGACCCCCTGTGCACTGCCTGGAAATCTCAGTGTGGAAAGGGGAGAGCTTTGTGGTTGCCATGAGGGTGTCCAGCCTTTTGTGGCCTCCTGTGCAGGTACAGGAAGGCTGTGCAAGGACCGGGTGTAGTTCTGGCTGTGAGCACTGCAGCTACACTGGAGTAGTGCAAACCACTGCCGCTGCCTCCTTCGGAGACCTCACAATCCAAGCGCTTGGGTGGATGAGGGGATTTGCCCCGGCTCTCAGAACAAGTGAGTGATCTTCTGACAGCTGCTCAGGGCTTCTGTGCCACGGCTGCAGCCACTGCTTGTCTCAAATGAGCTGAAAGGACCTGTGTGCCGGGGTGGGGGTGCTCAGGGACGCACACCCCTCCCTGTCTCCTGCCTGTCCTGAAGAGGAGCTGGCTGAAACCTGCCCCAGCTCCCTCCTGGAAAGCAGAAAGGGAGATGAACCCCAGTGAAAAGGAAACAAAAATTGGAATATGAAGAAGATGGGCAGTGCTTATAAGTTTTGTGGTTGAAGCACAGCTCGAGCCTCTCTCTGGAATCATCACCTGGTTTCACTGATTATCTAGAGGAATGCAGCTTCTGACATTAGGAGACTAAATTAGGTGATGTGATTACTCCTTTAAACTCGAATCAGGTATTAATCCTTCAGGCACCCTGATCTTTCTGGCTTCTCTTCCATGCCATCCTCAAAGTACAAATTAAAAAGGTGAACTATTACCACTTAAATAGTTTTCAGAACCCTGATTATTTTTCTGACCCCCATTTCTCCCTCAGCAGGATAGAAATGATGCTCACTGAGCTGCAGCTGCAGCAAACCCAACCCTTTACTACAAAAAAAAAAAAAAAATTTTAAAAAAAAATCTGAGATCTGAAGGGAGAAGATAGAGGGGAAAATAATTAACTGTGCTACTGAATGATCAAGAATTTTAATTCTTACCTGCAGCTGGGCTGTGTTTTGCTGATAGGAGGAGGAGAACATGATGCAGTTTAGCCATCCCAGAGACTCCCAAAGTGTCCTGCCAAATCCTGCCTGAGTTTAGTCCTCTGAGTCCATTCCCCTGTGCTGGCATGGGCAGAGTCTGGCCTACTCAGATCCTTCTAGGATGGCAAAATGATCCTGTTAGGTAATTTTTTTTTCTGCTGTATCACACTCATGTATGAAACTGGTAAAGAGAATGTGCAGAAATATTGAGAGTCTTCAAAAACATTTTATTCTGGTATCTGCATAACTCCAAGTCTGCCTGGTAAGGTTATTGCTGTGAATATCTGATGAAACAGCATTCAGTGGCCAGGCATTTTAAAGTGCCCCAAATATCATTTGGTTGTGATAAAGAGGATAAATAGATAAATGCCCATATTCATGTTCACAGGAAAGCCAAAATCACACGTGGCAGAGATAGAAACAATAAAATCCCTGAGTGAAGAATGAAAGAGAAGGATAAAGCCTTGTGGTTTAGTAGAAAGGGAAATATATGAGAGAATCTCTCATCTCTGACCGTGTTTGCTGCAAAGTAATAAGATACGTTGGCTCTGAATGGAGAAGATAAGAGACTGGGATAAAAATCCAGTTTGGGTACAACAATCATGGGAGCTAAATTATTGCCTTGTTTTTATTACTACAGGCACAGAAATGTAGTGGAAAGATGTAGCTACAGGGAGAAATTCCAAGAAGCCAACGGGATGGGCTGCGAATACTCAGGGTTTGCTTATAAGAGGGTGAATGCTTGAGGTACTTTTCTCTTATGAAAATATCAGAACAACTCTGCCTGTGGAGAGTCTGAATGCCTTGAAACTGTGGTTATAGCTCCCAGATTTGAGTGAAGCTGCTGGGAAACTGGGCAGCAAAGCAGCAGCACCAGTCGGTTTGTGCCAGGCCCGAGGCTGTGTAAAATCACAGACTGAAGGATGCCCACAAGGTGACCACCTCCTCTGCCACCACACAGCCTTACTGCCCCAGCCCTCCCACTCAGTCCAATATGGGGGATTTTAAGGCTTCTTTGTCCCCATTTCAAAGCTAGGAAAATAGAAATCAACCCAGAGTGGCTTTTTAAAGTGCAGAGTGCATTGCTGGGTTCCTAAATTTGCATGTGGTTTCCTAAACAAGTAGGCTGATTTTACAACACGCTGAGCAGCTTCTGAAGGCAAATAGAAATTCATCTGGAGACACAGCTGGGTCACTGATGTGGAAAGGGCTTGGAGAGAAAGGCACTGTGTGAAACAGTCTGTTGTGAAGTTGCTTTGACTCCACAGACTTCCAGACAGCCCGGGAGGCTTGAGCCAGTCTAAAGGTGAAGGTATTAGGCAGCACTACTGGGCTTTTTGGAGATCATCACTGCCAGTCTGAGCTCTGAAAGAAGTCCATCCTTCCTCCTGCTGTGTTGTCCTAGACGTCCTTTGCTCCCAGGACATGACTTTGTATTTGCCCGTGTTTCTTATTTGGCTTCTGGAAGAAGAGGTAGGGACATGCAGATGATGCTCTCTCTCCTGGCCACCCTCTGGGCTGCTCTTTGCTCACGGTGCCTGAGAAGACATCATGGAGAAATTCCAGGTCCACATCTTGGAGCACCAGGAATGTTCAGAGTTGCAGCTGAACATTTTGGTTTTGATCCTCTTTTGGTAGCAGGTCAGACCAAAGCTGGGTTAAGATTTCCATGCTCAGTCCAGACCAGTCTGGGGGATGTCTGCATCCTGAGGCAGTGTCCATCCATGCTGTTAATTCAAACTGAAAGGGAGGAGGTTTAGGTCAGATATTGGGAAGAAATCCTTCCCTGTGAGGGTAGTGAGGCCCTGGCACAGGGTGCCCAGAGAAGCTGTGGCTGTCCCTGGATCCCTGGAAGTGTCCAAGGCCAGGCTGGACGGGGCTTGGCGCACCCTGGGATAGTGGGAAGTGTCCCTGCCCATGGCAGGGGTGGGACTGGATGGGCTTTAAGGTCCTTTTCAACCCAAACCATTCTGGGATTCATATTGTCAGTGCTAAGATGTAACTGGAGGTACAGTTTTCTATTTATCTCCCTGGGTAGGGGCACTTTGCTGCCCAAAGCAGATGTGTTTTGGGATGTAGATTATACTTCTTTCCCAAAGTGAAATATTATGCTATATTTTTGTATATTTATTATAGCTATCTACCTAAGACCATAATGCTTTATGTAGCAGTGACAGCAGCTTCATGGGTTTTTCATTAGAAAATGAATCCCTTGGTTATGGGGAAAATCCAACACATTTTGTCAGAAATAGAGGATTTTTCTAAAGAGCAAATCTCTCTAGAACCAGCTTCCCTCAATTTCCACTAATGCCTTTAATGATCTGGCCTCTCCAGCTGCTCCAAGAGGAATTGTTCTCTTGTTTGTAAGCACTTTAAATTTGGTCTAAATTAAAATCATCATAGAATGGTTTTGTTTGGAAGTGATCTTAAAGATCATCTGATTCCAAGCCCCTGCCATGGCAGGGACACCTTGCACTAGACCAGGTTGCTCAGAGCCCTGTCCAACTCGGCCTTGGAAATGAACAATAGTATGGATTAAAAGAGCATTTGTGCTCTAGTCTGAGGAAAAGCTTTCAAAGGACCTGCTGAGATAAAAACAGAGTTTCTGGACTTGAATGCAGTTATAATTACTAGAAATTACACCCACAGGATCTGGGTATTATTTTGTGGTAGGAAAGGTAGGTGGGACACTAGCAGTAGGTTTGGAGGTTTCAGTCCACTTCCATCAGTGGACAAATGTCCACACCACCCATGACCCTTCCACAGGCCCCTGTTAACCCTGGATCTGATGGTCTGGGAAGGGACTTGGAGAAGGATGAGGCAGCTGTGACCTGCACAAGTGCTGGAAGAGTAAGGGCTGTTCAAGGGCTGTTAGATTAGAAGTTAATTTTGAACATGAACAAAGCGAGGCTGCATCACACTGATGTCATGGTGGTAAGGAATTGCCAGTGTCCTGTTGAGGAGTGGCACCAGGAAGTCAACAAACACAAACAGATTTACTCAGAGTGTCACAATTTCCAGCACTATTTCCAGCGTTTCAATTCCAAAGCACTAAAGCTGAAGTTATTTTCTTCATGTGAAGTGATTGTTTCCATGGCATCAAAATATTTCATTCTAATTTCTGTTTTTTAAAATCTTTTATTTCAAAAGTTGCTTCTTTTGAAGTTCCAGTCCAAGAAAAAAAAGCTCTGCCTTTCATTGTGCATCACTTCAATCTTATCAGATTGCTGCTTTTGTAAAACAAAGTTTTGTGGGGTTGACAAACACGGTTAAATTAAATAGCTGCTTTTGGCTTGAGATTTCTTTAGTGAAAAAATATTCCCATGGATTCTATTTGAGACCTGCTGTTATGTGCCTTAAAAAATAAAAAAAATCCAACCAAAAAGTGTCATGAACCAGAATGTGTTTTGTTCACCCTGAGATAAATTGCAAGTATAACAATGCTTGTGAGAAACAGGGAACTGGAGAGAAATTTTCAAGCACTTCAGTGTGCCAAGAAAGCTGTACACTCATCAGTTATGTCTGCTACAGCTCGAGGTTTTATGAAGTTGAGATATTTGAAGAGTTCTCAATAAAATCCAGAACCAAAAGAAATCATGTTTTTATTCTGAATATGAGGTGAAGACCAGGTTCCTTGAAAGTGTAACAGAAATTTCTGATCTGGGTGTGCCTTGGGGAGGTATCTGATCCCCCCCAGCCTTTCTTGTGGTTTTTGCATTGAAGGCCTCAAAAAGGGCTTTTAAGTCCCTTAAAATACTATTGCTTGTTAGTACAGGTAGACAGCTGAGATAGAAAGAAACAAAAAAACCTGGCCTAGTGGAAGGTGTCCCTGCCCATGGCTGGGGGTTGGAACAGGATGGTCTTTAAGGCCCTTTCCAACCCAAGGCATTCCCTGATTCTATGATTAAGGAGGTAGAGCTGGTGCAAGAAATTTTACAACTGGCACTCAAAATTCAGATCTGGGGGATATAGGGTATGGGAAATGCTCTGTGGTGCATCATCAGGTGATAATGCAGGTCTTGGTTTTCAGTGGGCAATTATTAAATATGTGAGGATTTGCCTGCTAGAAAACGTGGATTTGGAGCACCAATGTTATACCTGTGCTCACACACAATCATAAATCAGATTCTCCTTCCTTCAAAGACTTGGCACTAAAGATCTTGTCAGTACACAATATATCCTAATTGTGTGCAAACACAAGTCTACATTACATACACTTAAATTATGCGTTTGGATAGCATGAAAAGCTGAGTTTTGTAAAAACTTAAATATATGTTCATTAAAATGTTTTGCAAGAGAATTTTGTGAAGTTTGGGAAACATCTTGTTCACACAGAGGAAGATTGGATACCATCTTAACCAGGTTGGACATTTCATAGTGTCCTCTCTCACCTGTAAGTAGAATTAAATACCTGGGCATGTCACCCATGCTCTCTTTGACTTCAAAGAAGACTTTTTATTTTTATAGATAACTCTGCCAAGAGATTTCATCAGGGAAGGAGGGAAGTGCAGCTGTTTGGGTTTTGGATTGCATGGAGAACTGCAGAGGGAAGGAGAAATGGAGATGTGCAGGAGGGACCACAAGATGCATCACTGGATCACGTCCTGGCTGGGTCTGCAGTGACCCTTGATGCCAGCTCTGGATGCAAAGAGCTGGGATTTGCTACTGCTGATTTGAGTTTGTTTGTTTTCATACCAAAACACTTCCAAGTAAGGCTCACCTGGGCTACAGCTACTCCCAGAGGAGGGGTGAACATCAACGGTAAATGGAGATTATTTTTAGCCACATTCTGGAGCCCTGATATACCTCAGTTTTCATGTTGTCAGCACATTTTATTCAATTTTATTAGGTCATTTAGCAAATAATTTTAATTTTCTGCTTAGATCTGAATTTCTGAAAGTAATGTACTGTTGTACAGTTAATGAGTCTGCTAATAAGCTCCAAGAAAATGTGATTTGCGAATCATTCCAGGACATAACTGTCACTCAGACCCTATGCCAATTAGCATAACCATTAGCAACTATCCCTAAGAGGTCCTTGAAATTTAAATGAGCTTTCCTAAGATCCCTTTTACCAGGGAGGTTGCGGCTTCTGCCTCACATGGAAAATGCAGCATGGTAAAAAGCAATAATTCATTGAAGACAAAGTAAATCTTTAGAGGTAAATGCCCACCTGGGCTCTGGGCAGCAGCAATGGCTCTGCAAGGCACTTGGTGCCTGTGTGCCCTCACAGGGATGTTAAGAGGTGCCAAGGCACTGATACAGCAGCAAAATGGGCAGCTTTTGATAGAAAACATGAAAAACACGTGAGGAGGTGTTTAGGGAGTAATATTTTACCCCCATGTTCTCTACTGAATCTTAGTGGATTTACTGACTTGGCGGACTTAGTGTTGTTGGGAAATAAACCAAATCTGCACAGAGGCTGTTGAGGCTGTGGGCAATGTCAGGTGCTGCAGGGACCAGGGGCTCCTCTGGCTGCAGGCAAATTTCATCTGGCTGCAATTCCCACTGGAAGGTGTCCGGAATACTCCACAGGCCCCCCACTCAAAAGAAAACACTTTTGGCTTTTATTTTCATCTTTCCCTTTCCCAAGTCTTAGTTCTTTGGGTTCGCAGGACCAATTCTATCACGTGTTTTAGGAAGATATAAATCCTCAAGGATTTATTTAGGATAAAAACCTCATGGAGATCTTGCCATAGCATTAAAGAGATGTCTTCCCACAGGTGAAGGTTTGGCCAGGGTACCCACCAGGCAGACACAGACCTTCAGTACAAACACAAGAGCTTCACACTCAGGAGGAGACTGTGGCTGTTACAGGCCTGGGTGCAAAGAGATTTCAGTTTCCTGACAAGTGTCTGTGAGAAAGCAAGGCTTTCTCAAGGATGCTGCAGGAAAACAATCTAAAAGTATTGTAAACTATGGTCTTGTTATGAGACCAAAGAAGAAAACATGAGGTAACAGTTACTGGGTCCAGCCATTCCCTCCGGGGGGTGGCTGGTCAGTGAACCAATGACCTTGTGTTAGTCCAGCGTGCTAAGGTATGTAAGCACCTTTGTAAATATAATAAATAGGTCAGTTGCATCTACATAAGGCCGTCCGTGTCATTGGTGTCCGGGCCCGCTAGCGACAGGAGACTGCTGTGGCTTGGGGCTATAACATAAAAAAACCCAGGTTGGAGTAGGTAACTTTAAGGACCTAGCAGAGGTATTGGCTTAATCTTTTTTTCTTTTAAACCTGCCTTAAGTCATTTGCAAAATGAGAAATCCCCACAGTTGCAGCTGATTTCTGCCAGTTGCTGTCGGGTGGTCCATCAGGACCCTCCATGGCCAGAGACAGCTCATGGGGTGATGTCCCTGAGCCACCACCTTCCCTCCCTGCAGCCTCCCACCATGCAGGGAACAGCCTTTGGTGCAGGATGTGGACCCTGAAGCTGCACAGCTCCCCTGGTGCCTGCAGGTACATGTAGGCCCGTGAATTACTGCTGCACCCGTGTAAACCACAAGGTGCAGCTCAAAGCTGGCATTCACGGCGTGGCACACATGGATTTGAAACCTTGGGAAAGCAGCATGGGAAGGTGCTTATGGCTGGAGGATGGAGCTTGGCAGTGAGGTCGAAGGAGTTTCTTCTCCTGAACTCCAAAGTATTACACAGACTCTATCCCGCTTTTAACTGAACAAGTGAACATGAAACACAGGATTAAATAAAGCAATGAAGTTGTTAAAGATCTAACAACTGATGGAAGCCATCCAGGAGGGATCAAGGCAGTCACACAAATGAACAAAGCAGGTAACATGCTAAGGTAAAAGAGGGGATAAAGTTTGTCAGGATCAAGGAACTGCCTCAGAAAATGGTGCAATGAATTAATGGCTCAGTAAAACTGAGCATGAGGCTGAGCAAATGCCTTGGGCGTCCCGTGAAGGGCTGTTTGCTCAGCTGCCTCCAGAGGATTCCCCAGCCATCCCTGCTCCCTTCAGCTGGAGCAGTGTTTGCCCCTCACCACCCTTTGGCAGCAGCCATGGACTGATTTCCCCAGACCCTGCCTGCTAATGACTCCCACAATCATTCGTGTTCCTATTTTCTCTGTTTTGATGCAACACTGAGGACTTTAAGGCTTGGGAAAAGGATGAACACAGAGACAATATCATTCAAAAACCACCGTCTAATTACGATGGTGATTATTAATAGTAACATCAAGCAGCAGCTGGGCCCTGATTGATTAGAGATGACTGGGAGGTCCAGAAGGTCTCGGAGCACTTTCCAAGGTCTGTTTGTGCCTTTCCTGGTGGAGCCTGAGCAGGTTTGCACAGCCGGTCCTGTGAGCCCGTGTCACGTCTGGCTCAGAGTCTGCTGGGCAGGAGCCTTCCCGAGCTGTCAGAAAGCAGCTGTGTCTCAAAGGATGCAGCAGCTCAGGCTTGGATGAACTCATTAAAACCAGGGCTCCTTGTTTAATATGGAGACCCTGCAGAAATTCTTGTTTTCTCTGGCAAGCCTAGGAAAGGTTGATTCTCAAATCATTCCCAACTCAGGCTTTAATAGGAGACTATTCCTTGGCTGTGCTGGCTCTTGATGGATGATCATTGGCCATATTTTTTTCTCCTGATAGGAAAATCCGGGGGTGTATAAATCATATTTCTACGCAAGAGACCAGGTACGGATTTTTTGGTATTTGCCCTTAATTGCCTTCTTGGGTTTTGTTAGACAAGAAAGGATATTAACAGGATTGCACAATGGCCAATTAGTTTTAAAGGTCTTTAGTTTCATTACTTATCTGGAATAATTTGTAATCTTCCTTTGACAAAGGCAAGAACCCTTTTTGATAATAACACTAAATCAGGCTGCTGGAGCACATACCGATTAACATATACAAGGGATGTTATACCAAACAGAAATTCAATTTAACACATCTCACGGCTAAAACCATATCCCAATTATAGTATATCCTTCTGCTTCTCTGTGTTACCCTCTTATCCCCATCTTCAGAGGTCTCAGCATGAATTTATCATGTTTCCTCGTGTTCTTGTTCCTATTCAGCCTGCTTAGTACCCACCATTTTTTTTCCCATTATGTTCTTTGATCTCTTATTTCTTTGCTGATCCCTTGTGATGCTGCTGCACAGGCAGGGACAGAGCACTGGGGTGGGATTTGGGATTTTCTGCCACTTGAGCAGAAGAGAAGAAACTTAGGTGCAGACACAGGCCCTTCCCTGTGCTGTGACCGACCAGATCGTGGGCATTTGCCAGCTTCCAGCTTCTTTCTCTATTTTAAACCATTAGGAAGGCAGATGGATATGTGTAAAAGGGTCTTTTGAAAGAAGGATAATATCACTGCCCTTGCTATAATGCAGATACAAATAATTTTTTTTTGCCTTTGACCCCTGGCAAAGATTTGAGAGAGAAAAGCATTGAGTGGGATAAAGAAAGCAAGCATGGGTTGAAGGCTCTCTAAATAGAGCCAGTTGTATCCCCTAATAGGAAGTAAAATCCTCATTAATGACCTGTTATTACTTTAAAAAGTAGGGTTTGGAATCAGTTCATAAGGAGCGGAACCTCTTAAGTGAATCTGCAGACAAAGCAGATTCTTATTATTGTACCTTCCTCTCTGTGCTATCTCTGATTGTTTCTTCCCAGCCTTCTCCAGGCTTATCAAGGTAAGTTCTTTCTGTCATCTGAGGTTAGTGTTTTAAGTGGAGGTTTTCCTCTGTACAGTGTGAAGATTACATCAGCTTTTTATACAGTGGAGGAGACACCTAAATGTTGCCCTAACCCTACTGAAGACAGAGACAGCCACAGCAGCATCACCGAGCAGAGACAAGGGAATTTAGCAGCCAGGACAGCAGGAGGGACTTCAGTCTATGTCCTTTTGTCCATAAGCCAGGAAGATTTCTTAACAGCACGAAGAATCACAGATTTATAGAATATCCTGATTTGGAAGGGACCCACAGGGATCACCCAGTGCAGCTCCTGGCCCTGCACAGACCCCCCAACAATCCCACCCTGTGCATCCCTGGGAGCGTTGTCCTAATTCTCCTGGAGCTCTGGCAGCCTTGGGGCCATGCCCATTCCCTGGGGAGCCTGGTCAGTGCCCGGCACCCTCTGGGGGAAGAACCTTTCCGTGATATCCAACCTCACCCTCCCCTGGCACAGCTCCAGCTGTTCCTCGGGTGCTGTAGTTGGTCACCAGAGAGCTGAGATCGGTGCCTGCCCGTCCTCTCGTGTGAGTGTCCCTGCTCAGAGTGCAATGCCACCCAGGTGTCACCTCTCAAATGCCTCTGCAGCACGGGAATTGTCAAATAAGTTTGTCAAAACGTGGGCAGCTGCCTGCACACAAAGCACTCACCTGGGTCTGGGTTCTGGTAGCTTTTCACGTGCTAAAAACTGTCTCTTTCTATAGGTAAAACAGGCAATAAGATCTGCCACTTTCAAATAATCAAACAGGCAGGAAGCTGCGGAGCCAAAGAATCTCTGTTACATGGCAGGTTGTGCTGTTTGTTGGGTATTGTACAGCCATAAAAATGGAATCCAATTTAAGCATGTCTGTGTGCCAGTGAGCTGGCAGAGCTCTGCTAGCTGCAGGGAAATGAGGATTTGGTCTGACTCCGTGTGGACAGGGCTGGGCTGTTTGTTTGCATCAGCTGCTCTCCTGTGGAAACACGGCAGCATTCCTTCCGTTTGCCAACCTTCTCCAGTCAAAGAGTGGATTTTCTGTGGCAGAGACACCTCTGCTGATGCATCTGCCTTGAACAGAGCTCTGGTGATGGGGGCCAGATGCCTGGTTTGGGTCCTGCATCTCACAGTCTGTGATGGGTACGTGGGTCCAGGCCTGCCTGTGTCCAGGTGGAGGTGTTCCTGGGAAGGTGCCTTTGGACGTATTCCTCCAAGGCTCCTCACCCATGCTGTGCGTCTCTGAGTGTGTCCCCATTTGCAGCAAATTCAAATGCCATCCCCATGTCTTCTGCAGGTTTCTGGAAAATGGGCTGATGCAATAAAATAAAAGAAAGACTCCATGAAAGTTCTCACAGAAAGGAAGGCTGATCAATGAGCTTAACCCTCATAAAGCACTAAAGAGCACGATGCTGCATATATTGACGGCAGCAAAAGCTGTGGTCAATAGTCACACAGACAACAGAAACTTCCAACACAACACACACAGCTGCAGGAATCAGGTTTCATCAGTGCCACGCATCACAAAGCTGCTTTTTATATACTGTGCCTCGTAGGGTTTATTGTCACCTGCTCCACATCCCATGCTGAGGGTTGACCTGGGAGTCATGAATCCACAACTTCCATTTCTACCTCTTCCACAGTGACAAGGTGGACTGATTTCCATCCAAGTGATTTAAAGGAGCCACTGGGGAGCCATGACTTAAATCATTGATGTTTGCTTTTCACATTGGCAGGAGAGGCAGCTTTAATGATGTATGGTCCTACCGCTGTGGCTAAAATTTAAATTCCTGCAATATTCCCTCTAGATAATCTCCAAAGTTCATGCATTTGCCTCTGGCTGGCGAGCTGCACACAAGGGAGAGAATTCTTGGCTCAGCTGGGCAGTTTGGAGCTGCTGCGCTTGTATTGGCAGCCTGGAATAGGCAGCTCAGAGTGAAGGTGCCAAATGGGGTTGTATTAAGTACCTCTTGGCTTCTGCTGAGCAGCAAACGAGAAGAGAGAGTGCTCTGGAGAGCAGGGAGGCGCAGGAAGGGGTTTGGCAGGGCTGCTGGAGCAGACAGGTGTGTGTCTGAGCCGGGCAGTGCCCAGCAGTGACCGCCCTGCAGCAGGACGGGGCAGGAATTCGTTGGAATGCTGCTGTAGGCAAGACAGGGCAGTGTGAGCCATGTGCAGCCTAGGAATTTAAGATTTCCAGCGTGGATATGAAGGAGTAAAAAGCAAAATTAAAGTCTGGATGGATGAACAATTCATGGTGCAGTTATACACGACACTCTCAGGGACTCTGAGCAATCTGGGCTCGTGGGAGGTGTCCCCGTCCATTGCAGAGGGTTGGACTAGATGGCCTCTAAATGTCCTTTCCAATCCAAACCATTCTATGATCCTATACTATTAATTAATAGAATCTATTCTATTAATTAAAATAACGCCTTTTATGGAAAACACTGGAACTTTTTGATACATAATTAATAAACGCAGATGATTGATATTCAGGATGGCCCTTTTTTTATGCTAGCTAAAAGAATGTTCTATAACTAGACAAAATGATTTAAGTAAGTATTTTGCTTAACCTTACATTTATAATTTTTACATTTTGTAACATCAGGGTTACATACTTCTTTACCAGTGGGGAATGACATGCAATGTTTCAAGTTGCATTTGGATGGGAAGTGGGACTTAAGGATGTGAAAAGACAGTGTTTTACTTATGTCTTAGACTACACTTATTCATTAAATAAGAGTCCATCAAAGCACTGAGAGCAGAGACAATGAATAAGGGTAGTATTTCTGGTCACCTTAAGAGTGTCTTTTTAAAAAGGGATCTTTTTCTCTCATGCCTAATTTATACTCTTGGATTTAACAGAACCTGACTTTTTGGCTTTCTGAGTTGTCTGGTCACTACTATAGTGGTTGAATAAGCTGAAATCAAGATAATTTAATTTTAGCTCCTGCAAAACTGACCATGAGTTTATGTATTTCTGTGAGCATCAGTTCGGGGTGACCCAGGTTAGCTGGTTTGACCTCCTCTTACCTGCAGTGACAAGCAGATGGCATCCAGATAGAGCATTTTTAGTTTTAGGTGTGTAATACATTATCAAGTTTACACACTGAGCATTCAGTCTTGGAATCCAAATAGACTTCTTTTTGGTTTTAAACCAAAAAGTATTTATGGTTTGAAAATCTGATTGTGCTTTCAAAAAGTTCCTTTTTTTATTGTCAGTTTTATGCATCCTGGTGTGCGTTTGCTGGCAACTCTTCCTCTTTCATGTTTTCCTTCCTCCATCCACAAGTGGGGAAAACGCTTACCATATGTGTATAACCCAGTGGGATTCCCTAGTTCTAAACCTGCAATTAATCCTAACTACTGTTATTTCTTTATTGCAGAAGGCACTTTTCACACCTTGCGCCGTGGAAGCAGCACGACACACATCTCACCGTCTCCTTTCCATTGTGTGCCGCATCCCCTGCCCCTGCAGATCATGCAGAGATGATTAACACCACCTGACACAACAGCAGCTCCCTGACATGGCTTCCTGAGGTATTTTGTGAATGCCATAAGCTTCAGAAAGCCTGTCAGGGAGGAGAGACCCAGACCTGCCTCAGGGGTGTGGGTCGATGCGAGCTCGGAGGGCGTGGTGGTGCCTGTTTCAAGGCTGTGCACTCAGTGATGTGGAGTGTTCTGCTCTTCTCCATCTCCTGGCTCCTGTAGCCATGGCAATGGTGTGTCCTGCGAAAGATATGGCTGGTGTGGATCACAGCACATTCCCCTCATCACCTGCACCGGGGGCCTGAGGAGCAGGAGCTGTCTCTGCCCAGCACGGCTGGGTTGATGCAGAGTGGTGCCAGCAGCAGAGCTGGTGTTCCTGCACTGTCCCCTCTCCTCCTCACATGCCTGCCCTCCTCGGCTCTCCTTCATGCACACGCTCAGCTAAGGGAGGGAAAAACAGGCAAATATTAATAATTGCATTATGAGTTCCAAAGCCAGGAAGCTTGACTGGTCTTTTTATCACTTTTTATCACAGTATGATAACGTGGCGAGAAGAGAAGATACCATCAGAAGTTGCTTTCATCTCTGCAGATAGTGAATGAACTAGATATGTATCTTAGACATGAAAAGGATCCTCATTGAAGGCTCTTCTGAAAGTCCTAATCTCTCTGGTTCATATGTATATTTTGAAACTTGTTAACACCCTGCTGCCCCTCCCCTGCACAGGGCTGGAACCGTGAAGGAGCTTCAAAGAGCTCTGCTCTTGCCTCCTCGTGTTCTCGAGGGGGCCTGGGCACCAGGGCTCCTTTACCTGTGAGGAGAAAACAGAGCCATTAAAGGATATCTATTTCAAACACTGTGACCAAAGGGAACAGTAACACTTTGGCCTCTGTGGCTCTTTTCATGTGCGAGTCTCAAAGTGCTTTGGCGTCACTAAATTGAAGCAGAAATCTCACTAATTAACATTTATGTCTGGGATGGAGGGATGTGTTCTGCAAGTCAGTGATGATATGAACAGAGCTGATGTACTACCAGATGAGGACTAATGTGTGGCAGAATAGGCTGTGATAATTTGTTTAAAAATCCCCATTGGTTTTGGGTACAGAGAGGGGTCTGCAGCAGAGCTTTACACCACAGGGTCCTTAACCTGGATGGGAAACCAGAGAATAACCTTGAAATATTTGTGCCCAATTCCTTTCTTTTCTTAAAGTTACAGGGATGTGGAGGAAGGGATTGATGTCTAAGTGGAGACTGGCCTTTTCTCCCCCTGTGATCTGTAGTGTCAGTAGTTAACTGAACTCAGAGAAGTTTGATGCCAGACCTAAGAATCACGGAAAGTTTTGTGGGTTCTCTGTTGGAAAAGAGGATTTTACAGAAGACATTGACTTGGAAACATTTCTGGGAAGGAAGGGCAGGGCTGATCAACTCCTTGTGGTGGCCAGTGCCTTCTGGGTTGCACAGGAGCTGCTCTCAGTGGTAACTGGTGATGGGCTTCATGGCACTTGGCAGCAGGGCCTGCAGCCACCCGGGTGCAGGGCAGAACCCTCTGCCAAACAGCTCCTTCCCACTGCAGGCTCAGCAGGAGGAGATCGGGAAAAACAAGACAATTTTTCATTTCAACTCATCTGCCAAATCCGTGCTTGTCAGCACCCGAAACGAGCTAAAGACACCCAAGGTGATCTGTGTGGGCAGCTGGGAGAGGAGAAGCCTCTGGGTCAGGAGGGCTGGGTGATGTTTCACGCGGTCTCTATCTCCTCAACGCTGTCACTCGGGCAGCCAGAGCTGAGGCAGGAGTGCGGCTGTGCACTGACCCAGCTGGCAGAGCTCTGCCTGTGCTGCTCCTCACCCCAATCCTCTGCTTCAGTCGCTGGACCCAACAAGCAAAGCCTGATAAGTCCCCAAAATACAGCGGTACGATAATGAAGAACGCTGTGCGATAGAAAAGCACGGGTAATGAGGGACTTAATTTGGAACATATCATTTGTCAGATAATTTGGAGGCACGTCTCAAAACAGTGCATAAGAATGGAGTTTGCTGCACCAGCTGAAGTCACCCCAAATGTTCTTTGTTTGTTGCAAATCCCTTTTTAAAAATTTAAGCCTTCAGAAAAGAACCTGGAACCAATAAATGACATAAAAGAGTAAATGTTCACAACACATATTTTGGATTTGGTTCAAACACAATATTAGAAAGCTGAATTAATTGTGTTTGTATCAAACCCAAATATATTTTATGAAACAATGAAGCCTCTTAAATGGCTAACTGCTGCCCAGAATATATTTTCCCTGAACCAAACTAGATAACAGCATATCCCTCTTAAATTGGTCAGGAGAACTGGCTGCCAAATGACAATTCTCTGCCCCATATTTATTCACCATCTGTGACTTCCTCATCAATTTGCTCATTTTAAAAATCAAAACTTGAGGTTTTTTCTCCCCCTTCTCTCTCTCTCTCTTTTCCCTTCTCTGCCAGAGTTGCAGGATAGATCCAATGGCTGAAAATGAAGTTATGCTGTTGTTGCTGGTGCAGGAATGGTTTCTGCTGCGGATGCACGAGGCGTGATGGAGTGTGGCTCCTTCCTCTGCAGCTCTTTGTGGTGTGTGTAGCAGTTTATGCCCACAGGTTACGGACAGGCAGCAAGAGACCTGACTTTCCCCAGGATGGGGTGAAGAGTATAAGAGGGAAAGGGGAGAATCAAGGTTGCCCTTTCGTGGCAAATTTAGGAACCTAAAAGTCTGCGTTTGCTTGATAAATACTGACATGGAGGAAACAACCGTCTCCTAAAAAGGAGGAGAATTAGGGAAATTAGTTTGGGATTCTAGTGGTTCAACATCACTGCATTTTTTCTACTTCTGTTCTTAAAAAAGCCCATGATATTTTATAAGTAAAGAGCCTTCAAGGTGCCAAGTACCAAGCTTCTTAGTACATCTCCATGCTCATCATCCCCCTGCCCCAGGCAGGGAGCAAGGACCTCTCTGGGGCGGGGATTAAGTCTGAGGAGTGTGGCACCGAGTGATTAGAGTCCTTTTTGAATACCTCAGAGCACAGAAACAGGGGGTCAGTCCAGGGCATTAATGGTAGCTAAATTTATGACAAGAAATGCTGCTTCCTGCAGGGCGGGGTCAGCCAAGGATACCCCACCACCACTGCTGAGAGATCAAGGAGGAAAAGTGGTGCTGAATTTTAGGGGTGATCCTTGCTCTGCATCTTACCAATGTACTCAACAGAGTGCACAAAACTCAGGCTGTAAAGGAATACAAAAAGAATACAATTTTCAAAAGGAATTTGTCCTGCTCTTCCACCTCCAGATTTTGCATCCCTCCCTTTGTAGCATCACACACCTGTTACTATAGTAGCAGACTGGGGTATTTTAACCCTGAGCTGATGTTGGCCACTCTCAGAGAGAAATCAATCCACTACAACAAAGCCAGGGCTCCTGCAGTTGAGAGGAGGCAGCTGCTATCAAGCTTTGCTTAGAGGTCTGGCATTGTAAATAGCACAGAGGTACATTGAAATTCCGAGCAGAATTTATGATGAAGCCATGGATAAATACCTTCTCACACAATTACACATTACAGTAGGCTGATGTCTTGCAATTCCAGAGGGTGGATCAGTTAAACACTCCTTACATTTGTTTGTTTGAGCTGGAAAGCAGGGTTGCTTAGCACAGGTTTTTCCCTGAGTGGTTTGACATGACCCTGAGCTTCATCCAGGGTTTTGTTTGACACCAGCTGGTTTTAAGGTGAGCAGATAACTGTCTTTATCCCTCTGAATAGCTTACATGAAATGCAGCCCTGAAGCTTAGGCTCAGATTTTATGAACATTTCCAAACTGCTCCATGAAATTGATGTAAATGAGAGCATTTTTTTACAAACTCCAAGAACTGATGTGTTTTGCTTTAGGTTTGTGTTTACTTCTGATGGCTCTAAAGCAGAAGCCTACCTGAATGTTCTTTGCTATAGGCATGAAGTGTAAACTCCACAAGAAGGGGCTGCCTCGTGCCATTTCTGGTACTTTTTGGGAAACATCAGCAGAACCATTTTTTCTCAGAGGTACTGGGACACTTCTGCTCCTTCCCCTGCTAAGGCTATTTTAGCTGTAGATACAAGCAAGAGCTTATCTTTTGGATGAAAGGCTCATTCAGTTGTCCTTTTATGTTCACCCTGTCTTACACAGCTAGTCTGCAGATGGCAAGAGAAAGATGTCAGCTGGAGGCGGCAGCTGGTGCCCTGGGAGATGGTGGGAGGTGGGTGTGGGGTGCTGCTTTCCAGCCTGAACAGGGATCAAGACAAATGGCACAGTGAAAGGAGATGGAGGAAAAAGGAAACACTCTCCCAGGCAATTTGCTTGGAGGGATAAAATTACACAAGGAATGACAGACAAATTAGTAGCACTTTGCACCTTATTTTAATGGGATCCGATCTGAGGGAGGAGAAATATGTTAAGTTTCAAATTATCCACTTTACCTGTTACTGCCTTCTCCAGAATCCAAATCAAGGTAGGCATTTGCTACTAAATCTAAGGAAACAAATTGCTTTGCATGCTACACTGCATCCTTAAAACAGCTTTATTTGAAAGTCCAGCTGAGCAAGTTAATTTAAGCAGTGAGCTGGCCCATGACAGTTCAGCACTTGTCATTGAGACCAGTTACTTCTGTGAGTACAAATCACACTGCCAGGTAGACTTGAGCTAAACCTGACCTTGGGCTCTAACTCAAAGCCATCTGATATCCATGAGGGGCTTTCAATTGACTGAATGGCTCCTGGAGCAGATGCTGGGTGGTGTCAGCAACCAGCGGTGGCCTCGCTTGGTTTCCTGGCCCCAGTGACCCACATTCACAGGAAAGAAGCAGCAGTTTCCCAAAAAGTCCTCTTTTCCCTTACTCACCCTGGCAGGAGCTATCCTGTGCCAGCTCTAGCTCCATCCTACAGCTGGCTTCGTGCCTCTGCCCTACGGGAACCTCCTGCAGGAAATCTGGTGTCTCTGGAGGCTGCACGCTTATTATATATCTACATATAGATATAGATACATATACATAGATGATATAGACATAGATAGATATAGATTAGATATAGATAGATATAGATGATTTAGATAGATATACATAGATGTAGGTATAGATGATATAGATAGATGTGCTGGTCCCAGTGCCAGAGCTTGTGAGGCAGAGGGAAGATCTGAAGCCAGGCTTTAAACCTCCCTTCAAACAGTGCTGCTCCTCAGTCTGCCTTGAAGCCCTTTCCCATGGCCTCAGCCCTCCAGGCCTGCTGGCAATGCCACGTGTCCGTTTTATTTAATGTAAGTGATCTGAAACTGCCAGTTCAACATCCCAATTTAGTAATGAGACTTATTGAAGCTTCATGAGCTGCTTTGGCTTGCAACACAATTAAATTTCAGGAAATAGAAAATATTCCAGTGAGGCTGGTGGGTTTGTAATGCTATTTGAGGCTTAATGCATAATAAAACCATGCCATTTAAGGTTTAATAAAATATGCAGCAGCCCTAAATGACCAGTAAAAACATTATGCAAATTTTTAAGGAACTTATTGCCTCCTGTACATGACTATTTATCAATGGCTTGTAAAGAAAGGGTTTTCCTCTTGGTTATGAACCAAAGAAAATGCAGAAGTGAGCAGGCATAAATGCGTTATAGAAACAGGAGGTCAACAGAAAGATGTGTAGGAATTGTGTCTTCCTGTCAGCCAGGGCAGGAAAGTGATGCGTAATTAATTCTCTGTACTAACAGGCTGTGTTCAGCCTCCACCACCAAAATAAAACAAAAATTACATTTGATTAAAAATAATTAGATTTTTTGTAGGCATAATGCCTACAATTTGCTTTTTATTCTTCTTTTCTTTTCCACTTTTACTATCTATCAAACATTTCTAGACTTTTATTTGTAAACCTGAGGGTAAACCCGCCGCAATTACTGTCAGTACAGCTCTTGCATCAGCACCTGAATCTGAATCATGAGGTGGAGCAGTGCAAGGTTCTCAAGGTGCCCAGGACTGAGGTGTCCAGGGTATCTGCTGGCTGACACGGTCACCTTCAGGAGAGAGGTGAAGCCACCAGGGCTGCCCAGGAGCAAACCTGGGCTGGCATCCCCCACTTCAGCCTCTCCTGTGAGACATGGGCTGCCCGAGGAGCAGGCAGGGCTGGGAACAGGGATAAACCCATGTATAGATTTCTCACCGTGATTCCCAGGCTTCCTCTTTTTTGTTTTTTCTGGACAGTGTGCGTAGAGCCTGACCCCAAGAGCCAATCCCATCACACGCAAGTGCTTCACATTATAATGGGTTTTGAAAAATGTTTTGACTGTTATGGAGCCCTTTTTACAGTCATGCCATCATTTCAGTGTGAGAAGATATTTTATTTTAAATGTGCTGCGAAGACACGGAGGCATTTGCATTGTTAATTTCTCAGATGTCAAACAAATACCATTATTGCAAAATGAATGCAGCCACCCAGCTGAGAAACAGATCCATTCACGGCAACTAAGTGAAACTTAAAAAATGAATGAGTTCTGCTGATTGCAAGTATCATCAGAAATTAATAATGCTCTAGGAATTTTTCACACAAGAGATAATGGAAGCATTGTGACTGTTTGTTTCCACTTGTCGAGCTTCCCCCTTCTCCGACGTGTAAGGGATCATCACTGGCTTCAACTTTAAAGGTCCTGAATAACAGCAGTGGTTTTGTTATCAGTCTGGGGAATTGATCTTCGCAGTGACATGTGATGTGACCCTCAAGGGCTGCAGGTGAGGCACCTTCGTGTCCCCCGACCAGCTGGACTCCTGAGCCAGGCGTTTGTCTGCTGTCATTTCCTCCCCTCTGCCGGGCCCTTCCCAGTTTCCCAGCTGTGAAAACCCAAATCCCTCTCCTTCAGAATGACTTCTCCTTTTTATTTCCCCTCACACTGCACCCTTCCTTCAGCAGGTACTGCAGGCACTGCTGTTTCCTACCTTCCTTTTCCCATTCCTGGCTTTTCCTTCCCTGTCAACTCCATGGCCTCAGCATCCTTTATCACTTAGTGCTGGTAATAACAACTTCAACTCTTGGAAAATTAGTGGAGATGAACTCGTTATGTGACAAATTAAACATAAACAGCTCCAAAAAGCCATTTTGAAGTATTTGTCTGTGTCTGTATATTCATCTACTAGATGAATCACTCGAGTTATAAAAACTGTGGAAGAGAAAAATCTAATGGAAATGATAATATGATTACTGCCCATAATTCTCAGCAATCAAGCATCTCACTTACGCACAAGTAGGTTGTCTGGATGTTTGTGGGGGTTTTTTATTTTATTATTTAAATCTGATTAAGCAGCTGATTGTAGGCCCTTATGTACCTTCTCACACAGTTTATACTTGAAGTGAGAAGCCAGAGCTACACATTTATTTTATTTTATTTTGTGGCTGTGCAGCAGCCAAGCCTCATGGGGCTGAAGGCTCTGTGCCCTTCTCTGTATCACCTGGTTTCAAATATTGAGAAAACACAAGCGATATATTTATTTACAGATGCACTTCCTGAGGAGCTAATAAACTGGTGCCCATGTCAACCTGTATTTTACTTATTTATTTGGCCTTTGTTTGAAAGCCCTTCCTCTGTGTGCCCAACAGACACAGCCAAGGAATTAACATCCTTTTTTGTACGTTAATGGTAATATCAAAGTATGTGGCTGAAATACAGTGATCACCTTGGAGAAATAGTGACAACATGCACACCTAATGTCTTTTATCAGGAAATCATTGTACACCCAGCAAATGGTATTTAAAAAACCTTCAGGTATGAAGAGAAAAACCGACTATAATGAGAACCTACTGCAAGGAGATTGGATATTAATTGTTAAGAAGGTTATAAATCCTTAAGTTGATGGGTTGCACACAAAGGAGAAGTGCATAAGCAGGTATTTGCTCTGGGTATTAATTTTTAAGCTGAAAGAATTTATTGCAAAACAACCCAGCTACTGTTACAAACTCCAGTGTTCTGAGCAAATTGAGCTCCAGCTTTGTCTAGCTTGCTCTCCAGAAGTGCTGTGCTACTTGGAGCAGACTCTAGCAAGCCAGGAAAGAAATAAAAGTTTGTTAGTATTTGAGTCATAGAATCATTTACGTTGGAAAAGAACTTGGTGAACATCAAGCCCAACCATTCCCCCCGCACTGCCAAGGCCACCACTAAACCATGTCCCCAGGTGCCACACCTACATGATATTTAAATCCCTCCAAGACGAACTGAGAGCAGCCATTACCTTTCCCTGGACAGGGTTTCGGCTTGCTGAGAAGCAGGCTTGTCATCTGAGGTTAAGTAAAAAAAAAAAGTTGTGTTCCCTAGCAATAGAGCTTTGGAATCCTCAGAGGAAAAGCAAAATATTCTCATTAAATACAGAGTAGTTCATATCAGCTAGAGTACCAATACTACTCCAGTTGTGTGATTCAGTAAACACATTTAGCCAAGACAATCAGGTGTAGCTGATGCAATACACTATTTATCCACCTGCTTTTCCAAACAGCTTATTGGAGAAGGAAGAGAGCCAAGAGAGCAATGGATCCAGTGGTGCACATCCCAGCCAGGACATCTGCTTGGAGCTCGTCTCCTGTTGATTTCAGCAGGGTCAGGTTGGGAGCCACTGGGACTACTCCAGGTTTGTTATTTCAAAACCAACATCTTTTCATTTGGCTTATTGTGCCATAAAGTCCCTGGCTTCACCCTGCCAGAAGCCTCTGGTAATGAGGTGTAGGCTCTATCAGCACAGGCTCATTAAATGTGGAGTGGTGGCTTCCTGACCACAGCCTGGGTACTACGCACCTTGTTCGTGTGCCATGGCACTAACAGAGCATTTTGGAGCTACTCCATTTGGGAGTGCAATCCAGGTTTTAAAACCAGTCTCCGAAAGGTATCTGCTCATTTAATTCATTTGTGGTAATAGCCTCAAACGAGAGGCATTCATTTCCTCGTAATGTAACTACATTATGAAACTCTATTGTGAATGAGGCACTTGTAGGAAATCTTAATTATTTTTTGAAGCTTTACTTCCTTTCAGACAGACAGATTTAGAAGATACATTTGGTCTTGTGCAAATGAGCCCTTGCTGCAGTTCTGAGCAGACTTTCCCAAGTGCTGTTAGACTCAAAAATCTCAAAGACTTTCTGGGAAAAAAACAACAACTAAGAATAAATCTCCCACCCAGTTTTGTGTATCCCACTGATTTTTGGTAGTTGAAAGAATTGATAGATTACATTATATTCACATAATATATATTTTTTTCTATGAAAAAGCCCAACATTTTTTCCCTCCAACTCTAACAGATGCATTTTGACACGTTTGCTAATGCCTAGCACCACTCGAGTGACAACAGAGCTTGACAGCAACTGGGAACCACAGAGGAATTGCTGCTTCATAGAGGGGACTAGAGAAGTCCCTACATCATTCCTGGGGAAAGAAGGCCACAAAGGGAAAGCCTCTGTTGTTGCACAGGCATTATTTTGGCCGGTGAATGCAATGGGCACTTGCCCTCAGCCCAGTTCCATTCATGCTTTGCCCACCAGCTCTGGTTTTCATGTGTAAGTTTAATATTTGCACTGCCATTCAAGGCAGACATTTCTGCTACTCACGTTTGGACTGGAACAAGGAGGAAAAGCAAGCTAGGCCCTGGCTTTGGATTTGTGAGCAAATAAATCTTAGCATAGACAAGGGGACTGCTGGTCTCTCTGAAAGCAAAGCCTTCCTCACTCATGCTCTGGGACATGCATTAGCTGCTTTTTCCAGAGACACGGGGTAAGTGCTACATCTCTGTAAGTACTGTTCCCACTGGAAAAGGGGTTTTTCTTCACCTCATCCAGCTCCCCATCAGCTGCCACTAGCACTGAAGGCATTGTCCGTTTGGCACAGGGCATCACCTCTCCTACACAAAACCTAGGGGTGGGCCAGAAGGAGCAAGGGCAGTCCAGGAGTGTGTCTCCTGTTGTCTTTCTTTTTGTCTTTCTTGTCTCTTTTTGCCTTCCTGTCCCTTTGGAGATCCTGTTATTAAGCCCTTGCTGCCAGAGGGTTTTTTGTGTTTATTTGATAGATACAGGTACACCTAGCAAAGGGAAAGGGGAGGGAGAGGGGCTGGGTAGGAGACATAGCATTTTCAGCTTGGGTTTCAGTGGTAAAAAGGTGCAGACACGTGTTTATAATCCAGAGGATTTTTTATTTATTTTAAAAGTGCTTGCAAGATTAATCGTACCTTGGAAAAATCAATAGTAACTCATCACAGGCAAAATCTTTTGGAACACAAAATCCCACTGAAGGGGACAAAGCAAAATTATGGCAGTCTGCAGCAGGGCTAATGAGCCTGTGATTAAAACAGGACTAGCTGTGTCACTCTGCACCTTTCCTACAAGCCTCCTGAGAAAAATGGCCCACTGGAGTCCCAGATCCTGAAAATAATTTAGTCACCATTCAAAAAGAAATAATTTAGACACCATTAAAAGAAATAATTAGGCAGCTTAGACTTCTAAATACGGTTTGAGAACCATGGCCCTTAATCTCTCCCTGCCTCAGTTTCCCTGCTCTAAAACTGTGACATTTTCCTTTCTCTGCTGTTGGGTCTGTCTTCTCAGATTGTAACCTGGTGAAAGGCAGCTTTGGCTGGCTGAACACACAGAGCTCTGCCCAGGAGACTCCCAGTCTTGCCAAGCACCTCAAACTGCTGCTCTTAACAAAAATACCTGGTGAAGGAGTTTGGGCTGAAATATGCTCGAGAAGCAAAAATAAAGTGAAGCACGAAACAGATTTCCGTGAGGGAATTTGTCGAATGAGTCCCTTAAATCTCATCAGGAAAAGCTCACTGTGAAGGATAGCCTTGAACTGTTGGGAGATGAAGTCATTTCACAACATATTTTGAACAGCACTCCTTAGGTTCAGTTCTTACTAGCAGTTCAGACTGCTAGTAAGTTTTACGAACTGGTGAGATGATCTCTCTTCCAAGAAATCACCTGAAAAGAAACAGCAATTCAAACCTACTGGATGCCCTCATAATTTCTGTGAATGCAAAACGGAGACAGAAACAAGGTTGCACAGCTTTTCTGGCACAATGCATTGGCAAGGTCTTATTTGGAAGGAATGAAACTGCATATGTTGAAAGTTATTCTAATAATATTTATCAGAAGAAAAGGCCTCACAGAGGCAGCTGCCAGGGCTGAATCAGAATGTGTCAACATTCTACTGCCTCTGATCTACATCAGATCTTAAAGATTTGGCAAGAAATTTGGATCAGAGCAATTACCTCTATGGCTATTTGTTAGGGGTTGTCTCAAGCACAGCACTCAGAGAAATTGAACTGTCAGAAGCTAATACAGGAATAATAAGAAGACATTTCATCTCCATTGGACACTAGAGATGAATAGCATGTAAGACTGAATGGAAAAAAAATAAATTGAATATGTATTTGGCTTTAGTTTTTGTTAAAGGACTATAACATGAATAATGAATATTTTAAGGAGAGAAGACTGGGCCTTCAATTGCTTTCAATAATGTTAGTGTTGTATATACTGGTTTGAATAAAATACATTTCATAAAACACCTACACACAGCTCTGCAATGCATTATGGATGGCTCCTCTTGAGAAATCTTACATTGCTTTCAATTTTGACACAGTGATATAGTAATAATAGAAAATTCAGCCATAATATTCAGACTGCATCTTTTTTCCCCTCTCTGTTATTTTGTACCACACTGGGTGAGCATAGATGTGCTTTCCCTATGCTTCCCTAGGCAGCTCCTTCACAGGAGAAGGGATCTGCTGCACTGGAAGGTCCTGTGTTGTGTGGGCTGAGCATGGAGGCTGGAACAGGGTTTTCCACCCAAAAGCCACCACAGGAATTGAGTATCTGCACAGAAGGAGGCTGCCAGGGCTGGAGGAGCTGCCACCAAAACACAGACACGTGCTGTGCTTGATTAGAAGCCAAATCTTGCAGCCCCAGAGGTGTCCCTGGGAAGTGATGGAGGAAAGCTGAGTGCTTGGATATGGACTGGAGGAGCTCTCCATGTGTGGGGAAGAGGAGCAGGGAGAAGCAGCGCAAATGGAGCAGGGAGGAAGACATCAAGATCAGGTGCAAGATGGTCTGGAAATGACGTGGGGCAAGAAAATTCCTGCTTGTTTCCTGATGTGAGCATGAAACTTCCTGGTGTCCTTACCCCGGGCTGCCCACTGCTGCCAGCCTCACACAACCTTTCACAGAGACCCAGCCTGCAAAGGAGCCAGAAACTGGTCAGGAACCGGTTACCTGGCCAGACACTGGTTATCTGGCCGGGAGGCTGAAGACAGGTCATCTTTCCCCGTGCCCACTGCACAGCCTGCTGTATCCTGCCAAAAAGCTGGGAAAGCAAAATAAAGTCAGGGTGCAAGTGAGGTGTTCACCTGCTTGGCCAAAAGGACCTTCAGACCCTCTCCTTTCCAGGTGATTTTGCCTTGAGGCCTCTCCCCGTGCAGCCTTCTTGATAAATCTTCTGGATTTATTTCCTGTTGGAGCTCTTATCTGCTGTGGGGGTGAGCCCTTGTGTTAACAGCAGGGCAGATGCTTTTGGCTTCCTGCTACGCATGCACAGCCTAATTTCTAGGCAAATTATGAGGGGAATTGTGGAATGCTGTGGTAAACAATCAGGCTTTTGAACTAAAAAGGGATCTGTAATTGATGAACCAATGGTAAACCAGGCAGGATTCAAAGAGCACGAGAGCAGTGAGGAGCAAGGAGAAGGTGCTGCAAAGGCGGTGAGGACAGCACTAAACCCCACCCAGGGTCACGGAGCTGGATCATGGAGCACCATGATCCACCTGCACTTGAGGTGGCCTTTTGCTGAATGCTCCTGGGGCTGTGGTGGCTGCAGGTGCTGGAAAAGCCCAGGGACACACACTCAGTCCTCACTACTGGGTTCTGTGATCTCAGGGAGAGAACCTCCAGCTTCTCCTGCATTTTAGGACATTATTTTTCAGCCTTTTGCAAGTCTCAAGTAGCACACAGTTAGTCTCCAAGCATATCGTGGATCTTAAGTATTCCAAAGAAAAATAGCAAAAACAGCCAACAAATCCAACTCTGCTTTGGAAATGCTGTACAGGGAGTGAAACCCCCCATGGTCATGGACCCTACCAGCCACACGACAGAAACCAGGAACAAAATGTACCTGTGGATGCACTTCCAAAGGTAAATCACAACACTCCCCGGAACAATTAGCAATCACAACACTGTGCTCCTTCCAGTTGCTGTCAGCCATGCCTGAGCCTCCCAGCAGGTAAAACGAGGGGGTTAGGGCTGGAAGTGTGTAACACTGATTAGCTGAGAGCCGCCCAGGAGCTGTGCTGCACAGCGGGGTGGGCACGGAGCCGAGGGCACGGCACCCTCTGGGTCACACCTGCACACGCTCACACACTCACAGAGCATGAAAAACACAACGGAGTTGGAAGAATTAGGCAGGAACTCTCCTCAGGACGGTGGGGGCATGACTAGTAAAGGTGGGAAAATGAAGCTGCTTTGAAATTCATAAATAGAAGGAGTCTGGGGGCAGGTGGGCCCCTGGATTGCCTTTCCCATGTGCAGAACTTCACACTGTAAAGCTTGAAGGGCTGGTTTGGGACCTACAGGTGTACACAAGGGGACTCAGCCCTGCTCCTCTTTGAATTTCATAGAATCATGGAATTATGGAGTGGCTGGGGCTGGAAGGAACCTTCAGAATCACCTCATTCCTGTCCATGTCATGGGGTTCATCCTGGAAGGGCACCTCCCTGTTCTGGTGTGGTTACCAATGCATGGGAGAGAGAGAGAATCCTCACAAGCACTGCTGGATAATGTTATAGATCAGCAATATTCACCTCATCAGGAGCAGGAGGGTGAGGTGGGAGCTTGTGCTGGTGGCTTTGTTCAGCCTGTCACCTCTGGTGCCCCTGCTCCACGCCCCCGACTCCTAACCCAGCCAAGAGAGGAGCAGAAGGCACTCCCTGGGTAGTGCAAGCAGAATCAGTGCTCTAGGGCAGAACAGTTCAATAAAATCAAATAAAGCTCCTTTAAGTCCTCCCTATATGTAGGACAGAATAAGTTTTTCCAAGGAAATGGAACAGTTCAGTATTATTTGCGACAAATTATTTGGGGGAAAAAATATAATTTCCCAGTCAGCTTTCCTGCTGAATGCCTCTGCCTGGTAGCCAGCTGTCTGCCAGCTTTTGCTAACATCACCAGATCTAAAATTATAGTTGTGGAATAGTTTTTTTGATTTGCCTGCAGTTCTTAGGACTTGTCCAACTAGATTTGTAGTGGCTTATCCTGTCTAATGTCCTGCCTCGATGGTCACCAAAGCAAAGTGCTTTGGAGGGTTGGCTCTGGCCTCTATTTCCTTATTTCTTTCTACCCAACTTTTCCTCTCTTTTCTCTTCCTTGTCTTTCATTGTCTTAGACATCTCTCATTTGCCATCTTCTTCAGTTTTTTCTGTTATCTCAGCCTGCATTGCTAAATCATTCTGTCTCTTCCATCTCACGGCCCCTCTGATATCAATAACCATTCATTTCTGCCCTGATGCTATGGGATGATCCATACGATTCAAGTGGGAAACAGGGACCCTTCTCCAACCTCCTCACGTAGGATGAGACCCTGGTAACAAGAACGGGCAGGGACCAGCTGAAAATGGGGAATGGGTTTCATGTCAGGTCTGCACAAGGACATTCAGGGCTGGTGCTGCTTGGAGCAATTGTTTGAGGTCCCTGCAGAAAAAGCCCAAGGGCTGAGTGGGCCGGGGAGGTTTTCAGAGCACTGTGGCTCATTACAATGATGGATGCCTGGGTTGCAGTGTAACAAATGTAATCCTTGAGAATATCTTAGGTCTAACTTTCTCCAAGGCAACAATAGACCCGTGGCTGCAAGCAGTTCATTTTCTATATTTTTTAAAGAACAGAGACTAAATACACAGAGAGTCTTTTCAATTTGTTGCTTTCCAGACACTACTGAAGCTTAATGAATAAATAACTACAAAATTAAAGGCTCATTACCCACCCCAAAAAGTCCCTGCCATTTGTTAAACCTTTCAGAGGAAGCCAGGAATATGGAGAAGTGCCCATTAGGAGGATAAACATATCACAGATCTGAATGTCAAATCAAATTGAGCAAAAATTAATTAACTCGGTGAGCATTGGAAGGGAGGGTCTGGTGTCTGCAGACACTGTTTACCTGTCTGCACTTCCTGAGCCAGCTCAGAAGGCCCTGGGAGCTGTGCAGGAATCGATGTGTGCAAACCTCACAGCTCACTTGCATGGAACAAACCTGTTCCTCGTTTCAGAAATCACTTTTCTTCCATCTTGAAGAAATTGTCTGTAAATGGGTTTCTCCCTGGTGCCAGATGCTCTGAGATCTGAGACTCCTCTCAAGCTGGGGACTTATTAACCCAAAGGTGTCCCTGAAATTGCTGTCCAAATCGTTGGAGGGAGTTTTGGATCAGGCCCCCAGTGCCAGCTGGTGTGTGGCTACAGCTCAGCTTACAAATGATGCCCTGAAACTGAACTATCTGTAGCTGAGAGTTAATCCCCTCAAAATCAATAATTCCCCATCCCTGAAGCTGTTGTTTTGGTGATGGACGGCTGGCAAGCGAGACCCAACTTTCCGAAATCATCCCTTTTCCTCCCCTCTTTGAAACAAGCTTTTCTATTATTATACCAGCTGATAAAACAACTGTAATCAACTCTTTTCTGCTCCATAAAATAGTTACTGCTAATTGCTAATTATTGGGAATCAGCTTCCTAGCATATCTGGAAACATTATGGTGCCTGGGAGTTAACAATAATCACTGCTTTCCAAAGAGCCCCTATTCACTTGCAGGGGTTACATATGGCCTAGCCAAGAGTTTTTAACTGACGTGAGCCAAAAAAACTCTTTGAGATGGAGTTTGGTGATTGGTCAGATATTAATACACAAACACATTTTTACTCCTGTTTGCATATGTGGCTCTTCATGGCAAATTAAAATTCAAGCCACTGCACCCAGTCGATGCTTCCTGGCCATTTGCATACAAACCCACTTGATTTGTGCAGACAATCACAGTAATTGCATGGGCAAAGAGTTGTTGCCTTGTTCTTTCCTCATGCAGAAGTATTTTCTGGGTGTTTTAGCAAGTGCTGGCAAGCAGAATACCAACTTGCTGGGGAGTTATGCCTGTGAGAGGTTTCCAGGCTTTCTTTGATAGCATGTCACTGTTCCTGGGGAGAGGAATTAATAAGGACCAAACAAAAGTGACCCAACTACAGAATAATATCATTTTACTTACTAGGAAAACTCACTCTATAATCTTTGTATAAAAACTACTGTCAGCTGCAGAGGGGAAAATCAGCCAAACGGACAATGACATATCAGAAAGTCCTGGTGAAGAAGTGAGGAGTGTATTCCATGGAATAACAGAATGGTTTGGGTCAGAAGGGACCTTTAACATGCTCCTTCACTTCCCTTTCATTGGTATTGCCTCAGGTAGCCAAATACCTGGAAGTCGTAGACCTCACTTAGAATATCAAGCCTACTTCTGCAGTGCCCACAAAGTCGTTCCCAGCTGGAATTACCACGTGCTCACCCAGACCAAGACAAAGCCACGTTTAAACATTTGTTTCCGTGAGCAGTGGGGATGCAGACAGCGAGCCTGCTTTGTCCATATCTGTATCAGCACAGGTTTATGGGGTGTTAGAGTTTTCCAGACTCAATTCAGAGGTGATACCTTTGCTTCTTATCCAGAATAGACTGCTGCCAAATCATTTGTGCCCACTTCACTCCTATAAATAATGCTTAGGTGGTTTTTCAGTTCATTTCCCTCTCAACCACTCCTATCTTCACACTCAGGTATTCAACCTTCCCTTCTTTGGCCAAAATTTCCTTCCACTCTTCATGTAAACTCCACCTAAAGCAAGCCCTTTCCTTTCCAAGCCTGTTCTGAGTAGTATATAATGCTATTTCTTTTTATCTTTCATTATTTTGCAAATATCTTAAATAAAAGAGCTCCTTAAACAAGTCTCAACAATAGCCTGAAGGTTCTCTGCGCATTGGCTTGGAGTTTTTTCTCCCTTTATTGCATCTCTAAAGTAATATGTGATACTAACCAAGGTGCAAGTAACCCACTTCCAAAATGTGCTCTGCTTTACGGGCTAAAAGCCCCATTAATTCTGCGACATAATTCCCCCAAAGGAGAAACAGAAAACGTTCATTGCAAGCAGAACAAAGGAAAATCCATCCCTTTTGATTTGTGGGAATTAACCCAAACTATAGATAAGACTTAACTATGGGAAGTGAGATGTGGAAGTTATCTTCATCAGTGGTGAAGGGCATTTCATCCCATTCAATCATGTATTACATGGGAAAAATAAACTTGTGGCTCTTGTAGCTCTTTTGTTCTGATTTGCCATGAATAGCAATGGGTGCAAGGAAGCAACAGCACAAAGTTGGACTGAAACTCCCTTTTTATGCAAAGGCTTTTTGCAATAATTGGGTTAATCTACCAAAGTAGAAATTTTGTAGAAAAATGGAGCTCCAGGACAAAGTTATTCATGCACTGCTTTTTTGTTTCTTTTAATTTGGCAAACATTTTTGATGTAGAAATAGAAAAATATTTATTTAAAGTTTCCTTTTCTCAAAAACGCTTATTTTTTTCTTGGACTCCTGAAATAAATCAGGCACAGATTTTTCAAAGTTTAAAAAAGGCTTAAATAATGGAGAAAAGAAAAACGCACCACAATTTTCAGCTTTGATGAAGGACTCTCAGCTGATCCGAAACATTTGCAATTCAGGCTTTATTTTCTGTTTTTCCACAATAAAAAGGGTTAGTTTCATTAACCCTTTCTCTCCCCATACCTGCCAAAAAAATTACCTAGGACTTCAAACTGTATTCTACTTCAGTTTGGCTTGAAATAAATTTTATTCCATTTTATTTTTGCTATGGACACTCACGTATCCTGCCTCTTAGAGCACCTTATGCCAAATTCCACAGTTTATGAAGATCTTCTTTCAAAAGTAGAGGTGAATTCTATCTCCTTTGAAGAGTGAGCCCAGGATCACTGGGGGCTGGGGTCCATTTTCCAGCCACCAATTCCCATCCAGAGATGAAATCCTGTTGTGAGGCATCCACATCTTAAATTCGACTGAGCCCCAACTTCAGCTGGAAATTTAATGAAATCTGAAAACTCCCTACAGCTGTAAACACGAGTCAGCCATCGATCTGTGTTGTCTTCTTTATTTTCTATTTGTTCTGGCCTGAGAGAGCCCGTGTAACTCGTGCAGTCGAGTGCAATAAGCAGAGATAGGCCCCGAATCTGTTGCTGTGGGCTCTGCAACCTCTGCCAGCGTTTAATTTCCTTGTGACTGACAACTGAGAGAGGTGTCAGCAGAAGAAAGCTCCCTTTGGCATGGGATGGCTAACAGATTTCTGTGGTGTGTGAAAACACCTCAGATATGTGAGGAAATACGCCCCAAGCTGATTGCTCTTCCCAGGTACTCCAGGTGATGGCTCAGGAGATCTCAGCTGGCAAAATCCAATCTGCCCGGTGATCTTTGTACTGCCCCTCGTGCCAGTTGTGTCAAGCAAGTTCAAATGATGAGACAGAGCTCAAATAAAAAAAAAAAAAAAAAAAAAATCTCTCTGAAATCCTTTTCTCTAAAACTTTTAACAAGTTCAGCCTCACAAACTGCCAAAGGGTGATTAATCAAACTCTTGGTAGTGCTACATCTGAGCTCCTGAGCGTTGTACAGATGTACAGGAATCACTGGCTAGACAGTATTTATAACTGATCCTAAGGCTCATAAATCACCACACAATAAATCCTGAGTTAAGAGGACCACAAAAATGTCCAGGAGCTAAGCAACCAAATAATCATTATAGTAATTAATACTGCTCTTGTATAAAATGCTCTTTTTCACTAGTAGATTTCAAAGCATTTGACGAAGTACGTGATTACAGACCTGGTCAGCATAATTTCATTTAAACTGTTTTCCACTGGGAAATGAGGTCGCGATAAACCTGAGATGTCTCATTATGTGTTGTACCTTCTTTCAGTGTGTGAAATGCCCTACAAAATTAGAATGATTTAAAAATATCTTTGTTTTTCAGCTGAGCCATAAACTGTGTTCGTAATGAAATTTCCAGAAATAGTGAGGGGGAGGGGAGAGAGGGCAGGGAGGAATTTATAGTTTACAACAAATCTTGCATATAGCTGAGTGTCATTCCAGATCAGAAGCAGACAGTTCTTAAACATTCACCACAAAAGTATCAGCCAACCATTTCAGCATCTCTCAGTAACACAGGGGCAGATCAGGAGCAAAGTCAAGGTCTTGCCTGTCCTTGACCTCCAAGGCACCTCAAGACTTCTGAGTTCACTCTCCTCTCACTCTGATTCCCTCACTGCACATTGGCATCTGAAGGTACCTGGTGGAGGGGATGCCCTTCGACAAATTTATCCCAATTTTATCCTGCTAAAGCTTAAGAGATTTTGATGCCTGTTAATGAAATCAAAGACTCCTAAAAGCCCTTTGTCCCTGGGGTTATGCATTTATAAATCACAGAGGTTTTGCTGCACGTTCCATCTCTCCTTGCATGAACCAGCTCTTTGCAGGGCACAGATAGCTTTTATTTATTGCCTAAAATACAGTTGTTAATCAGTTAGAGAAACCACTTGCAAAATACTTTGAGCCAACTGGATTAAAGTGATTATGGGATTATTAAATGGATTAAGTTCTATCGATAACTGGTTGTCAGCCAGAAGAGCTGAAGTCCTAATCAGTTAGAGACAAAAAACCATGTCGGCCACTTACATTTGTGCTTCACCTTGAACATATCTGTAAATTCAACTTGTTCCTGTCATGTTTCTGTAGCAACCAGGGTAATTGACATTAATTGCCATGTTTTGTCTGTGGTTGTTTTGTGCTAATTTAATTTTCTAATTGCTTCATATTATAACGTGAGACCAGAGCAACAGTTTTTTGTTCTGTTTCTGGTAAGGTTTTGAGGACATCAAGATGCCCTCCCCTTCTCCCCAGCACACACTCGTGGGGTCCATGTGCCTGTGAAGGGGTTCCAGTGCCCAGGGTTGGTTTCACGGGGAGAGGATGAGGTTTCAGGCCACACCCTTCACAAATGGGGGAGGGAAAAGAGTATTGTCCCTCTGGGTATGAGGAAAAAGATCCCACTGGGTATGAGGGAAAAAATCACCTCCATGAGGGCAGTCAAACATTGGAGCAAGAGAGGTTGAGCAGTCTCCATCCTTGGGAATTTTCAAGACCAAACAGGTGAAATCCTGGACTACCTGTCCTGGCCTCATAGTTGACCTTTGGGTAGAGGTTGAACTCCCTGTTCAGGACAATTCCTGTGTTTTTTTCCACTTTAACTATCCTATGACCTCAAGTTCTTGTGATGCTGTGATTATTTATTTCTTTCGTTATTTTTGTATAATCATAAAAATGATGAATACACAGCATCTCATAGGGTGTAGCAAGATTTATACTCTGCCTGAGGAACTTCTGTTCTGCTTTTCCTTATTCACTACAGGCATTTCAGTGCTATCCCTATCAAAATTCATGGCTCCATTGGGTATGTCCTCACATCTGAGATTTTGACTCCAAATTCCTGAAGGTTTTTAACACACTAACCCCCGCTGAAAACAGTGCTTAGCCATGTTAGGAAATGTTACCCCAGGGGAGCCCACAACTGTAAACTATAATTTCTTTTTTCTTCTGAAATAGTTAACTTACACCGTAAAACAAGGTTACTGGATGACATATCTGCTGTCAAGCTGGGGGGAAGAAATAATGAATTTACTCTCACCTCAAACACTAGATTTTTGCATAAGCATGAAAACTTCAAAGCTCCTCTAACAACAATGAATGGGGCTGTGTTAAACTCATTGGAAAAAAAAAAACCCGGCACTGAAAATTTTGCCAGGGCATTACAGTCATGCAAGTTCCAGGTTCAAAATGTAGTTAAAAGTCCTTGTTCTGAAGTATCAAATAATGCAGAATTATTCTAAGGTTGGAAAGAGACTTTCTACCGTGTGTTTAAGTGCATCAGGAAAAAGGTTGGTGTCTTGGCTAGGAATAGGACAGGACAGAAATATGTAGAGAGAGGTAACAGTTCACCAAAAGCATCAAAAGGCCATAACATTAGCTATTTGTTTCAAATATTTTTAAGGAGCAACAATTTTCCATGGTTGAGTTTGTGCAGCCATTCACAAGAGGACTGCAGACCCAGGAGGAGAGGTACTGAAGGATGGGGTGCTTTTGGAACTCAGGCCTTCCATTGCTAGAGTTTCAGGGGGATATTAGATTTGTTTGTAGGTCTTCACGAGTATTTTCAGAGACTGAGTTATGTGGTTACCTGGATAACTCCATGGATCTGTGGGTCTTGAAATGGTGCCTCTGAACCACAAAAAACAGGAGCAGGAGGGAGAGTAAGGCAGAGGCAACAAGGGGTCTCTCTGAGCCTGTTTTCAAGCAGTGGCCTGGAGTGGTTTCCTTGCCTTCAGCCTCCCTTGCAGCCTCCTCTTTGCTGTTTGACTCCCATGCCTGGAGATGGCCTTCCTGATCCTCTCTGTGGAGCAGGCAACAAAACCCTAAACTGCCCCAGAGCAGGGTCTGCTCAAAGGAATTCCATCCCTGGGGGTAAAGCCAGGCAGAGATGAGGGGGCAGCCCTGGCTGATGGGTACCAGGAGAGAGGAATGTGACATGGGAAAATGCACTGCACACAACTGCTAAACATCTCCCCTTAACGAACAAATATGACTATTAAAGAAATACATTTCATAATAACAGTTCAGCTCTGCAGTCAGGTTCTGCAGTGGCTGAGTGATGCTTTATTAGCTCAGACATTGCTGCGTGGAGAGCACTTGCAGTCTTTGGCCTTACACTTAATAACTCACTAAGCATGAATGGGTTCAGTAATTCATTCCTTGTCTTGTGTGACTGCTCAAAAACCTCATTGGCTTGGAATTTATGGCTTGTTCTTGCAAGACTGCGAGCACCTCCTGCAGGTGTGACAGCCCCCTGCTCCTGCCAAACTGAGAACAGAGCTATGGGGAGCTGAGCACCAGCAGGACCAGCACCTCCTCCTCAGCTGTGCTGGGACAGGGTGAGTCACATTTGTGTCAGGCTTTGGTAAGAATCTGGGTTTGGCTGCTCCCTGAACTTGCATTTTGGTCCTCTGTGACTTTTTAGGCTATCATCATCTTTTTGTGTCTCATATCACACAATTAAATGTTTCGGGAGGCTGGAAACAAGTACAATATGATGTTATAAAGACAAGTAAGAAATCAGCTAAAGGAATAGAGGATGCACATGAGAGGTAATTATTAGAAATTTGCTTCCTGAAGAACTTTTTGATGGACTCCTGGACTCAGGGAGAGTAGCACTCCCTGAGCTGGGAGTTAGCAGTGCTTCCTCTCTGTTTTGAAGCCCTGTTATCCAGAAAAGTGGGGCCACATTCAGCATTTCTGAGGGCTGTAAGGAAAAATCACAAAGCGAAGGAAACAAAAACTATAAAATCCCTCTAGGAATGTGTAGTGTAATACAACCTAGCAGCACAATTGAGGGCATGACAGGAACAATAAACAGGTCCATATACCAGAGTGTATCTGAAGCCCTCCCCTCAGCGGTGGGACAACAGTGACGTACAGAGGAGGATCAACTCCCCAGCACTTTCAGCTAAAGCACAGCCTTTTACTGGCAAATCCTTTGATTACTGGCAAATATTGCCCTCGAAAAGCTGCCTGAGACAAGCAAGACACACAGCAGCAGGCAGCCAACAGGTTCTGCCCACACATGCTGATGCATCCCGTGCTCAGAGTTGTCACTCAAGGCTGGGACACCGCAGCCCTGGCTCTGAACAGATGTGGGCAGATGAGCAGCCTTGAGGGGAGACTTCAGATCCTCCAGTATAAACATAAGGCAACTAGCATTTCCTGTGGTTTTTTGGGCTGTCCTCTTTCCTCTTTTTAAAGAGGAGAACACCAAGTTGAGTGACAGATTCTTCCTTCCTTCTCCGGATCCTGGTGCTCCTTCCTTGCAGTAATCTCCAACACTGGCATTTTCAAAGAGACTGAGGAAGTGAGAGTCCCAAAAGGGACATAAACATCCAGTCCCCTTGGGAAAGCCCAGACTATCTATGAACATGAAAGCAGAGCCTCACAAACCTAAGAGGCAGAGACATGCCGGGTGGAAACAGAGGTGGAGGGATGTGATTTATTCAAGGTCATTCACAATGTCAGACACAGAGCTGGGAAATAGCACTTGTACCCTCAGCCTCCCTGTTAGGATTTCAAACACTGAGTGATCCTTCCTCCCCCTCAAAACACAGAGTCTCTGTTTCTTCACTCACCCAAGCTTGGTGTAAATCAGGAGCAAATACTACACAAGTCCCCAGTGTTATTTCATGAGCGAGAGGGAGGTTGGGCTGTGCCTAATGCTCGGATTCACCAGGGATTTCAGCAGGAGCTGGATGCCTAAATACCTTTGTGAATTAAGTCTTGAGTGTCTTCGTTCATTAATGAAGAAAAAGCAGGGAAGAGAGCAGCTGTAATTAGAGCAAAAGGAATGCCAGGGAGTAGCTGCATAATAGTCTCTGATATTAAAAAAGATCGGCTTCAAGCTCACTGGTGCTCACTGGCATGAGAGAGGGTTCTGTGCACTGGAGCGTGCAGCAGTGCTCTGTGAAGATGAGAACCATCATATTCAGTCCTGCAGCCATTTGCAGGGTGAACATTTCCCACTGGAAGGGAGAACAGAAAGCCAAGTGTCCATCCCCATGGGAGAGCACATGCAGCGGCAGTGTCCACTTCAAGGGTCACCCTCCCGTGGCAGGGAACAGGGAATTCCATCCACCACGTGTGCTTGGCCCCAGATTTTTAAGGTCTAATTGTTTAGGACTCACATGTGATGTTTAGGGCTCACATTCTGCCCACGTGCAAGGGAAGGGTCTGTGTAAAGCTGAGCAGGCAGGGAAAAGGTGGCACCTTGTGAATCACATCCCACCAGGTCACATCGAACCAGTTTTGCCTGTTTGCAAAACAATAATGAGGTACATCGTGGGGCAGAGACCCTCTGTGACTGCAGCCACGGTGCTGGTCAGTGCCTTCTGTCTGCTCTCAGAGCCAGGTTTGTGCACCTACATCAGTGCTGATAAGCTGAAGTGTTCTGGCAGTTCAGGTGAGGTCAGTACAAAGAAACTGGGCACCCAAGGGGCCTCACCAGGCAAGAACTTTGCTAAGTGTAATAGATGTGGGAGCAGCATGATCTGCCCTGGACACAGGAGCCACCAGTTTATTGTTACTTGGGTATAAGGCACTAAAACTGTGAGATGGGCTGAGATTGAATGTTAAGATTATTTTGAGTAATGTCTCCAATGCTTTGACACTGGTAAGTGCAATAAATTATTTGTAGTTACTGTGGTCTTAATGCAGTAATCTGATTTTCATTTAACCAGTACAACAAGCATCCTCAAATACATGGCACAGCTTTATATTTAAATCAGATGGCTTCAGTGAAAACTTGTACAGGAAGGTTTTTTTTTGAGCCATCCCAGGAGGGCATCAGCCCCACTGGAGTCAGTGTGGATGCAAAAGGGTCACCACTGCAGCAGGACCGTGTCTTTGGTGCTCACTGGGCAGAGCTGGGATGAGGAATAGCTTTCCTTTGGAACCTCTGATACAGTGGGAAAGCCAACTGAACCTTTAAAATGCCAGGCCTCGTTTGCTTATGAAACAGGAATAGCACTACACAATGGTAAAAGATGTAGAGGAACAAATTCTCTAAATTTCGTGTAATTAGTTAATTTGATCTTTGAAACTATTAATAACCAATGATAATTTTGCTTCCTGTTATCTTCTGAATAGTAACTGTGAATTTCTGAGGGAACTGGAATCTGCCTGGTGAGATCTAAATTTAGCTCAAGTGTCAGCCCCTGTCTAATCCCACTTTAATCTGACACCTAATCCCTGCATTTGTGCAAAAATTAGCACCTTCTGCTGAATTCCCTTCTGCCCATGCACGTGGGATTGTTTGGGCACTCACGGCTCTCAGGTACAAGCACAACTTGTGGATGGAACAGATCATTTTATAAATACTCTGGAGGAGAGCATCTGTTTTATAAACTTGTCACCAGGAAAACTTCTACAGCTTTTTAACCCATGCTTTGAGAAATCCAAGCAGTGCCTCTACAAACCTCATTTTATTAGCTGGAAATTGTGTTGTTTTTGCCACGGCAGACAAGGACAAATGACCTCATAGGCACAGGACCCCCAGGCAGGGTGCACACAGCAAAGCAGCTGGGCACTGCAGCTGCCTTCGGGGTGTACAGAGGGATGAGAGCCAGGTCCTGCAGCCTCCCACCGAGCCCCCGTCCCCGCGGAGGAAGCACCAGCAGTTTGTCCCTTTGAGATGGCCCCTGGCCAGTGTTTGGGGCTCAGCAGGGGCTGTGTGTGCCCTGCCATTCCCGTCTGGAATGCACAGACTGGCGCAGGCTGAGGCTGCTGACAGCAAAGGCTCTGCTTTGTCTTTTAGATTTAACTCCAGGCGGCTGCAGAGTAAGAGGCTGATGAGGGTAACTAAGGAGGTGACAGAGGAGCAGGGATGCCTTTGATTTCCCCAAGCATTTGCACAGAAACATAAAGCAACCAGCCTTGCTTATAGACTAAAAGGTTAACTCCCCTCACCCTCCAAAAATGTTAAAATAAATACTAAGCATAAATATATACCTTCAAGTAGAGTGGGATTTTTCCCCTCTTGCCTACGCAGTAGATTATAGTTAATTAAACCTCTGCTCACATAAACAGAACAAGAAAGGATGTAAAAGTAATGAGCTGACAACACGGTCTGTATTATGTTGGGCTTCTAAGAGAATTTAATTTGGTGAAGAATTATGCACAGGCTGAAAGACAGTCCATTAAACTGAGCCAACTGTCTGGAAAGAGATAAAACAAAAAATAGAAGTGTTCTGCCTCTTGTGAAACAAATGCCAGGCTGCTCCCTCGTCTTGCTCTGAGGGTGGCAGAGGCAAGGAGCCAGGTGGCCACGGGGACAAAGACACCTGGACCTGCTAGATAGCCACTGGCAATACCGACTCTGGTACGGCCCCACACTGGTGTCACACCCTGAGCGCAGCACCACGCGTCTGCGCTGGGCGGGTGTGGTCCAGGCTCACGGGTGGTCTGCAAAGGGCAGAGATGGTGCTGCCTGTTCCGGTTGGCTGCGATAAACATTTCCTTCTGTTATTGGTTTTTTTAGTCATAGAGAGTCAACAAATCAGCACAGTACATGGGAGGTAAACTGAGGCACTCCCCCTTGCCCTGGCAAACGAATGCAGCAGCACCCAAATCCAGGTCTCAGCCAGCCACTTCCAGAGCGGGGAGGGAGCACAGGACCCTCCTTTCTTTTTTAATTTTTTTTTTTTAATACAAAAGGCTCCAGGGTTGAAGTGATTTGCACCACCTATGGATCTACCCCAAAATATTTAACTTTATTTGGGAAAAGGTTGTGTCACTTCATCTCTTCCCCATCCAGACCCTTCCCAGCAGCTGTAAAGAAATAGTCCCTTGAACTGTTTCCTTTGAAATATTTTACTTAAGCCTCAGGGGGATGATGTTGATGAGAGCTGAGAAATTAAAGAATTTGTTGTCGTCTGTTTTGACAAAGATAATTTTGAGTAGAATTACACTTTTTTTTAATTGTCTAAGCAAATTTTTTTAAAACCCCCTTCCCTTCAGATTTAATAAATCTTTATATATAACATCCAGCCAGTCTTAAGAAGAAGAGTTATATTATTTATAAGTTAAAATATTTATGAAAGGGACTGCCTCAGTTTACCTCCTATGTACTGTGCTGATTTGTTGACTGTTTAGTTTTGTGATTAAAGCAAACATTAATTAATGTAAGAAATAAAAATAAAACCACAATGCAAACAGAGTTATTTTCACTTCAGCAGCCTTGAAGACATCCACCTTAAAGAGCTTTTTATCATTTATTCCAGTATTGGCTCTGAACAGGTTCATTGATTTCAGGACAGGTACTTTAGGTGCACTGAAGGAAATTAAAAAATTGAGTTGTTTGCCTTTGTTGCCATTGCTTTGTTCAGCACTTTCGCCTTTCCTGCGTTTGTGGAGAACTTCAGGATGCACAGGCTGAAGCTTTGTATCAGCTCTTAAAAAGGAAGGAACAATCTGAAAAGAAAATGTGAGGGAACATTTCAATTTGCCCTGTTTCTGCCAGCTGGCCAGATGCCGAAGGAGAGGATCAAGGGGGAGCAGAGCATCCCAGAGTCTGGGTTTGTGAATGGAGAGGCTCTATCTGCTCCCTTGCACATCCCTCAGCCTTTGTTTGCTGCCCAGTTGGGTGGGCAGCAGTGATTACAATTGCAGGAGCATTATCTCCGTGCTTCCAAAGGGATGGAATCTGGCAGAGTCCATTTGTTTTGTATATTGACAATAATCCTTTCATATCCGAGAACCACAAAGGTCCTCAAAATAAATACCAAAGCCGAGCCAAATAAAAGTGTCAACATTTAGACTGAGCTTCTCAGAGAAGTTGGGCCCTCGCTCAGCAAAGCATTTGTAATACAGGCACAAAAGGCTGCTGGAAGTGCTGCCCCACAAACTCTCAGAGGCTGTCTGCTCCCACAGCTGCACGTGGGAGGTTTGGGGACACGGCTGTCCCCGCACCCGGGGCTGTCCCTGCACCCAGGCTCTGCCAGCAGCACTGGCTCCATCCACGTCTCCCAGTTTCTCAGCTAAATAAACCTGAGCAGTGTCTGGGCTTTTGGGACCGTGCCTTGTGGGAGAGCAGGTGTGTGCTCGCTGGAGGGGTGTGCTCTCCACCACGTGGGCTCTGAGGAAGGAGGCGCTGGCTGCAGCAAGGGAGGTGATGTTGCCGAGTGTGGCTGTGTGAAGGACCAAGGGACACATGGGATGTCTCCATGGGTTTTTCTCTTCTTCTGGGCATACTCTGCCTCTCAGCCCCAGCTGCATCAGCCCCAGAGGCCCTGGAGATGGAGGGAGGCTGGAGCAGTGGGTGGCAGAGGAGGCTGGGTGCTCCCCCAGTGAGCTGCACTCCTCTGCTTTCCACCTCCAGAGCCAAGGGAGCAAAGCTGAGAGATGTAGATGACTTTCCTTGTGGGATTGAACATTGGGACACTTTTTAAGACTCCAGAGTTTGCAAATAAGCCATTTCCAGTGGGATGTAGAGTGGCTGTATGAAAGGACTTTGTTAAGCCACATCCGTGAGGATGTTCACACAAGAGCTGGTACTTGCAGACTTGCTGGAAATCGAGCAGGGACTGATCAGCTCTTTGACGTGACCAGGCCAATCTACTTTACTTTATATTAAAGGTGGTAGAATATAGGAAGAAGCTGATTTAGCTCCCCAGCCCTGGAAGCACTCCCTCAAAGCCTCTTCTACCCATTTCTTCAGCCACTCCTTAGCCACCTTCCCATCCATCTCGGAAGAGCATTATCATTGGATTAATGGAAAGGATTTTTCCTGTGTTCTGTCTCCATTCAGGATGTATGGCCAGGACTCAACTCCTTCCAACATCCCTTTTATACAGTCCTACCTTAAAATAAACTCAGGGTTTCTTTCCAGCTGGGTGTGCTGAACAACAAAGTTCTGGTGCTTGAATGTACCTGCAGCCCCTGAGCTGCTGAAGAGGAGCCCACACTGTTGCACATCTCTTCCTAAGTGATACTGAAAGCAAACAAAATTCTTGTCTGTGGTTATTTTAACAAAATCAATGCTCAGAGAGATCCTGCAAAAATGACACGTCCCGTGCTGCTGGTGCTAACTGGAAACCAGTGGGAAATTCTTACCAACAAACACCGATTTGCAGGTGACCTCTGAGCGTGACCTGAATCCTTCTGGGTGTTTTGTTCCTACCCTGTGTCTCTGGGTGCTCCCCAGGCAGCCCCTGCAGCTCTGGAGCTGTTGGACATCCCGTTAGATCCTGAGCTTGCCTGGCATTGTCTTGTTGTTATTAGCAGGGAATTAGAAGTTTAAGGCCTCGGAGCTTAATGGCCTCAACGGGTGGAGAGCGGTGGCACTGGCTGTGAAAATGACAAAAATCAATAGCTAATCCAGTGCAGTCAGTCAACCTTTTCAAAGCCTCATCCCTATTGATTTCCAAGAGATGCTCTTCCTGTCCCTTGACGTAATCAGTCTGTTTGCTCAGCAGAGAGACTCGCTCTCTTCCACTCTCCCCTCCACTTTTTTAGGCCTTTTACACTTAGAAATGGATTACTGAGATCCCCCCAGCTTTTCAACGCTGTAGCTGTTGTCAGGGGGATGATTAAAGGGGAGGCAGACTGGGCAACCATCTCCTACAAATCAAGGGAGGGTTGACCCACGGTGTGATGGATGTTTCAGGAAAGGGGCAGGCAGGCTTTGACATGGGAGAAATGGAGAACATCTGGGCAAGTTGGATAGTTACAATTCAGGTGGTGAACACAGAAAAAAAAGATTACTTCCTTCTCCTTTCCCCGTTGCTTTGAAGATGCATCAGAGTCACCACACTGATAGAAAAGTCCCTGTGTGAGTTTAGGGATTGGGATGCAAGCACCTTGGAGCAACATTTCCTCTTCCAGGGAGGATAACATTCCAGGGTGAAGGATTTTTCCTTCACCCATCCTGCTCTGGTTGCTTGAAAGACAAATTTTAGGGGCATCCAGACACCTTTTAAAAACCCACCAGTATAAGGACAGCTGTTGCTAGAAGCAGCCCAGTGTAGTGGTGCTGAGCTCGGTCAGCCCCGGGCAAAGTGCTGAGCTGGAATCTCTTCTGGCTGTGTGACCTCCCCAGAGCTGTGCACCCACACCTCCACACTGGCCATCCCCGAAACACAAAGACACCAAGGAAGCAGGAAGACAGGCAGAAACCGTCAGGCACAGGCTTGGAGCAGGCTCAGCAGGGGATGGTCCAGTTTTCCCAGACTGACTGATCTGGAAAGTCTGCTGCTCTTAAATAAGGGTCAGTTCATAGCAATCTGGAGTGTGTTTGAAATATAAACACCAGTTAATGGGTGTGCTGGGTGATGCTTGGAACCAACTCTAAGAACTGAATTGACACAAAGAGTAATAGCAGAATGGACATATTTTGCATTGACAAATTAAAAAAAAATCCAACAGCTGTGGTGGCTATGCAGCTACTGAGGTATGTGGGCATCTGTACTTCAGTGAGGGCATCTGCCCAGGGTATATCTGCAGTGTGAGAGAGCTCCAAAACCCCTGAAAAACGCTGAAAAACATATGGGAGAGGCTTTCCCTGCCCGTGGCCCTTCTAGCTCTGTCCATGGCCCTGGAGGAGAGGGGGCAATGCACTCACACAGGGCTGCAGCACCAGGGGTGGCTGCACCTCAGAGCAAGGTCCCAGGTGGGAAGAAATCCCCTACCCCAAAATACAAACTAAGCACGGAAGGGGACCAGAAAAGGAACGTGGATTACCTGGGACTTCCCAGCAGCTTCCCCAGCCCTGGTGTCAGAGCAGGGCAGCGCTGTTGTTTGAGCTGGGTGGGTCCTGTCCTTTGCAAGGCTTGTTCACTGCTCCGAGCTGACCTGGCACTGTTAGCATAGGGAGATAAGGAAGCATAATTTGCTGTAATGTTTTTCTCCCCAGGCTGTTTTGCCATGCCTCAAACACAGCAGATTAATTTTGTCTGTCAAATCCAGTTACATTTTATTCCATCTCCTGTAGCTGGGATCAGAGGGCAGACATTTATCATGCGAGCAATTGAATTACCAAATTGCATTCCTAAAACAGCTGAGCAAAAAAAGCCCCTTTGTGACTTTTTTCTTGGAGGGGGAAACCCAAAACATCCAGTATTTTTCCTTGAGAATTATACCAAAGCATCTGCAGTCATTAGACCCACCAGAATGACTCCAGCAAAACAGCAGCTATGGAAGAGCAAGATCTGCTCAGCAGAGGCCCATTTCTGAACAACACTCTTAATGTTGTCTCTTCTGTTGGAAATTCTGCCATCCACAAAAACAAATCCTTTCCTGAGCTACAGGTTTCAAGAGCAAAACAACCTCTGAGCCTGTTTCTCCCTCGCCCCAGGCTAGAAACTGTCCAGCATGACAGGCTGTGGGCTTTGTGCAGTTTTATTTTCAAGCTATCACCATGCTGCACCACAGCCAGGTTCAGCCTCCTGATCCCTGGGGATGTCACTCCTCCTGGTCCATGCTTCAGGCTGGTGTCTGCGTGTATCCCTGGGTGGGATCTTTCCCACTGTGGCTCTCGAGGTTGCTCTGTCCCTTTTGCCAACGTGACACTGAGAACTGTATTTTCCAATGACAAAGAGACAAAATTCTTTCAGTACAAAGGGTGCATTTGCCAGGAAGAACAGAAGGATGTCTGCAAGGCACAGTGAAACGTAGTTGACTGTATTGTGTCCCTGAAGGCTGGGAGCTCCCTCAGGAGCTGGTCATGGACTGACTTGTCCGTGGGGTCCTGCATTGCCTGAGGAACCAAAGTGTTTGCCCCTCTCCAACTCTCCACCTGGCAGCCTGCCCTGTCTGACAGCCTCCCTCCCCACTGCTCTTTCTGCAGGCTGTGCTCTGCAGGGTTTAGAATCCTGCTCTGATCCTCAGCTTAGCTTTGGGAAGACCATGCTTCACCAGTCAGGTGGGTGAGGCAGAATTCCCCAGTGAAGAACTCCCCACTTTGTTCTGGCAGGTGTCCACTCACAATTAACCGGTCTGAGAGGAAAGGGAGCTGTGTGAACCAGACCCATGGGAAATAAAGGTGTTTTCTCCGTGAGGCCAACGCAGAGGTGCCCTTTCCTTGGGACAGGTCTGTTCCGACGTGGGCACTGCTCCTCCTGCCAGCTCCACTCACCTCAGCACAGGCGCCTGTTTCAGCAGGCTCAGCCCCTCCGGGGTTCCCTGTAGCCAGCACGGGGTCTGGTTGTCACCAGAGCCTGTTCTGGAGCACTCCTGAGCTCTCCATGACCAGGCAAAGAGAGCAGGTTGCCAGCACAGGCAGGCAGAGATTGATAAGTGAAGCAGGCAATGTGATCCCTGCAGTGTTCCTAAAGGTGCCGTTCTTCAGCTGTGATGCCAAAGCAAAGTCCTGACTACTTGTAATAAATAAAAATCCTATTTTTAATATTCTGCAAAGGGAAAGTTTTTATCCCAAGGGCAATGACTACATTTTCCTATGAGTGGAGGTGTTAACCTTGTTGTACTGACTACATTTTAACCTAAGTTATTGTGAAAAAGAATGAATTTTTTATGTGATGACGACCTTTTCCAGGAAAGCTCAAGGCTTTGTAGATGCTGCACAATGCTTAAACTCTATAGTAAGGAGCACCAGTGTTGACGAGACCACACTAAAAATAACCTCATAGCTTAATAGCACAAAATACTGCTGAAGTGCTGAGAATTAGATTCCCCACTCTATATTTAGGCACTACACAGAAATGCACCTGATTAATGAATGATGCATTTCAGAGCCCATTTTAGCCACTCAGTTTTGCAAATTCAGAGTTAATTTTCCAGTGGACATAACTAACAGTGATGGGATTAGCTTAGTGCTACATAAACAGTAAACAGGTAATTACTTTCTCATGCATTCATTAAACATTTAACCAGCATTTATACATGTAAGTGACATATAACAAGGTAGCTTTAACAAGTTCATTTGGGATTCAGATTGCAAAGATGTTAATTGACATTTAATAGGTTTGTAATTGATCTCTGTCATCTTTCGTTGTGGGAAAATGCTAAAACATATTTCATCACAATGGAAAATAACACAGTGTAATGCAATATTAAACATATCACCAAGATACACTATTATTGCAGCTACATAAAACTAAACTAAGCTACACAAGAAATAATGTACTAGTTTAAAACTGTATTAATCTTCAATATTTTGCTTCACACCACCCACAGAATTTTAGGAGGCAAGTTTCATGTGGCAATTCAGAAAATGTGCTTATATGTAGTAATGGGGGGCTACATAGTTATATACTGTGCATACATACCCTGCTCATTGCTGTTTTTAATAATTAAGTATGCATCAGTATATTTACAGAAGACCAGACGCTGACTTTTGTGAGTGGTGATGTGCCTGAAATAGTTCTGTTTATTATTATAATTGCCTGGTGCTTATGCATTTACAGCTCTTTCCAGTGACCCAGAATTACACCAGCCTGTAAACCAAAAACCTGCATCTTGCTTGCGTGGCTATTTCTGAACAAATATATACGGATTTTGCCCAGGTAAAACATTTCTGGTACCTTGGAGCAGGACACTGAGATTTAACATGAGGTCAGCTTTTATAGCAGGGAGACATCATTTGTTGTTTTATGACAACTGAGCACAATTCAGGCCAGCAGGGGCACAGAGACCCAGGGGAGGTGGAGAGCTTGTTCCAGTCTACTACAGAATTAGGGATTAAGGGGACTTGACTGCAGTAATTATTCCAAACATCACTGCTTGCATCAGAGGGTGCTGGGCACTGACCAGGCTCCCCAGGGAATGGGCACGGCCCCAGGGCTGCCAGAGCTCCAGGTTGGACAGCGCTCCCAGGGATGCACAGGGTGGGATTGTTGGGGGGTCTGTGCAGGGCCGGGAGCTGCACTGGGTGATCCCTGTGGGTCCCTTCCAAATCAGGAGATTCTATACTCTCGGATAAGGGGAACTAAGCAGGCAGGATGGCAATTCCTGATCCAGGTGCAGTGTCTGCATTTACAGCCTCCTCCCTCCCAGCCAAGGCCCCAGTGTGAGAATGAGTTACCTGCAGGAGCGCCAGGAACTGCCTCGTGCAGAGCACGGGCTCTACAGCAAGGGCTTGAAATAACTTGGCTGTGTGAACAGCCTCTGGAGCTTTCTCATCCATGGAGACAGAGCCTGATTTATCCAGAGGTGCATGAGCTGGATTGCTGCTCTGGGCTGGAACTCATGTCAGCCTCACTCGTTATTCCACCTCACATCATCAGGTGCACCCGACTGTCAGAGCATCTCTGTTTGTCCACATCAAACCATCTTCTGAGGCTTCTCATAACTTCACTCCCTGTATTGAGCTGCAGTCTGGTTATGGACTTTTTTCTCAGTATAAGCAATCTGTTTCTGATGAATTTTATGTGGATTTTGCCTCACTGGCTTTGGGTCCTGAAAGATGAGCAGCCACTGCTGATCACATAGAGTTTTAATCTGAAAAGCCATGGGACAACAGTGCTGCTCAGAACTCAGAATATTCTTTCTCAGGGATTTATAAGGAATACTGTCAAACTGAATCTGTACCAACTGAACTGTCTTTTTGCACGTGTTCTGAAATTCCCATTGCCAAAGGAAATACAAGTAGAAAAGATTGCTCAAGGTCAGTGACAGGCAGGGAGACTCGTATGTCTGAGCCCTTGGTTTCCCACCCCTGCTATGTTGGTGCTTTGCTGATTAGTCGGCAGAGAAGACACCTCATGTAACCTGAGCTCAGGCTTGATACAAATATATTTGAGATTTCAGCATTTCCAGATGCCTAAACCTGGTTTTGGGGCCTCTGAAGCAAATTATTCAGTCTGTCACACACGTGCAACCTACCTGAGCAACTAATTCTGAAAAACAAACACAGGAGTGCTTACCCACCCGTGGCCATTTGTTTACTTGCAGGAGCTGCTGAACATGTGAAAATATTGACAAGGCTGGCAAATCCCAGGAGTGGCTTGGGAATGCTGGAAGACTTGAGACTTAATTATCATTTGTGTTTGTTTGTTCTAGAGTTGTTTAATTTTTATGAGTTGTGAAACTCGTGTGTTTAGATCTAGGCATATAGAAGAGTTTTTATACAAACAAATTATTGTTATTAACTGTTCCCATAATACCACTGTAAATGAACAGTTACCCAGAACAATATAAATATGTAGACATCTAGCCAGGATACCTCTTTTCTCAGCAATGTTCTTAGTGGAAACTTCTAAAGATCAGCAAATACAGACTATTTTCAGCTCCAGAATGGTCCCACACAGAGCCTTGGGTTGCAGGCTGGGCAAACTGCAACTCTGGAAAAGTGCAGGAGAAGGCACCAATCCTCTTATTGCCCTTCTCCTGCTCTATTTCATGCCACCTCCACTGCAAGAATGGAAATACAGCTGGTCTCTGTCCATCTGAGGGCCTATACTGATTATTCAAGACGAAAAGGAGGAATAAGGTCCAAAATTAGTGTTATGGATATAATGGGGCCAGCTGGATCTTCCCTGTGTTCCACAGCTGGTACAGAAGAGAATCAGGCAAAGTCATTGAGGAAGAGATGGTGTCACTAATAGTCTGTGCAAAGTGTTAGCTGAGCCTGTGCAGGGGTCTCCTTCCCATTAAGTTTTCCAGGTAGGGATGAAGGGATTAAAGAAAAGGAGCTGTTTCAGATGTGTGTTGTCAGAGCTGGAGCACAGGAATGGGGTCTGCTGCTGCCTGCCCACTCTCTGGAAGGCAGGTGGATGCCAGGGAGGTAAAGGCCAGGTGCAGCTTTCTGTCCTGGGGAAGCAATTTCTGGACATTTTCAGTTTTGGTCCTGTGGACACCAAAGGCATTCAGGGCTCCTGTGAGCTCCCATGGGCTTGAGAGCAGGGCCTTCTGTGCTACTAACCTGTGAGCTCATGATCAAAGGGAAGACTGTGCACAGCACCACTCAGGTTATGTATTCAATTCATTTTGCCCAGGTCTTAGATTTGCTGAGGGGTCATGAGAAGTCCTACACGTTGGTGGGTGTTTGCAGGAAACAATGAAGTGATCCCTTAAGCCACAAATTTACAAATATGGGGGCCCAACCCTTCAGCCAACCTGCCAGTAAAGTTCCTCCTGCAGAGATCTGGACTTCTGCAAGGCTGGTGGCCCGTGTTTTCTGTACATTTATACCTACACAGAGAGGGAAGCACCTGCACCCAATGCCCACACTGAGAGTGGAGCAGTGCCCGTGCAGAGATGTGCTTTTGGGGTATAAATCTGTCAGCATCACTTCCCCCACGGACCAGGCTGCGCTGGGCAGGGCAAAGCTCACCACACTGACCACCCTCTAACTGCTCTGGGGCACAGAACTGTTTTGCAGATCAGAGGAGATGCCTGTGCTGCTGCAATCCTGTGCAGTGATATTTGTGCTAATGCACTGCGTACCTGCCACAGCTTACTCTGACCCAGACTGTTTTGTTGACTTAACTGAGACAAAAGATGCAGAGCCTGGGCAAGCCAGTAACAGGCTCAGGGCTGAGACAGAGAATTACAGAACTCTACAGGCTCCAGGAATAAAGTCAGACAGTCATTTACTCCCACTAATGGAGGCTGGTTAATTCTCATGGGCAAACCATTTGTTCATTATATTTATTCCTCATGCTGTTCGGTGAAATTTTGGTTGACATTTCACAGATGTGTTTACTACTCAGTGGGTTGTGTGGGCTTGTGATTCTGCCAGTCAGGTGGGTGCTACAGAGGAGACAGTGACTGTAACAGGTAAAACTAAAATGAGTGATCTGTACTGTGGGTGGGGAACAAAATCACTTATGCACTGTTATCCTTGTCACCAGAACAACAGGAAGAATCACTCCTGTGCAGGTTCCTGGCAAACAAATCACAAAGGGCACTGCTGGCAGAGGCAAAAATTTGAGCTTTTGGATTAAAATTCTCTGCTTTTGTTTCATCATCTGAGTTCAAGCCATTCCTCAAGATTTCTGCACAGTATACACTGCCTATCAAAAGGAAAACAAGAAGGAAAAAAATATCATCTCCTAGAGATTGTCCTGTATTGTCCTCCAGTGCCCCATTCCCTGCTCAAGCAGCAGTCCCAGGATGTCACCACACAAGAGCACTTTTTCTTGGGAGAAGACCTGAATCTCAGTGAACTGAGCCCATTTCCAGAGGGTTGTGCAGCAAATCAAGCAGCAGGACCACCAGCAGCTGAGTGTTCCTTACTGCTTTGGTGCTTCTGCCAGTGCCTGCTTGCGAATCTTTACTTCTTGCTGTTTGAGGCCAAGCTCCCAGTAATTCATCTTGCCTCCCTGATGCCCAAACCTGAGGACTGAGCAGAGTTCTGCCCAAAGAAGGATCATTCAGCAGCACAGGACTGTGGCAGCAGGGGATCATTAAGCTTGACTTAAATGAAAACTTATGAAAGTTGCTTTGAATACCAAATTTCTCCTCGCTGCCCCACCAAGTGCCTGTGATGTTACCTCCTGGTGCAGAGCTTTCCAGAACAGGTTCACTCATCTGATTTTTGCTACCTCTGTATTTCAACTGTGACCAAAATGACTATAGATGGATGTGACACAGTGAGTAATATTTTTATTCTGACACGATTTGAAATGTAGATAAGTAGTCTGGCAGAATTTAAATATTCACTGGGACTTTGTCCTTAATAAACACCACTGTGAAATGCTCCAGTGCTGCCTTCTAAAGGACACACCACAAGTTTTACAAGGTGCACAGGCTAAATGCAAATAATTATCAGTTCTCATGTTCTCATCCAGGCAGGAGAGATGCCAAGAACCCGTGTGTTTATCTTCAGATCTATTGGGAAATTTCCCAAGAGCACGAGCTCTCAGACATTTAGTCAAAACATCTAGTGCTAACTGTCTCCAGAACATTCAGCAACTCTTTGATTGACATATTTCTCATCAACAAGTTGGCTTTGTTTACACGGCTCTGAGAAATACATAGGCAATGATGGAAAAAATACAACCAGATTTTTCTGTTCTTAGACTTTCTTCTTCTGGCAAGATGGGTTTTATTTCAGGAACTGTTACCAGCCCAGATTTGCTATCATTAACCAGCTGGGCTGTGCTGAAATGGCCATGCAGAGCAGCTTGCAAATATTCCTCGAGGAGCTTTTCAGCAGCTCAGATCTGAAGCAGCATCAGCAGAAGGCAAAGAAAGTTTTCTTGTTTAGTTTTCCTTCAGTCCACCTCTGCTCTCTGGGCTCTGCATGTTTTTGCCACTTTCGTCAATAATAATTTTTAGGAAATAGATCCCCTGTCTCTGCAAAAAATCAAATTCTAGAATCACTGAATGGTTTGGGAGGAACCCTTAAGATCACCCAGTGCCAATGCACTGCCATGGGCAGGGACACCTTCCCCTAGACCAGGTTGCTCCAAGCCTCCTGATGCACCTCTGGAGCTGTCAGATCTCATTTTAATTTGCTTAATTGCATACATTTATTTCTTATCAAACTGACCAACCCTAAAAAGTCCTCTTCTTCCTCAGCAGCCTTGACACTTCTAAAATCCCAGCAGGGATTGCACAGGCTCTGCTGCAGGCATGCTGCTGAGACAATTCATCACCATCTGCATCTCCAGGAATCTAGTTTATTCATCTCAAAAATTCTGTAATGCTGACTTACCTCATGGGATTGTTGCAGAACTTATTTTATTTATGGACACACAGAATTCTTTTAATGGATCATCTCACAGGCCCTCATGTATCTGTGTTTTCGTGAAGCACCTCTCATTATGGTACCTCAATATCCACACACCAAGCTGCTAGAGGGGAGAATTTGGAGGTTCTTTTCTACCACACTGATTCATGCAATGGGACCCAAACCAGTCTAAGGAGAATAGTGGGTATTGTCATGAATCATGACTCTGACACAGTTTTCAGTGAGGTGAATCACCTCATGTCCAATACTTTCCTTGGCCTCAAGTTTTCCAGAGTCACAGATTTAAAAAATATCCCCCTGCAAAAAGTATCAGCGCATGGAAATGCACTGTGAGAAGAATACAGCTATGGAAACCCAGAGAGAGAGTGTGAGCAGATGGCTAAAGACGGAAGATTAGAACATTATCTCATGAAAATACTGGAGGTTGAGGAAGCAATCACAGGGAACACAAAATAAGCCCTCCTTCTCCCACCCCCGTGGTGGGTACTCCAAATGCCTGCTGCTGGCTCAGCAGCTGCTCAGGGAAGGTGCAGCCTGCTCAGCTGGGACAGCAGGCAGTGCCCTGAGAGAACCTGTAGAAACGACAGCATCACAGGGAACCCTTCCAGAAGGATGAGGTGAGGCAACTTAATCAGCCTTACCTGCTCCCCAGTCTGCAAGCACGCTGTGACAGTTCTCTGCCCCACACCATATGGGTTTCCAGCTGCTGCCAGTCTCCCAGGTGAGAAGCCTGGAACTGGAGCTGGTGGCTCATGTCCCAGAGGAAGGCAGCACTTCTTGTTCAGCCCACACTGAGAGTTTCACTGTGTGTCAATCTAACACCAGAAACCCCTTTATCAATTATCCCCACTGCCCTTGGCCACCTCTGGGTGCACCTCACCTGCAGCCTGAGCAACCTGCCTGCTCCAGCCAAGGTGCCTGTCCCTCAGAATAAATCAATAAATCATCAGAGTTAATAACTGTGAAACTATAGGAAAGTCTGCCGTATTATCCAGCAATTAGGAAGATTTCTGTTTTTAAATCCACAGCTACTGAGAGTCCTTGAAAAAAAAAAATATATAGCTGGTTTGGAATAGAAAGAAGGACAAGCTGTTTCAGTCATCGTTTTATTACTGGCTCACAAGGGAAATCAGTGAATCTACCAGTGGTTCATGCAATTCTGTTGCCAGTTTCCCAGAAAGGAAATGTCTTGTATAGCAACGTGTTTTTCTATTGCAGCAATTAAAGTACATAGGAGGCCACAACAAAATCAATACAAAACTGGTAAATCCATAATGAACGACTGCAAAGTACTGATCTTCTTGCCTAAAGAAACATCTGTCCAAATGCCACCAAAGGGTTAGGCAGTAGAAGGCTTTTCTGGTTTATTTTTATAGGGTCTGCCATTTTTTATCTCTTCTTTTTGTATGGATCACCACAAGGCCCCGTGCTTCCTGCTCATTGTGTTTGAGTTTCCTCTGAGGAAAGCATGTGTAGTGCAAATTTTCAAGGCTTGAGGCGTCCCTGAGGAGAGTGCAATTTGTGCTCCATGAAACACTTGGGGCTGGTGAAACCCCTCAGAGGCTCAGGGGCAGAATTCTGAGAGCTGTGGGGCTGCCCATCAAAGGGAGAACCCATCCTTTTGCTGCAGGCTTTGGGATCCCATGATCCATGGTCCATGCCAGGATGACACCAGTTTCCCTCAGTTCATCCAGCTGAGATGATTGCCACATGAGCCTTGACCAGTGGTCCAGAGGTGATTATCAACCACTGACCTCACCACAAGAAAACTGCAATTTTTTAATACAATAAGATGTTTTCAGCCAGTGAGAACTGTTTTTACACATGACTCTTCTGTATCTTGCCATCATGTTGATGGTTTAGAAGGCCCAGCCACTGCAGCCTTCTCCATGGGAGCTGTCTCCATGGTTCCCTGTCCTTTCTGAGCCATCCTTGGTCCCATTTTTGTCCTCTGCAGTTACTTTCAAATGGCTTCTTTGCTTCTTTTCGAAAAACCCAGGCTGAGTCTCTTTTGTACTTGTTCTCTAGAGGAATCTTCACAACTAATTGTGCACATATGATTTTCCCCCTCCCCATGGCATTTTTAGGCAGGTTACTTCGGTAGAGGCCAGCCAGAGCCTCTGACAGCTTCCTCACTGCCCGGTGAAGCAACACCCAGCAAGAGATGCAGGAAGCCTGTAGAGCCCAATCTCAGTACCCAGCTCACATACAGTGCTCATAAATAACTGCAGATCAGCCCTACAGCCTTCACAGATCTAACCTCATCTCTTGCTTGGGCATTTTGCTTTTTTCTTTTTTTTTTTCCTTTTAATTTCCACCTGCCCTTCCAGCAAAACTGTGTCCAAATGCTTTTTTAAGCAGAACCAGCTAATTTTTTTTATTGTAGTCAGGACGTTTGGTTATGCACGTTATTGCTTTTGTGTCTGCTGGGGGGAAGGGTTTGTTTATAATTTTTATCAACCAAGTTGTCTTCTGGTGCTGTAATGGCTCGGTGTGCTGCGCTAAACACTCCTTGTGTCTGCCACATGCTTATCCTATTTGAGCAGTGAGAAATCAATAGGAATTGATTTGAGAATGTCCAATCTTATCAAGTATCGAGTGGGGCGCTGGAACAAAGGCTGAGGGGATGGTGTGACAGCTAACAAGGCACGTGGCCCTGGGTATGACAGCCTTGTTTGAGGAGGCTGGTTGGACCCCAAGGTGTTAAGTGTGTTTGTTCCTCTCGTGCCCTCGGCTCTCAGATGGAGCCAATTTCCACAGCAGCTCCCTCTCAGCTAAAAGCAGTGTGAGCACACTTTCTAGTCCTCGCAGAAGATTACGCAGGGAAGAGAGAAAGTGTTGCATTTAGAAACATAAATGCTGCCAGCAAATGCTATTTCAGCAATTACCTATGTTTAGTAATTATGCTAATGTTGATTCTCCAAAGGCTGTTATTTGCTCAGCATGTTCTTCTTACTTTATCTCTCTACCTGCCTAACCCTTTATTTTCACTCCAGCTATTACTGGTTGTTTGTCAAGTTAAGTGATGTTTGCAGTGCCAAGTGTTGTCAAGGTACAGTTGCTTTAGCTGAATTCCTATTTTTCCAATACTGGCTGCTGTGATTTTCTGCTCATCACTACTACAAGGCTTTGGGGATTGGATTGCACTGCTTACAAGAATCCTTGGGTGCTGCAGGTGTTGTTGGGCTGTGGGATGAACGAGCAGCTCCTGGGGTCTGTAACAACACGTTTGATGGAGTGTGATGGGCATCAATTTGTAAGTGTTGGGCTGACACCCGTGGGGGACCTGTGTGCTCCTGTACTGCTGCCAGCATGCTGGCAAATGAAAACACCCCTCACACACTCCTGTGAACACAGCCACGACAGAAGTACCACACCTGGAGCACCCTGCTGGGTTAAATTTAAGGAGAATCCTATGGAAATGTCAGCATAGAGCTGATGAGCAGCCTGCGGCCTGTACAGGGGGATCTGTGTGTAAGAATGTGTGTGTGTTGTATGTGCAGATCAAGAGGGAAGTGTTCAGTCACCTGTGCAAAGCAAAACTGCCCCAAGGCCAGCACAACTCCAGGTGGATGAGGCCAATGGATCACGTGGGCCAGCATCAAAGCCATGCCCTCAGGAATGAGCACACTGCCAACCTTGCCAACCTCTGGCCTCAGCGATTGCTCCCTGAGAAGATCCAGTGACAGAAGAGAAACAAGCAGTGCTGTACGTGGAACAGGGAAAGAGAAACTGATCTGGGGGAGGAAAAGGGAAAAGCCCTACTCCAGAAGAAGATTCTGCATGCACAAGGCTGGGACTTGGCACTTTAAAAAGAGGCAAACTTCGGAGGCAGGACCAAAAATGTGCCTTACAGTGTGACACAGCTTGTCTGAGCCTGGAGACTTTGGGAATTTATCAGGGTTCAGTGGGCCCAAACGTGCTGCTTCCAGGACCCAGCCAGCCCTCCAGGATGGTCCAGGTCCCAGTCAACCTTCCAGCAANTGAGAAGATCCAGTGACAGAAGAGAAACAAGCAGTGCTGTACGTGGAACAGGGAAAGAGAAACTGATCTGGGGGAGGAAAAGGGAAAAGCCCTACTCCAGAAGAAGATTCTGCATGCACAAGGCTGGGACTTGGCACTTTAAAAAGAGGCAAACTTCGGAGGCAGGACCAAAAATGTGCCTTACAGTGTGACACAGCTTGTCTGAGCCTGGAGACTTTGGGAATTTATCAGGGTTCAGTGGGCCCAAACGTGCTGCTTCCAGGACCCAGCCAGCCCTCCAGGATGGTCCAGGTCCCAGTCAACCTTCCAGCAAGGCTCTGCACAGGGACAGTTCTGCCTCCTTTCCTTCCTTCCTCCTCATGCTCTCTTGACAGATACCTGCTGGCCAAAATTTTTGCAGCAGTCCCCAATTTTCTAGGCAGTTTTCCAAACCCTTTTCTAGACAACTCTTAGGAAAGATTTGGGATGTAACATGTTAGAGCTGTTTCAACAGGTATCCTGCAAACAGCAGCCTACGCTGCAGGAGAAGGGAGCTGCAGGAGAAGGGAGCCTCAGTGTTTGGCAGTAACACTGGGTATATTTAATTTACCATATAGAGACAGCTTTGAGGCTTTGACTCCTCATTGCAGTCTCTCCCCTAATATCCAACAGCCTCAAACACAGCAGCATTGGACATTAATAAACTAATTTGCTCTACATTTGCTGTCAGGTGACATTTGCACCTTCCTTGAACTTTATAGGCTCCAACTTTCTTTCTTTCTTTCTCCATTGATTTTATTTTTTTTCCCCTGCAGTTCTCCGCCCTGTTTCTGCGGTTCAGGGAACACATCACGAGCCCTCCTGTGGTTAATTTAGCATCCATTAGCTTTTTATCAGCTTATTTGTAAATTAATTGTTAGGATTTCCGCAGAAGGAAGAAATTGCCTCCGATCCTCCACAGCCCGCGCGGAAACCCGAGCCCCGGGAGGAGCGCCGCTCCCACGCAGGGATGTGATGTGCGACCGCCGGGAACAGCAGCGTTAGCGAAGAGCCGGCTCGCTTAATGGTCAAGATAAGCAAGGTGCAAATCGGGCTGACTCGGCAAACGTCTTCATTAGCTGAGACGGGAGAGCTCTGAACTGCAGAAGGCAGCGATTAAGCTCTAATTGTGTCTTCTTTAAGGGGGCATTTTGAACAGCTGACCCTGTTGTTGGGTGGCTCTTCTCACGCACATCACGTCTTCCTGTGGATAAACAGCCCTTTATCTCCCTTGGCTCCTCTGTTTTCCTTTCCTTATGAAATGCTGGATCTGATTTAAGCCCTCACGTAACACCCAGCATCCAGTGACTCAAAATTCAACAGATCTTCCCTCTTACCTCTTTCCTTTCGGAAAGTCTTCATCAACGAAACCCTTGAGGATGATTTAAATGACCAATATAGAGTAGTGCTCTTTAACCGTGCAATCAGATGATTTACTGAATGCATTTCGGGGTGATTGTAGCGTGTGTTAAGGGATTGCTCAAGGAAAAGAGGAGAGAGTGGCTGAGGTGTTTTGCCTCCCCGCAAAGGGCAATGCAGAGCGGCAGGAACACCGACTGCACACGTCACGGTTACTATGGAACGTGGAGTATCCATTAAAAGGCAGAACAGCCAGAATGTCACGTATTTGGAAACTTTCCACCCACTGCAGAACCATCACGAAGCACAGGCCAGGGTGATAGATCACGTTGTTGACCTGTTTCCTAGACTGGATACTGAACTGCATGTGCTATTTGCACACTCATTATCGTCACCCAGTGCAGCTGCAGGTGCAGTTATCCTCTTTGCACCTTCTGTGGAAGCTCAGTGTCAGTGCTGAAACTTGCATCTGTCTTGTATTAAACACGAATTCTTCCCACTACACATGCAATTCTTTTGTCTCAGGACCAGCTGCCACACTCTGCACGTATAGAATATAATATAGATTATAGAATATAATCAGGAAAACAAGAAGGAACAACAAACCACAGTGATCAGATCTCACTGGTGTGCTTCAGATTTACCCCACCTGCTTTCGCTCGGTACAATCCTGCCAGTTTAAACAAACTGTGTAAGTTTATATTAACCTTCTCCCCACCCTGTGAGAGCGCCTCAGGTCAGGATCTCCCATCTCAGACCAAGAAATTGCTGTATTCACTTTCTCTCTGCTGTTTCTTCATGTATCTCAATCAGCCCTAGATAATTATGCACTTGAACCTTCTTTCAGCTTAATCAGTTTCAAATATTTATTTGTCTTTCTAATCTACAAGTCTTTCTGTGCCTACCGACCAGCTGAACCGAAGCCAAGATCAGGCTCTCAGCAGTACACAGCTCACAAATGACCCTGTGTAAACAAAAATAAAAGAGAATTTCAGTGGTCTGTGTGAGGATTTGAGATTACTATAATGACATGAAATTCACAGGAGCTTGAAAACATAGGGGAGGTCTGTTTCAGAGAAGAAATATGATCATTTGTGGCTAGAGGGAATAAGGAAGAGTTTAGCCAAAATGGAAATTACCTCTTCTAGTGCTCCTTTACTATAACTCCTATAACTCCAATTATAGTAAAACAATGGGTTGCTTAACTCTTGTCCTATAACTCCAGCCCTTATGAATAACTTAATCTTTTCAACACTTCTTAATGAACTCATTACTCTTATGATGCTGAATTATTAAGGAGACTTTGCTCTTGTTTAAGGGGAAATGTTGCTCAAATATATATCTAGGAAGAAAAAGAAGGCATTGCGGATAAGCCATTGTAACCCTTTTGGAGATCCCATGTGGCAACACCCCACTCAGGAAGAAGATTTGATTGGGGTTAGAAACCGATTTGGGGGTTCTGGGTGTGAGGCAAAAGTGCTGGGCTGATGTGGAAGTCCTCAGGGTACCCTCAAACACAGAGCTCACACACTGATATTAATCTCTGTGACTTTCTAATATTTTTCTGAGCGTGAGACAACGAGGCAATAGGGGTGTTTGTAAAAGCTTTGGGTTTTTCTCCTGTGGTGCTCTTTGTCTTTACTTTTTGTTGGGTTTGTGAAGCCAGGTGTGGGGGGCTGCTCTGGTCCTGGCTGGCCCATGTTCACGGGTGTTGAATGCTGTGTGTGCACCCACTCTGATTCTGATTTCATTTTTTTCTATGAAAACAGAGAGTTTTTTCTACATAAATCTGATTCTTTTAGCAAAGATCTTCCTTCACTTACTAAAATAAGAACATTCTCTTCTGGACAATGATCCACACACCTCACCTTGGTCTCCAAGAATTTGAAGTTGGCTTAGGGACTTTGACTCTCTCATGTTTTTCTTGTCCTTTAGTTTGACTCGTGGGTTTTCTTCTTTATACTCAGAATCTACATTAGGCCCTTCCATAAATGTACTTTCTCATTTATTTTCTGTTTCCCTGGCAAAAGGATTTCTGTGGCTCAAAAGTTACATCTTTGGGCCTTCACACCTTATCTCCTGGGAGGTATTCTCACAATCTCCTTCCCATCCGCACTGTTAGATTTCCAAAGCAGTTCGAAACAGTAAAAACCCCTCCTTTGGTCTATAATTTTGATCTATTTTCCTTTAGAAGGTCTCTCACAGCCTCAAGAAGCAGCCAGATGAGTTCAACCCTCACACTCTGCTTTGCTTTCAACCATCTCAGGCTTGGGTTGGGTTTTTGTTTTGTTTTTGTTTTGTTTTGTTTTGTTTTGTTTGTGTGTGTTTGTGTTTTTGTTTTGTTTGTTTTGGGCTTTTTTTGGGGGGTTGTTTGTTTGTTTTGGGGGGTGGTTTTTTTGTTTGTTTTGTTTTGGTTTTTTGGTTTTTTTTAAAGCCTCTTTGTCTGCTGCTGGGTGGCAGCAGAACAGATGCTACAGAATTATGTTTCATTTCTGTCTTTACTCTCAGGCAAAATTCAATATTCAGGGGCATGGTCAAAATTATTTCTTGATGGCCTTTGGATATTCGTTAAATACACACAGCTCTGGTGTATTATGTCTTTTCAGTTATGTTATATTGCTTTCAATAATAGCTACAATTTAGCAATTGCACATACACCAAGGCAAAAACACACAATAAAAGCCTAAAGCTAACTTGTAACTCCATGAATTCAAGGGCTAAAAAAGGCAGAGACTTTATGGTTGTATTAAGCTACTTCATAGCTGGGAGCTCCAGCACACAGGTCTTAATTCTGGGAAGTATTCAGCCTGTGGAAGTTCACAATCCAATGGAGTTGTGTTTTGTCAAACTGAAAACTCTTTTGCCTCATTGAAGTCTATTAAATTCCATGCGTTAAACTCAGGTTTAAGCTTTATTCAGGGCAAGGATGCTTAGGATATAACTAAAAACCCCTCTGAAATGGCCAAAGTGGAAAACAGGTATAAAACCCAAAAAGGTGAAATCATTAAAGCATTTAATCCTCTTCTTTGAGTAAAATTAATAGCGCTTTGAAGCAGTGAAACCTGATGTAAAATCTTGCCGAGAACTTCTGAATTTCCCGTCCTGGAGTGGGTGTGTACACACCCCAGAGATGAATACTTTCACGGCTGCCCAGCCAGATGGAAGCCTGATGGAAGACAGAAACATAATAGCCATGTAAATAAAAATGTCTTTACTAAAGCCTCTGCCAAGGCAGTGAAATCTCTGGGCCTGAAAGGAAACAGCAGAGCTGGGGGCGATGCAGGAATTGTCGTATGAGTGTTCCCAGAGATGAATCTCAGTGAAAACACTGAACACGCGGAAAGTGGTGGGAGGCTTTGATATGCATCTAAAATATTGTTTCATATTAATTGAAAACAGGACTTATTATATGGGGCTGCTGGAGGAACACCTGTAAAACAAACATGCTGGTCACCTGGGCTGAGCTAATGAGCCACCAGAGAAGCTACTCCTTAAAATTATTTAATTCAAATTTACCAATTTGCTGATATTGTCCTTTAACTTTTATAATTTCAGAGCCTGCTTCCCCCAATTTCCTGATATTGTCATTTAACTTTTATTATTTTGGGGTCTGCTTCAGCCCCTGGCCTGAGCTTAGTGCCTGTTGGCTCAGTGATCCCTATGGGCACGTGCCAATGTTCCAGGAAGAAATGGGACTTTTCTTTTTTTTTTTGCAATTCAACAAAGCTGAGTTATTTTCACTGAACTGAGAGTACTCTGAATAAGGATCCTGCCTGTCATCTTCAAAAGTTCACTTCATTAATCTCACCAGAGCTATGAAGCTCAGTGCTGGCTGAGTTATTCATAAGCAGACAGGACTGGACTGAGTGTGCAATGCAGGGAATAGAAACAGCACCAAGAAGTGCTGGAATCCTCTCCCCTGGGTTGAACAACCAACAGTTAATGTAGCTAAGTGTGATTCTGCCAGCCAGGCTGTAGGCTAGAATGTGTGTGAGAGAGCACAGATGGACTTCAGAACTACCAGGCAGCCGTGAGAGGTGAGCAGTTCAGCAGCCACACAGACAACCTGTCACAGACAGGTAAAACCCACCAAGCCCACGTTCTGCTCTGATGCCAACACCATTTATTGCCCAGCAGTTATATTTTCTAACAGGTTTGGGTTTTTGGTTTTTTGGAGTTTTTTGATGTTATCATGCAACCCATGGGAGGAATGCAAGAGTGTGTTGTCCTCCTCCAAATAACTCATTAAAGTTTACCTGTGACAAGACACCCACAGAACACCTGCAGAGCAGGTTGCAGTGACAGTCACTGCACCAAACCTGGCTGTCCCTGCCTGTCCTGACCCACACCTGCCTGTTCCTCTCTCCTTCACTAAACAAACTCTGTTAGAGCAGTCGTGTGCAAAGCTTAACCCGGCGGAGCCCGGGTCTGTAAGGACTCATTAGAGGCTACAGCAATATAAATAATACATAAATCATTCACAACAATCAATATTCCTCAAATGATTTATTTCCAATGAATAATTCCATCAGTTCAAGTTGTCAGGCAGGGCAGCAGGCAAAAAAGCTGCAAGCAGCTCTGAAAACTTCCCAAATTATGGCTTCCCACTGTTCTCTTACCTGTGGCAGCTTTCAAAGGGCTTTAAAAGGTGGATGAAGGATACAGGACACCCACAGGCAGAGTGACTGGGATGTGGCACTGACAGCCCAGACTGGAGTCAGGAATGGCATAAATTGTGGAGAAAAGGAGCTGGCAAAGATAAAAAGATTTCCCCAAAACTGAAGAGAAGGAGATACAACCAGAAAAGGATGGACTAGGGGCGAGTTACACAGCCAGTACAAACCTAAAATCACTGAATGGATGGGGTTGGAAGGGGCCTTAAAGCTCCTCTTGTCCCACCCCCTGCCATGCCCAGGGACACCTCCCACTGTCCCAGGCTGCTCCAAGCCCCGCCCGACAGAACAAACCCACACAGCTCCCGGGATCCAAGGGGACTCCAGGCACTCCCACCAGACACGCACAAGGCAAGATTCAGTCCCAGGTCACAGCACGATGCAAAGACCCTGCTGCACCCAGCAGGAGCACCTGCCTTCCACTTACCTTTTTTAACCACTTTTCCCCATTTTCGATGTAATTGCACCTGCCTAATAGCCTTCCGTCAGGCTCCTGCCATTCATCCATCACACATTTACAGTCTATTCTGATTTCTGAGGTGCATTTCATCTTCTCTGACACCCATAATTTTCATGTAACCCCCTTATTGAGGCAATTAAATCTTCTTTCCACCCGTTCTTTTAGATTATAAATTTACATTTTTAGCACTAGTTTTTCAACAGCCCTCACTCCTTCACAGTTGCAGGGTTTAATTCATGTTTATGTTCAGTTCATGTGGCACCCTCAGCACATGGTTCATTTCTGTCAACTACAAAATTGAGATTGCAGCCCAGGCTCACTTTGCATTTCCACCACAAGAGACATGAAAACACATGACTAAAAATGGGATGTTTTCTTCCAACTTTGATAATTTGCTTATGTCCCATAGTAATTTTGCATGAAGATTAAAAAAAAATAAATCTATCGTGATTGGAGCTATTCTCCTTATAATGCATGTAAATGCATAGTCCTCTGTGTGTGAAAAATGTACAGACAGGGGAGAAAAATCCTAACGAGAAACTCAACAGAGCATGCAGTGCTTCTCTCTAGCGTTTCAAATGAGTTGTCCATCTTCATGGCCTTCAGGACCACTTAGAGCTTATGGAACAGGGCAGTGAATGCTTTTTCTTGCATGATTTAAATAACACAAGGAGGTAATGGCCAAGTTTGTTGCTGAAGAGGATAAATGCAAGAGAGTCTGGATGGCAGCAGCAAAAGGGAGCCTCACCCAGCTGCTTCTCTTTCCCACAGAAGCCCTGGGAATGCTGGGTATTGGCACACACCTGTCAAAAGTCCTGAACGGAGCAGGGAAGCTGCAGAAAAACCCTTTTATTTCCCACCAGGTTCCAGGTCTAGGTGCTAAACCTGACTTTCGGGCGGGCTTTGCTGGCTGGCCCTGTGTGCCCGCTCGCTGCGGGAGGGTCGGCGGCGCAGCTCCCTGCCCTTGGCCATCCCTCAGCCTGTCACTGCCTCTGCAAAAACACCACATCTGTCACCAGCCAATGTCTGCCACAAGCTGGGTGTGACGGACTGGTGTGCATTTGGAAGGCAGGGTCAGACTTCCTGAGGATTGGAGCAGAGTGTGGATCCCACGTGTGCCGCTCAGGCATGGGGAAGTCCCAAGTGAGCAGGTATTGACAGTGACCAAACCCCTCAGGGAATAATCCTGAAGTCACTTACAAACCTGGGTGCGAGGAACATTTATAAAAATGAGTATTTGACATTTCGGCGGTGCTGGATCCCAAAGCAGGGTGTAAGAATTTGCACAAGCCACAGTGGGGAGTGGGACCAGCCAAACTGAAGCACCTCACTCACCAGTCCCTCCTAACTCCTACAGCAGCCCCACAAGGTCCTGGAAATAAAGAGGAAAACTTGAAAACACTGGTTTTGCCATGTGGCAGAGCACTGCTGATAGCACCAGCAGCACTGTTAATTCACAGAACAAAAAGTAAGAAAAAGTAGAATTAATTCTTCTTTAACTCAATTGTCTCAGTCCTTCAAAGCCACCAGCCTTGTGAAATGGATTTCTGCTACACAGAAGTGATGCTGGGGTCACTCCACTGTGCAAATTTGGATGCCAGCCATGTGGATGTCCAGCAAGGAGCTCCCAAAGCTCCCTTGGGACCGCAGTGAGGAGCCTGGTGCTCTCAGCTGAGCGAGAAGGGACCAGGAGAGATTTGCAGCTTATATTGAAGATGAAATGATCTGAACCCAGCTGCTGGCTCCTGGGCTTAGGGAACAGCGTGCAAGGGGACAGTGGGACAGCAGCCAGCCCCTCTGTGGTCCCAGAGCACCCTGCACTGGTCCCAGCCCATGACACCTCTGTCACCCCACCCTGCCTGGCACAGGAAAGGAGGGACCGTGGAAGCCAACGAGGAGCACAGGCAGTTCTAGCCTCCCACCTTGTGCCAGGCCTTCTGCCACGGAGGGGCTCAGGGAGTCTCCAAGGAGCTTGAACAAAGCTGCTCTGATATTCCCAGCCGTGTCCAGAGGCAGGGCCGGCTCCTGCCCAGAGGCAGGGTCAGTGGTCAGTGGTCAGTGGCAGCAGCAATGGCCTGGACTCGCTGCCCACAGCACCTGTGCCAGAGCCCACGAAAGCCTGGCTGGCTCCTGCTGTTCCCTGGCATGTTCAGGATGGTGTTTACAGGGGAACATCCCTGCTGGGACGGGGAGCAGCAGCACAGCTCCTGCCACATCCCTCCTTGCCTGGCAGCAGCAGCAGGAGCTGCAAATCTCACCCCACCAAGCTGTCCCCTCCTGCCTCTGCTCTGTGCAGATCCCACACCCTGATAAAAACCAAACTGCACCTTTGAATCATTTTCTTCAATTAGTGAGAACCGTTTTTGGGTGTTAGAATATTGACATTGCCTTTTTCAAATTGGATTGGTGGTATTTAGGAGCCTGTTGTTACTTAGGAACACGGGCTGTTGTACTGGTATTGCCATTTTGTAATCAATCAGCTTTTAATTAATGTGAATTTTATCTTTTCTCAGCTGAGTGGGGAAGAGGAGAGCAATGGGCAGGATAGGTGTGTAAAGCAGCCTCAACAGCGATTTCACTGAGCCAACCATGAGCCACTAAACACTGACAGCACTTCCTAATGGGCACTGTAACCATTATGGACATGATGAGTGACGTTAATTTCCAGTGCCCCTCTACATTTTTGACCAAGAGCCACGGCTTGGAGCCAGGGTTCACCCCGCCCCAGCAGCACAGCCAGCACAGAGCCACCAGGCAGTGCTGTCAGTGCAGGGAGGTTCTCAGGCTGCAAACCCACGTGGCTTCAGACATTTGGTGTGGGGTTTTTTTTGCAGTAGACAGTCTGGAAATAGGGAAATCTACCTCAAAGAGGGGAAAGCAAACACTGAAAAAGAATAAGGTAAATCTCCTCTCTTCTTTTTTTTCCCATTCCTGATTTATTTACTGCTTCACTTTGTTGTATTTCCAGGACCTAAATGGGGAGGGGACTTGGAGAGGGCCTAGTGACAGAACAAGGGGGAATGGCTTCAAACTGATGGAAGGCAGGGTTAGATCAGATGTTAGGAAGGAATTGTTCCCTGTGAGGGTGGGGAGGCCCTGGCACAGGTTGCCCAGAGAAGCTGTGGCTGCCCCATCCCTGGGAGTGTCCAAGGCCAGGTTGGACAGGGCTGGGAGCACCCTGGGATAGTGGAAGGTGTCCCTGCCCGTGGCAGGGGATGGAATGAGGTGATCTTTAAGGTCCCTCCCAATCCCAACCATTCTGTGATTCAATGATTTTACGCTCATTGTGGGTGAAGATCTCTCCATTATCAACTGTCCTACATGACCCAGTTCTCTTAAATCTTTGCCATGGATTCCTGTTCGTGCAGTGACAGAAAAATAACACAGAATTTTGTGTCTGCTCATGAAGAAAAAGCTCAGTTGAGAAGGAAAGTAAAAGCTGGTGTTTCTGTGGAGTCCCAGCCTGACTGGATGATGACTCCAGCAGGGTGAGGGATGGCTGGTGAGGTGTGGGAACCAGCCCAGAGGATCTGTAATGCAGTTCAGAGAGAGGTTTTAATCCATTAGAGGGGACACAGTAGATGTGGAGTCATTTGTTTCTTCCAAGTGAAGCAGTGGTTTTGCTTCTGTCCTTAAGCACTATTTCAGGGTGAAGGAGAGAGACAAAGCCTGAATTTGTGTGAAGAACCAAAACCATTCCTAAGCCCTCTCACTTTAAGGGTTTCTGGTAGTGGCAACCTTTGTTAAAAATGGTTGAAAAAGATCTCTGATCCCTGTACAGTTATACACAAAAATCAGTGTATTTTTCATCTGCTTGTTACATGGCTGTACTTACCAAAGCCCTTATCATGAAGGTAATACTGATTGTACCTCTGCTGAATGTTTTTTGCCACTCTAATTTCCTTGCAGGACGAGTCCGGAATTCCTTGACCATCTAGGCAAGCCTGTCATTTCCCCTTGCCCAAAAAAGCACCCCCATCAGCCCTGATAAAGGGCAAAATTTAAGCCAGTCACAGTCAGAGTTAAATAAAAAATGGGGGTTTGCCCACCTCTTTTTTGCCCCTTGAAATTACTTTCCAGCTCAGCCGCAGACTGAGTAATTCCAAGCTGATGGGAAATGAAAGTCATGGTCTGTGGAGAGCTAATGGATATCTAAAAGCAGCGAAAAAAGTTAGGGAAAAATTTATCCTGCCCTCGCCCCTAAATCCACCTGAGTTGAGAAGTGCAATCCATCAACAGGTCTGTTGATAGGCTCTCTTCTGGCACAAGTTTATCATCCCATTTCATCTGCCTCATCATCCTGTGGGCCTGCAGAGTGGCAGCAGATAGATGGCTCCAGAAGGAGTCAAGGTAACATTAAAGAGACAAATGTCTCCCATCTCCCCGTTCTTTATGCACACTGACTCCCCTCCAGAGTCATCTGTGCAGCACTCTCCTCTTGCCACCGGCCTAAAACAAAACAAAGCAAAACAAACCCCTAAACAGACGCCGGGTTCCTGGGGTTAGGGAAGGCTCAGCAGTGTGAGCAGTGGCACCAGGCACTGACTCAGGGGAGCTGGCACAAGAGCCTGCCCAGAGAGGTTTCCTTCAGTGGCTCCCTCAGGGGACGTCCCCTCCAGCTCTCCCTGCCTACAGACGGCTGTGCACATCCCCTGCTCTTCCCCCAGGACGTGCTCTTGGAGGAGATGAGACATGAGGACACCAGGATGTCATTTCCACTTTGGCCTCTGGTTTTCTCTCTCTGGCCTTGGTTGTTGACACATCTGCTCTCAGACTTGTCTTTGTCAGGGATGCAGGAAGAGTCAAGAGGGTTGAGACCAAGAGCCCACCCAGCCCTGCACGCTGGCCCTGGCACCACTCCAGCCTCACCTCCGTTTATCTCAGGGAATTTTTTTGAGCCTGATGTGGCCTGTGAATTTAGCAATCACCCAGGAATCCCCTGCACTCTTTGCTCTACAGTTAAAAATTCAGCTCTGTCCAAGCCAAGACCCTTTAGCAGCACTAAAGCCCTTGAGCTGGAGTCTTCAAAGTCTCACTTTAACACTCACCTTGCCATGTCCTATTCAGGGGAAAAAAATCTATACTTGTCACCTAGAAATTTCCTTAGGAAGAAATATTCATGTATGACATAATGTTTTCACATGGGTATTGCTGTGAAGAGCCTGTTTTGGCAGTCATTCATCACCTGGAGCCTGTGGAACAGCCTCTGTTAAACTGATGAGGTGGGTGGTGCACACAGGAGCAGAACCTCCCCTGCACGGGCAGGTGTTGGAAACCTTGAGAAGCCACTATCAATCCTGCCTTTCCTTGGCTGCCACACACAAAAAGAGAGCAGGGCAGGGCAGGGCAAAATAACTGGATGCAACAAATGCTGCTCTAATATGCTGCTCACCCCCAGGTAAAAAGCAACCATGGTTCACAGACCCAGGGGAAGGCACACCTGGAGCTCCTGTGTGCATCTGTCCTTCTCCCCAAAATTGTGAGCACATCCCAAAGACTGAGCCCATCAGTGGGTATGTGCAGTGCATGGCATGGGGCAGCTGAGAAGTGAAAGAAGCAGCAGCACGTCGTGTGCAGGCAGATGACCCATCTCTGGCACCTTGCTGTACCAGGCCCCATCGATGCAGGGGGTGCAGATGGAGCAACAGCCAGCCCTGACTTTAACAAGTGGTTGTCAAACCAGCCTCAAAGGCCCCTTCATCCCCCAGCACTGGCGGACGAAAATAAGATTTGGAGATTGCCACATGAACCTGAAAGGAGCTGCCATGGGTGTGTGGCTGTCCTGTGGAGTCCCAGCACTGCAGGATCTCACCCACAGCCTCTCCCCCGCAGGAGAAGGGACAAGACCTCTCATCACAGAGGGTTTCTAAGAGCACCATCACGGGGAGGACAGCAGAGCTCATTTCATGTCTGGTGTGTGAGCGCATGATGGGGGTGCTGGAAGCACACTCAGTCCAGAAGGGGAGCTGGTTTGGGGCTTGCATTCCGTAGGTAGAACAGCACATTTCTCTCTGAGTGCTCACAGATCAATAGGGTAGATGCAGCCCTAGACAAGAAAGCAGGGCAGGAGGCTTTTGAGAAGTAAGAAACTAAAAATATGGCAGCTCTTGTGAGGGTCAAGATAAAGGTAACATAAGCAGACTAGAGAAGAGGAGGAGGAAAAAGAAATAAAACTTACAAAGCATTTCCTACTGTTTTCTAAAACATGTGAGAGGTTTTAGTCTCCAGAAGCCTGCTGGAAAGAAGTTCTCAGCTCTGCCTCTGCTTCTACAAATAGCTTTCTAAAAATACCAGAACCCAGAAATTATCACTGGAATTATTTGATATTTATTGTCATAAGTACTTGTGTAGACAAAAGGAAAATATAGATGTCAGCCAAATCCTGGACCACTTCTTCCCTCTTTCTGTGCTCTGGATGAGTTGAGTAAATGGAAATCTCTCTCCCTGGCTCTGTACCTTCACTAGGCTCAGGAGGTACCAGATGAAGTCCACAGCACACTTGCTCCAAATTTTACTTTTCCCTGATGAGTCCATCCTGACAAGCTGAAAACTCACAGAATAGTTTTGTTTCCAGATGCACAGCATCATTACAAGCTAGCAAAAATATATATTCACTTTCCTAACAGGGTTTTACACGTTAAGTGCTATCCACAGAGTCAAAGTTGTGGTAGGGACAAGCCTTGCAGCAGTGGGGCTGTGGCCTTAAATCTTAAACTGAGGTTGTGCCCCTGCGCACAGCCACGTAAAGCCAAATGACCCTCCAAGTGCTCATTAAGGTGAGGCCCGATGGACAGCAGAGAGGACAAGGCAATAAATCCAGGCTGGAGCCTCCAGAGCCCAGTGAAGAGGAAAGAGTGAGTCAGAAAATCATGCTCCTTCCTCACAACATTTCCTGGGGTCCAGAAAGAGCTCCGAGGTGCCGCTTCACACGTGTCCCTTTGCAGAGTACACATGGGGAAGAAAGCCAGGCTCAGACAGAACTGACTCTTCCTCACTGAGGTTTTTTGTGCGCAGGGTTGGCGCTGGGCACAAACCAAGCAGTGCTGAAAGGAGAGACATGGATATAATCAGGCTTTTCGCAGCCAGACTGGGCTTTCACAGCCCAAAGGAAAAGAAAATTGCACTCATGCCCACCTTCTACGTTTGGACTGGCTTCATGCACAGGTTCACACCCGGCAGTGCTTCCCACGCGCTTTCTCACCGCTTTGCACCGAGGTGATTGGGAACGTGGTGGATACACACCGGACTGCTCCCTAAGAAGCAAAACCAGCCTGAGAACTATTTTTCTCAGGTTTAACAGAGTGGGGAAATGATTTTCACCTAGCCCGCAGTGAGTTCACAAGACCATCACAGTCACTGCCTGTGCCGCGGCCCCTGGGGCAGCGGGTGCGGCCGGAGAGGGACTGACCAGGAGATGGCACAAGGCAGGGCAGCACAGACAGCAGCAGCAGCTCTGCTCTCAGGAGCATGTTGTTACCTGTTAGCACGAGAAACTGAGGGTGCCGGCAGCGCTTTGCACGGCGCAAATTGCTGTAAAAAGCCAAGAGCTCTCTATTTTGCAGCTTGAAGTATTCCAAATACACACAAGGGAGAGCAGGGAGGCAGTCCCAGAAATGCAAAGGGAGTTAGATACCTTGGCACATGTTGTCTTCTCTGGCACAGTGGATTATTTGCGTGGAGTTACTTTATTACCTCACCTTTTTGTCCCTGTGGCCACTCTCCCACTGAACAAACACACCCCGTGGGAAAGGCCCCCCTCCCCACACCACGCACAGGTTGCAGGGGCATACAAATGCTCATGCCATGCCAACCCTCCTAAGTCACTGTACCAAAGGCTGTTTTCTACAAATCCAGGGAATCCAGAGTGCCCCACTCTGGAAGCACTCAGTCTTTTCATAATCTGCAGTTCCTAACAGATCTGCCCCACCAAGACACCCCATGTGTCCCAGCGTGAAAATCCAGTCCCTGCGGCCCTGGTGGGGTTTGGCAGCCAGTGATGCCAGGGTGCAGCTGGTGATGCGCAGACTGGTGGGAGCAGGAGGCTGGACCAGAGCACAGCCAAGAGGAGGGACCCAAGGGCAGGCAGCGTGGGGAACAGAAATGCCCCGGGGGCCATCCTGGGCTGGTTGTTTTTCTCTGGCCTGCAGTAACAGGGGTGAAACACATCCCCTCAAATATTATTTTACACTAAAAAATGAGGATCAGAATCCTGAGCTTCACTTGAACCCTTTCTAGAGGTAAGGGTCAGAGTATGGTGGGATCCAAAGGAGGTTTGGGTTTGTGAGGTGTGGCTCCCTTTCATCTCTACAAGAGAAAGAAACAAAGAAACCCCCCCAGGTTAATATGTCTTCTACCTTGTGTTTTGCTGACAGCTCCATAGGGGACCTCAGGAGCAGAGTAGCTGAGATATTGCAGGTACAGCTGTGAGTGTAATGGGTTTTCCAGTTCATTTGGAAAACAAAACAGAGCTGTTCTGTGTTGACCTGAAATATTTTTCCACTATAATGAGAGAAAAGGAGCAAATACTCACCTTCAATCAACTGAAACACCTTGTTTGACCCAAAATGAAAGCTTTCATTTTGTTTTCACGGTACTCAAGCATTTCTTAATTCATGCTAAATTCAAAACAACAAATACCATCAAGCAAAACGTTTTGTGTTTAGCTGTATAATTTTTCTTGCCTTCCTGCCCTCACCTGGGGCACTCTGCACTAATGGGGGGCGACTTTGCAAAGTATTTTGTGTTATTTTTGAATTACACGGGAAAGTGCAGGAAAAGCTTTCTGCAGGTTGAGCCCTCCCGACCCGGTTTGTGGCCAGGCTGGCGGAGCATTCAGCGCTGCAGGAAACTGCTCCTGCCTCCCCGGGCACGCCTGCAATGACAGCACCAGCTCCCTCAAATTAGCAGCTTGGAGCTCCTTTCTGCCCCATCCAAACATCTGTAATAAAGGCAATTCACAGCTCGAGGAAGGTGCACCCTCCCTCCCCACTGATGGCTACCTGCTAATCAACAGCAGCCATCCCCCCTTCCTACATCCTAAAATGTGTTATTAATGGGTCGGCGTCCCCTGGAGAGCAGCGGGAGAACTGAAAGTAAACCATCAGGTTATGTCAGGATTTGAGTCACAGAGCAGCTCTAATTGAAACTTCTCTGTCATTTACTCATCAGGAATGTAGAGCTCCTTCTTTGAATGAAACATTAGACACCGGCCTGACAGCTCCAGGTGGAAGATTATCCGGCAGCTTAATCGCTCCCTGACAGCCCTGGTTACTCCCACATCAGCATCTATTAACCTTGCTTTTATTCAGACCTTTTTATGCTTTTTTAATCAGTGGCTCTGGGTGCTTTGGATCAAAAGCCAGTCGGATCTCAGGCGGGATGTGAGAGGTGCATCTCACTATCGAACCTCTGCTCTTTGAGGGGGGCCAGGGCTGCCTGCCAGGCCACCCCTTTTTGGGTGGAAATCTTCAGAAAAGAGTCTGCCTTCTGAAATGGCTAATCCAGTTTATCTCCGGGAAGGAGATAACTGTTTTGCCAGAAGTTGGGCTCTTATCAGAAGCTTCAAACTTTTGGGGTGTGCTGCTTAAAGCCCCAAGTCATAGATGTGGCAAAAAGCACTGTGAAAAATTCAGCTTTAATTTAATTTACTTTTCGATAAGTTAGTATTGAGCCTTTAGGTTTGCAGAGAAAGCTCAAAACCAGATGTGAGTGCACCCTCAAGGCTCAGACATTGAAAGATAAAAAGAACCCAAAGTTTATCCTCTCTAAATCAAGACTGGATGTCCCTTGAAAATTGATGCTATAACTCAAACAGAAGTTATGGTCTTGATGCAGGAATTATTAGCTGAAGCTTCCTGAGCTGTATTATGCAGGAAGTCAGACTAGATGACGATAATAGTCCCTCCTGGCCCTCAGGTCTATGAATCCTTCTTCTGAGTGTTTTGCAGTTGTCCCCAAATTGTCCTCTCTTGTGTTATATGCTTGGCCCAGATTCTCCGTGGCATTCAGACATACAGCACAGAGGGTGCATTCCCAGGGGGAAATCAAGGAACTTTAGCACCCCCATAAGATCTTGCACCAGTTCTTTCTGTTTGCTCCCCAGCGCAGACCCAGGGAGGCAGAAAGCCTGTGGTGAGGGGCAGCCCGAGGCACTTTGGGCTTCCCGTTGTCCCAGCCCGGTGACACAGGGCAGCGCCTGTCCCACGGTGGGTGAGGCTCAGCCTCCCCTTGTTGACACAAAGGCGAGACCTCCTCGCTCTGCACCCCTGGCCCAGCGGGCCCTGCTGAGCTCACCACAGGTTTGCTGAGCTCACCACAGGTTTGCTGAGCACACAGGGAGTGCAACAGCCGCCTCAAGCTCTGTGTTTGTGAAAAGGCTCTTCCCTTTCTCTGCCGCCTTTGCCCCTTCCAAGTCCAATCACCGCTCCGCCCAGTCGGCAGCGTCTCCCTGGAACACTCTGGGCTGGCTGGCTCATCCCGGTTATCTCTGTGCTGCACCACGTGCTGCTCCTTCTCCTCGCTCCAGCCACGGATCCAGATGCCCAAAGATTCCATACTCCTTTCCCATGCCCTCCTGGCACGTTTTGCTTCAGCCTTGGGCCAGATTGCCTTTGCTGGCTGCAGTTGGCTTGGCAATGCCATGGTGGAGCCATCTCTAGAATAAATAATCCTCATGTGAACACCACCAGGCTCCCGCACTCACACCTTTCCTACACTCTGCTGCTAAAAGGGATGCTCAGGACTGGTGAAACATGTCCTAAGTTGTCTCAGTGGGGAGAAGAAACAGCCTTCGAGTGGTGATCCTGTGTTTTAGCCCCAGAAAACTGAAATCCGTCCTCCCACCTGGGCTTCCCAGCCCCATTAATGATCTGAAATAAGATTGAGTCCATGCCCAGCAGAGCTTCCAGAAAAGTCAGACAAGCCAAACCAGCATGCTAGGTAATAGCTGAGGGTTGGAAGGAGTGGGGAAACCTGGGAAAAGGGAAAGAGATGGACAGGATTGTTGAAGGGAACGTGTGGAAAGATGGATTTGACAGAGGAGAGGAAAGGGTGGCTGGGGAAAAGGAGAGGAATGTGTCCAAAACATCATGGCTGAAGAAATAGCACTGACAGTGAAGAGACTGTGGGAATACGAGAATAAAAAGGGCTGTGAAATATAAAAACTAGACATAGGAATTACCGTGAAGAATTGGAAAGGTTTTTGCTGGAGACCACATGGAGTTAAGAAGCAAAAAGCCCAACGGTTGCATTCAGAGTGGTCCCAGTAGGAGAAAATTAAAATAGAAATGATGACCTGGGAGCAGAGATAGAGGTGGAAAATATAAAAAGACAGAAAAAGCAAATTCTTATCTAATGAGGACAGGAGGTAACTTTGTGGCTTATAAACTTTTTGGTGCTGTGAATGAGGTAAAAGAGGGATCAATACAGCTCATGAGTGGGGAGTCTCAGTTTAAGCAAGCGTGTATACATTGACAGACATTGACATATTCTACCATCAAAACAAAAGGATGGAAACACCCCAGAGAGAAGCTGCACCTTTCCAGAGCAGCTCTGGTGTGACAAGGAACCATCACCCTCCACCCAAGCACTGAGAGAGCTGAGCTGTTTGATTTGTCAGGGTCAGGGGAGGGAGAAGACGGGAGTAGTAGGACACCAGGATGAGACAAATAGCAAAGTTGACCCTTAATCCAACCTCCTACCAAAAACAAAAGTAAAAATTGAAGATTCTTTGTTTTCCTGGCTTTTATTTATCAGACAGGGGTCAAGGCAGCATGCAAGATGGATTGGAGAGAGAAATGCTGCTGCACGATATCAGCTCTGTTCCTCCTGAAACGCAGCTGCCACTCCCACTTCCATCTCCCATTTCTCTAAAGGGAAGCTCCGGAAAAAAAAGGCATTAAACTCTTCCTTTTTTGTTACCATCATATCAGTTATTTGTGTCAGTTGATTCGTGGGTAATATTCAGATGTTACGCTGTGAGTGTCTCAGTAAGTTCATGCAAGGTACCCAGAGACATTTAATCATTGAGTTTGTCTTTATTTAATAGAGGTTGCTTAATAGAGTCTGCAGATCTGTTAAAACTACAGTGGATCAGCACATAATAAACCACAAGGGAACCTGGGTGTTTCCATGCCAATTAAGCATCAACAGCCCTGGATTTGGAGGTCTTTCACAACACAAGGGTTTGATTTTGGCTCTGCTAGAGAGCAAGAGCATTAACACTCACCCCTCTGCCTCACCACTACATCAAAAGAGGCACCGGCCACCACAGGCTGGTAGGGATCCAAACCTCCCCATTTGGCAGTGATGCCTCTAAGCTTGAATTTAATTCACACCTCCTCCTAACAGGAAAAGAGAGGGCATTAGAGCAGCACTCTTGGATTTAGGCATGACAGCAGCTGGAGAAGGAGGGAGACCTTTCTGAGAGCGATGAAAGAAGGTCAAGCCCACGTCTGAAGCACGTGCTGACTGCAGAAGATAATTTACTTGCCTAAAGTGATGGTGATCCCAGCTCTGCCCCCTGCATATGGTTAGAGAAAGGATGAATACGTTTGCTGGCGGTGGATGTGGAGTTCTGCATTATGGGCGTGTGACGGGCTGTGACCCCCTGCTGAACAGCCAGGCTGGGAACAGGGTCAGGAGCGTGCCCTGGGAGGCGACTTGAACACAGCCCGCTCCATCTGCATAATAAGTGCTCAGATTCTAATCACTATTTATGGCCCCCACAATGCAGCTCACCTAAGGAGCACGAGAAAAAGCTTTAAACCATGGTTGCAACTTATTTGCAATGGCTCCATTGGCTCGTAGCACTCTCCAGATGCATATTGAAGCAGCAATAAAGGAAGCAAAAGCATTTTTAAAATCTGCTTTTAGAGCTGTGCATTGGTGACATGTATTTAAATCATCTGCATGCCATCAAGCATGGGTTCAAATTTAAATGTCACTGTGAAGCTCTTTCTCTTATCCCTTCACAATCATTTGTCATCTTCCAATTCATGGCAATGAAAGGAAGTGAAGAGAAAATTAGAGAAACAAATAAAAATCTGTGTTTTTAATGCAAAATGCAACCCTGGAAACCTCTTACTGTAAGGTTTTTTTAAAATATCATTCAAGAAGAAGAGGGATGGAAAACAAAGCAAAACTCCTGTTAAAGGAAACAATAGACAAAGCAAAAATCTTTCCCTTGGCTTAAATGTTAGAACTAATAATGAAATGAAATAATCATTATAGTTGATCATCTGGGTGCCCAAGTGGATGTTTACCTTCCTGTTTACTACCACCACTGTTGTGATACATTTGAATAAGCATTGAGGGGATTGGAATTAAGTGGTAGGTCTTCCATTCCCAGTCTTTCATTCTAAACTCATGAGAGCAGCCTCATTTCCCAGATGACCAAAGTTTGGGGTTTTTTTTTTCTGGCAATCTGACACAGTGACTAATATATTCCAATATTTTTTCCAAGAATATCCAATTCATTCTTCCTCAAGTTATAGCATTCCTCTGAATGTGAAAACCTCTGTCACTCTAATGCTTCTTTTAACCAGAAATCTTATTTTTATATTAGACAAAATATTAAGCAGAATCCATAAGTAATATAAATTGTTTTCCATAGCTGACAACACTATTAACCATTATTTCAGTTTAACATTGCAATGGAAACTACAGAACAGACACACAGGCACAGATTATATGCTATCAGTGATAAAATAATGATTATCTTCAGTCATAGGGCCAAATATTTGACTTCTAAGGCACAAAACATTGGTGCTGATGCCAGAATGTAACCTGCCTTTTCACCTTTAGGGCAAAAATATTTCAACTCAGTTTAAAGGTTGGTTGATGGCAAGCAAGAGATTTCTGATTACAGTCCTTTATTATCAAATACGTATTTGTTTTGCCTTATCAGAGTGAAAGTTTTGAATTTTTCCCCCAAAAACACAACTTCTTCAGTCTTGTAATTGAGAAGAGAAGCATTATTCTTCTGTAAAAATAATCAAGGCTGTAAGTTGGACCCAGATGCAAGAGAAGGCATTTTGAAAATATACATCTCAGGTTATAACACCAGAAGAAGCATTAAAAAGACTCAGAGCGTTCTTTCTGGAAGTCTCATCATTTAATGCCAGACCCAGGCTTTGAGGAAAAGTTGAGTAATAGAGGTACCCACAAAATCTATAAACTTCAATAGAATTAGTTATGAGATTGAATTCCAGAGCCTCTCAAATTGGGAGATTTTTTTTCTGTGGATGCTATTGGGCTTTGGGTCAGGATTATTTTGCACACAAAATAAAAAATGCCATTTATCACGAGAATAAGTCTCACAGTCAACCCCAGCACTGGAAAGGGGACCTGGAGAATCCCACCCACTGCCCAAATCCTGCCACCAGTACGAAGGCAGAGGCAGGACCATGAGAGCTGTGATCTCCCTGGCTTCGCACCAGTGCCCCCAGTTGTGAAGCATCACCAAACATCTGGATTTACTGGTGCTGTGGTTCTGATTCAGCCATTCTTGCTGCAATGTGCCTGCGGCTCTACCCAAGGCTGATCATCTCAATTTACAGGCCTGGAGTGACAGGACAAGGGGGAATGATTTCAGATTGAAAGGGAGTAGGTTTCGATGGGATATTGGGAAGAAATTCCTCCCTGTGAGGGTGCTGAGGCCCTGGCACAGGGTGCCCAGAGAAGCTGTGGCTGCCCCATCCCTGGAAGTGCCCAAGGCCAACAGAGTAGCAAACAGAACTAATCAGCAAACGTGAGGAAATATTCTTCCAGGGTTCACGAATTAAAAGGTCTCACAAGGCACCTGAATGGGTGTGTAAACACATTGGTTAGCTGAGGAACACAGGTCTGTAATCAGCTGAGGAGTTAATCTGGCATTCATGGAAGTAAAAGATTACTTGGTCTAGATGAAAGAAGGGTATGAACAGGTCCCATTCAGCATTCCTAACAGAGCAGGAGGAATAATCTGCTCTGTGAATTTGGCCTCGTGTTCTGTTTTCCAATTATCCTCAGGCAGATGGTGATTTTGTTTTATTTATTCACTGTTGGAATTATTTGCTGGATAGCCTCAGTAAATAATTCTCACTTGATACACTGCCAGTGAGCAGTTTCCTTGGGATCTTCAGTGCTTCAATAAGATGCAAAGACCACCTGGAATCAGTGCAGTCTCTGCTGGGATGAGCAGATGCCTTAGAAGCAGGTTTCCAAACGAGAAAAGGGTGTGGTTTCAGTTTCAACATTCCCTTTCTAGGAGTATTTCTGTAAACTGAGCTGTTTGCCATGTCTAAGTCATTAAAATGCCCAGAATTAGCCCAGGTACACAAAATAGCATCTGAGCTCCCAGCCCAGCCACAGACCTGGTCCCTCAGGTCTCTCTTTTCCCTTCCCTACCCAGAGCTGAGGCTTTTGGCTCTTCCTTCCTACGACAGACACTCATCGACTTCATACGTCAGACACAATGGTCAACGTGGAGGAAGATTTAAGCAGCCTGTCTTTAAGCTACCCAGATTTAAGCCTACCCAGTCTTTTCAAATATTTTATCACCCATTAAAATAAAAGCTTGTCAGACAGAAGTGACATTAAAAAGAATAAACTGATGTATCCAAGCCTGCTTCTCCCCTTTGCCTGGGTCCTTGAGGCTCTCCCCAGCCCTTCTGGTGAGCCATCACCTCTCCACACATCTCCTGCTCCCCAACCTCCTCCTCCTGCTGCGAGAGGCTTTCAGAGGCTGAGATCCTTCAACCACGAGGTTCCCCCCTTCAGAAGATCCACACTTGCCACCTACCACTTGGCAGAGTTAAAAGGTCCTTGAATTGGGAAGGTTGTCCTTTGTCTGTCAGGAAGGTGGATGAATAGATAATGTTGGAGAAGTTGTTTAGCTTCATGCTTGAATTCCACTGCATCTGAGCATCACTGAGATAGTATAAATACTCTAGTACTCCAAAATAATCCAAATCAATGAATCATAGGGAAATTCCCGTTGGGTATCACATCTCATATAATAATTGTATCTGTCTGAGCAGGCAACCTAAATTATCCACATTACAGTTCTGTTTTGAGGGATTATTTACCTAATCTAGAGGAGTCTACTGATCACATGGATTCTCTAAAAAAGTGCACACCTATTTATGAAAAATATTTTGCAGTTTGGTTTCATTCTATATAAGTTGCCAATGAATTGTGAGCCTACTCCACTTTTCCATACATGGATTTCCATCAGGCAGAAATAAAGTACAAAATTACTTTTCTTATTTTATGGGCCATGAGGAAAATCACTGATCTCAGGACTTAAATGCTGGCCAGCAAAGCAAATGACCATTCAAAGGAGAATTATAGAAGCATAAGGAATTGCCAATAAATAACACACCAATATGGAAAGCACAGGGTGAGCTACCAAGCACATCAGAGGAAAAACCGGAGTTCAGAATGCTGAGATCCTAAACAACCCTGACAGCAGCTCCCAAGAGGACAAACCCATTTATTCCTCTGAAAAGGTCATTGGTTTTTCTTAATGAACAGCCTGGAAAATCAGCATCTACACATAAATGCAGAAATATATAAAGCCAGGAGCTGAGGCTCATGACAAGCTTGTTGAGCTTTGGAGTTATGTTGGCCTGGCATTGTCCAGTGTAGAACAAGGCAAGAACTGAAACAGTGAATTAGTGAAAGTTCAGGGGGTGGTAACTCGTAGAATCACAGAATGGTTTGGGTTGGAAGGCGCCTGAAAGATCACCTCATTCCAACCCCCTGCCATGGGCAAGGACACCTTCCCCTAGACCAGGCTGCTCAGAGTCCCATCCAACCCAGCCTGGTACTGCCTAAATGTGAATGTTAAAACTGAGAAAGAGCAAGCTGCTTCTCTTGGGAGGCTGGGTTTGGAGCTGTGAAAACCTGGGCATCTGTGGAGAGGCACCAGCACGTTCTCTTGTCCAGGCTTTTTGAGAACAATGGCTTTTTGAGAATAACTTCATTGTTAAAAAGCAGGGGCTTCTCACAGCATTACACTCTCCTGCTTTTGCCTGATGGAGCAAACCACAGAGGAATCTGGAGCGTATTTATGGAAGGACTTAAGAGTTAAGATCTTCTCTCTTTTGGAAGCTACAGGGAGGTGTGGAAAGGCAGGAATTCACACCAGCCAGTCTTAGACTAGCTGGTCTAATTTGACTCTCTCTGTAATTAAAGGAGAAACAGCCTCAATGCTGTGAAGCAGCTTTTCAACCAGGAACCTGATTTAGCTGCTCCAAGTCACACTCTGGGAGCTCTCCCTGCTCCCCATTGATTACAGAGGGAAGTAGAGGAGATCAGGTAGCAAAGTGAATTGATTAAATTACCTGTCTGAAATTGCGTGGCGAAAACACCCTGCAAAGCGCCCTAGAACAGAAAGATTAGCACAATTCCCAGGGAGGTGTAAAAGACCTGGAGCTGTATCCAATGAGAATTGCACAGTCTTTCCCACTGCTGCTGTTTTTTGGTAGCTGCTGCTAAAAATTCACTGCACATAATACTGTTCAAGTGCTGTAGGATGTCTTGGCAAAATAAAGCAAAATAAAGTCACAATTAACACCAAAATCCTGGATACATCTCTTTTTTATCCTAGAATTCAAATCAGAGCACAGGTATGACAGAGCAGCACAATGGATGTGCTGAAAGGGAGAACTTCTTGTGGTAAGTGTAGGTGTTTGCAATGGAAAATTTAGAATTTAGAAAATAATTTTACAACTGTGTTGGAGGATGAAGTCCCCTTTATAAAGTAAAAAACCTCATGAAACAAAGATTAAATAAATACCATTCAAAATAAAAATAATAAGCATAATGACTAAGTTTTCAACTTCTACCACAGCCTGACAACAGACCTGCCAAGTTAACACAAAGGCTGTAAAACAAACAAACAAACAAGTTACTTTTTTTTTTTCTATAAAAGAAGGGGAAACCCCCCCAAATTTGAAATCACTGAAAAGTTTCCTATTGATTTCAGTGGTACTGACTCATGAACAATCTTTGGCTAAGAAATTTTAGATGTAAATTCATGATCATAAAGTTGATAAGTCCTTCAGATGACGTAACATGGAAATATATTTTCTTTCATAAGTGGGTACCACAGAGCAGTTTGACTCATTCTTCTACCGCACTTGGGTGTAACTGCAGCTTGGAAACAGGGTCTGTCCTAAGCTCAGCCTGAGTGTGAGAAAATTCCTGAAGTCACATGTATTTAGGGTCTTGAACCCGCCTGCTTTAGCAGAGATTCTTTGTACGCAACATTTTCAGCGTTTGGCCTAATTCAGCTCCCCTGGCACTGCACAGACACTGTGCCCTAGAAAAGCTCTCCCAAGACGGATTTGCTTTCATGGCTCTTCTCCTCTTCTTGCTTCATCCCTGTAGAGCTGGAGCTTACAGAGGCTCATTTGACAAAATCTCTCTCCGTTGACTTCTGCGACCACCACGTTGTCCCTGTTCACTGGAGCAAAAGCATTTTCCTACCATCTCCCAGTCCTCCAAGCCCTGTTCCTGGAAATGAAGTTTCGATGTCTAAGGCACTGGAGCAGTTGCTCCTGCCTATGGAAGATGGAAGCATCAAACTGTTAAATTAACAGCTGCAAACAGCTCATGGAATTGGGATGAAAGCAAATGAACGTGACTGACTCCAAATCATTCCTTCTGAGCAGAGCAGGCCCCTGGTGCTGAGGGCACAAAGCAATCATCCTGGCTGGAATTCCACACCAACCCAAACTCCACCTCCAAGACCAATCAGTTTAGATGAAACACTCTGAGAGAGAAAAACGATCTTGCAACTGATGGAAAAACCTTAAAAAAACATTGTGAAACGGAGTTTTTTTTAAGCCCCACATTGCTGCTCAGCTGGCAGTGTTTTTTTCTGGACTGTTTCACCCATCCCCACACGATGATATAAAAGTCAGCGCTTCATTGAACTTCCTAATAGCCAGGACATATTTCCTTCACAACCCCAGTGCTCCCTCTCGCTATGAGCTTTCTCCTAAGCAGCATGACACAACATATTGTAAAGGGAAAATGATAATTAGAAGGAACATTCGAGCAGAGGAAGTTGTCTGGAAAAATGCTTTAGTGAAATGAAGCGGTGAAGATTGTTTTTAACTTAATCTGTTAAACACACTCGCTCGCACGCACACGCAGATCCACCCCGGCACAGGAATGTCTGCTCCCTGCAGAGCTGGGCTCCGTGGATGGAGCACAAACCTGGACAGGGAGGAGAAGGGAACCCTTGGTTTGGTTTTACAGAGGTTGTATGGAGGTGCAGAGGGATTAGAGGCACATAAAGTACCCAAGCTCAGCTGCAGGAGACACCGGTGTGACCCAGCCCTGTCACCTTCCACCAGCTCAGGGACGTTACCTGGCTGGCTGTGACCCATATTCCCAGGGAAAATCTGCATCACCCCTGGGAACCAAATTCAGCTTGGATGCTTGAAACTTGCTTTCAACACAGAACCATTCTTCACATGGACTAGTGTTAAAACCATTGGTACTTTCAGACAAACACGTAGTAGGAATGGATGATAAAGACATATCTGATACAAATTATAAATACTGGAGAGAGAAATAAACAGAAAATGTTGTCCTAAGGAAAAGAAAAAGAAATACCCAAAGGAAACAAAAAAGAAATCTATTGTCCTGACAGTCAATTTCTGTTTGAGTCTTTGACTAGTGAGTGGGATGGTGGGAGACAATGGAAATCTGAAACATCCAATTTTTGTAATTAAGCAGATCACTGCAACACCAATATCTCTTCCACTCAGAAATGTTTTGCTTTTGCATAGAAGAGGGAACTATACCTATATTTTGGACCCAATTAATTTGGGCATGGAGGAGATGAGCATAGAATTAAATTTTTTGAATAATAAAGATGAATTTTCCATTGGAAAAGCTGTCTCTTCAAACAGTGATGGGTCTCTGAAAGATACAGGGACACCAGGCTTCCAGAAGCAGCCCCAAGTGAAAGGAGGTTGCACAGTGCAGGCAAAGGGGACAAAATTATTTAATAGAAGTGGTTTTTCAGGTAAATCTCCATCCCATAATTGTTCCGAAATGACCAGGACAGTTCTCTGTGTGGAGATCTAGGAAGTGAATGATCATGGCATAGGGAAGAAAGCAAGTGGTGCAGGAATTGAAATGGGATTATGTGGGAGAGGAGTTTCCTCCTGCTCATAGCTCTGCCTGGGCCTGCAGGTGTGGTGCAGAATGAGCCACACGTGTATTCTCCAGAATTGAGACTTTTCTTCTCTTTTCGGTTAAAAAATATTTCTGCTAATACAGTAAGATTTCTTATCTGGTAACCTTCCACTTTTCTCTTTCTGCCCTTGGTTTCCTTTTGTCTTCAAGCACAGAGAGGAGGATTTGAAAGCAGAGCTGGGTTTCAGCTCTTTGCTGGCGGCACAGGGCAGTGCAGCTCAGCTCATTTGTGCTTAGGCTCCTGCTGAAAGCTCTGCAAAGTCAGGTGGGGACAGGGCAGCTGTGGGTCAGTGTTGCAATCATTTCCCTTCACACTGTTTTTCAAAAAGCTCTGAGAGTAACATGACAATTGCCAGCGTGGATAAGGATCAGTGACAGACTCATGGAGTGACTTACCTCAGGAAATGATCAAAAAAGAAACTTCATAGGAAGATATAAAAACCTGCCACCCAGGAAAATAGTGTAACAAATCCCTAGGGTAATAGAAAATAAATCTAGAGAAGAGCCATGAAACTCTTGATACATCCAGTAGCTTCCCTCTTGATTAACTATTATAATTTTGGATATTTTAGTGGTCCTCTTTGAATCTAGCAGAAAATGATGTACTTCTACACAGGAGATGAAATGAATCTGGCACTCCTGGCCCAGCCTCACCCTCTGCCTTCTTCCAGCCATTGCTCAGATAAATTGCCTTGTCCAAGAAGGTGTTAGAGACTGTTCACTTGTCCAATGTCTGCCCACAAATCCGCTCTTCACATCTGTGTAAATCTTGACTCCTCTCACCCTGGAAAAGAAGCCAATTTTTGAGGCCAAGTGAGAAGAGAAGAGGATAATCCAACACTGTGATGATGGGCCCTGATTAATTAGCTGGTCTTTCTGGATGGAAATACCAGAGGTGATCCTGCTTTAGAAGGACGAGAGGCACGGGAGGTAATATTCTCCAGCAGAACCTCTATAGCAGACTATCAGCACAAATGATACATTTCTCCTTGTTGGATTTTATGTTTCCAGTATATTTTATGCAGGTGGAAAATGCCACCTTCATTGCCCTGGAGACCCAGACACTGCTGCTGAGGTTATTTCTTTTTCTGACATCACCTATAAACAAGTCTGTTTCTTTCTTTTTTTTTTTTTCCCCTATCCTTTTAGAAGCTCTCCCATCACATTGGTGTCCAAATTCACTCTTTAAGCAGGCAAGACATGTTCATGCAAGACAGGGAGAAATATTGCAACTACTCAGTGAGGAACTCCCAGTAACTTTAGTCAAGCCATAATTTCACAGTTGTGCTCCAAGTGTAACCACTTCATTGGGCTTAAGAGCCACAGAACATCAATATCAGTTACAAAAATAAATTTCTCCCCACAAATGGAGTTTTTTGGATGATGCAGGTTGGTTGGCTTTGGTATTGATATGGGCTCCCTTGTTTGCCTTTCCAGTTCAAGCACCTGCTCCTAAGGAGAAAGGACAATTTCTGATCATTCAGGTCTCAAACACTCAGCTCGTGGATAATCTGTCTGTGAAACACCTTGCCTGAACACACTCTTAAAGCACAAAGAAATTGCTATTTTGCAATGTCTAATATGGAACAAGACAAATATTTTCTGTTACCATATTTGTACCTAAATGTCTGAACAATAATTTACATCGGTGTGAATCCTCCCATATCACAAATATTCAAAATTGGCTCTGTGTTTTTTTCTCTTTTGGACTGGTACATTGGCTCGTGGCATCATGAGGGCTTCATGTGGTAGGAAAACATCCATGAAAATGGCACAACTGCCAGGGGCAGAGAGTTCAGGCTCTGGCACCTGACTGTGCTTTTGCATTTGCAAGTCCCTGCAGCACATTTGAGAGCTATGCAGCAGCCAGCTTTTCTTATTTGTTTTTCTGACTTGTTTTTCTGTTCTTGAACTTTACCCACCGCTATCAGTACCATTTTGAGAGCTCAGAAGACTCAGTATATCAGCTTTTTTTCTAGAAGAATCGGTTGCGGGAGGGGCTGTGACAGCACCCACTGCCCCCACAGCCCAGCCCTCATTTTTAAGGACAGTGCATCAGCCAGACACAAGTCTCAAAGTGCACCTGGCACTGTGGATACCAGGCATTATCCGAAGGCTGAAAAAGTCCATTTTCTGCATCAATGGCAAAAAAATAGGGCACAGAACAGCCGCTGACTTTAATAGGAGCAAGACAGGCTGCAGCTTAAAAGGAATCTGCTCCAGATGACCAGTCTGAGCTGGTGATTTTTTATTGCTCTTGCCACACCAGGGCTGTAGTAGGGGCTATGTTTGGGTGAGAGTCTCTATGGGCTGTCAGGATTGTTGCTTGTGTGCTTTGCCTCCTGTAATAGGACTAAACACTCTGATACCTCCTACCCAGGAATATTTACTGCTACAGCCACGGAGAACCATCAAATTAAATTTTCCAATGAAGGCAGGCTTCCTCCAGCCCTATTAGAGCATTACAGATTTACTCAATGACAGTTAAGGAACTTCAGACCATCAGCATTTATCGTTAGCTTTGATTTCTGGGTAAAAAAGTTATAAATAAAATCCAAATTCAATAACTGCTCTCCTTGCAAAACATGTGTCACCTACAAAGATCCATCACATGCAGCCAGAACTCTCATTTGTACTTTGTCTGCAGGTGGCAAACTAAACCCAGGAAATAAATGTACTGTAACAGAAAAGCTAAATGTTAAAGAAAAATTAAAAGATAAACAAGCATTTTCACATCAGAGAAACACTGTCTCCACTGTACAGAAAAACTTCTAAAGGACTTCAGCCCATGCCATGGACATTCTTTCCAGTTGATATAAAATACTCTCCTCCCCTTCCAGATCCCTTTCCTCCTACTTTTACCTCCACGATGACAGTGTAAGGAACTCTATAATTGTCTTTATTTCCATCAGAGGGTCCTGGATGCTCATTCTCCTTCCTACTCCTTGAAAGTCAGGAATGGCAGACCCAAAACCAATGTGCATTGTATCAAGATGTGCTTTCCTGGAGATATTGCTCATCTTTAAAGGCTAGTGACTAATCTCTTCCACTATTTCTCTTTCATTAGGGAAATTGTCTGTACTGGACAACTTGTAGAGGAATAATAAAGCAAACAGTAAATAGGAATGTGACTAAATGGAACGAGTCCATTTGTTAAGTCAAATTGTGGCCAGAAATCTCCTGGAGTTCTTTGAGGGTGTTTATGAGCTTGTAAATAAAAAGGAATGGTCAACACAGCATAGTTGTATATCCAAAAGGTTTCCACTAAATTTCCTCACTAGGGGTCTTAAAGAACTGAGACCTCGATGGGATAAAAGAACTGCTCATTTTGTGGATTAACAATTGGTTATAATATAAAGAACAAAAGGTAAGGATGGCTTTTACTGGTTTTCAACAATGTTGTAAAAGGTTGTCTGCTTTTTTACTCAAGAGTTCTACATAACCTCAAAATGGGGATGAATATGGCAAATTGCCGAGGCTAGAAAGGCGTGTGCAATACTTGGACTTGAGGTTTATTTCAAAGTGTATAAAGCTCCCAGGACATATAAAAATGGTAGAAGCAATACATTGGGATGGAATTTATTACTGGCTAGGTTATTCCTATAACCTATCTGGACTGTGTTAAATAGACAGCGATAATTCAACTATGGTGGATGAAGAAGGGTAAAAGTGAGATAAACCTATGAAATTATCAACTCTGTAGAGAAGATGAATATGGAGAGATTATTCAGTTTGTTTCAATATAAAAATAGGGATGTATATAATGAGAAGAGTTAGCAACAGTATTAAAACAAATAAAAAATATCTTTTTTTAGCATGAAATAAAGAATTGCTTTGAGGTGCTCATTGTCCCAGGATATTTCAGTGGCTGAAACTGTGAACAGCTTGGAAAAAGATTCATTGAGATAAGTTGCTGCTGTTGCACAAAGCTATTTCACATATTACACATTATCAAGCCCTGAAAGCCCTGAACTCCATAAGCTGGGAAAAATCATCAATTTAAAATTACTTTTCTTGTTGTAGGTGCCATCCTGGTGAACCTGCCATCAGCTCCCACCAGGAACAAGACAGGGAGTCACCTGGCTCTTTGATCCAGCATAGCACAGCAGTTTTCCATTTTTATGGCAGTAATTCCATGGCACGACCACCACCTGAAACTGCCTGGCACATGAAGTGCCTGGAGGGGAGCTGGGCCACAGGAGGACTTGGATAGGGGTACAAGGATACAACAATTCTGGATTTTATATCCATTCATACCTCAGATCGCTTGCATTATGTCTTCAATGTACCTCGCTTTATATGAGACTGGCATTATCTATTTGCAGTGACATGGCATAACACTATATAGAAAATGGCCTAGTTTAATAAAAGATTGCCTATCTGTATATAAAATAAAGTTTTCCTCTTCTTAATACTGCCATTGGAGAGAGCTGACTGGTTGTTCTTAGCTGAAAGGGCAGGATCGTGGTGGAGCCAAACTCAGTGTGGGAAACCAGGAATGTTTATCCGCAGAGAGACATGGGGGCTAAAAAAGTGATGAAAAAGAGAGTCAATGCACTGTGACCACGAGCCTCAAACCTGCCCTCTCTTCCTTTGCTGATACTGTAAAAGGATTAGGAGCTTCTTGGAAGGCGCTTGGCTGTGAAGGACATCCAGAAAACATCCTGCTCCTGCCGCTATTCAAAGAGCACTGGAGTCAAAGGGGCCCTTTTCTGCAGCAGCCTCTGTTCAGGCTTCAGCTCCCAGAGCAGATTATCCATGGCAGATAACTGGCAGGGAAGCATTGCTACGCTGCCTTCCTCAGCCATTAATTGCAGATCCTAATCAGCTGCCCAGATAGCAAAGACAAGAACAGTTTGCCACTCTGAGCCTGGCTTAGCTCAGTCTTCCCACAGACGTGTCCTGCCCTCCTCCCCAGCGCCCCTCAGAGCTGCTTCCCTTTCTTCAGAGCTTCTCTCTGGCTCTGGTATTTGCTGGAAACCACTCCCCTGAGAGGTGACACTTGCACATTATTAATGAACAAAGACACCATCTCTTTGTGTGCTAGCTCCCGTAAGGGGCTGCTTTCTCGGAATTGTTTGGGAGTGTGTGGGTTGCCTTGTCACATTGGTTGGGTAATGAAAGGATACAGAAACCAGCCTGAATCTGGTCCTGGAGATGTGTAATTATTGCTGATCTCGAGAGAGCTTGGAAGTTGGGGTTTCTTTATTATTATTTATGCTCTGACAATTACATCTGGATGTTTACCTTTCAGCCTTATCCCTTATTTAACAAGCTAAAGAAATGGATGCACCAGCAGGGTTTCTAAGGGGAAAAGGGTGTAGTAGAGTGTTTAGTCCCCTGTGCTGCTATGGGAATGTTATGAAAGCACTGGATGCAGGTGCTTGTCATTTACCTGAGTGACTCTTTGGGCTTGTGTCTGTCCTGTATATTTCACCAGTGTTAATACCACGTAACAAACACACCAGGACCCAAGGCTATGTGGTGACATGACCCCCTTATCACAGGAGATTAAATTCCAATAATGCAGGAACACACACATTCACATTCCAAAAGTATCTCCACTTTCCTTTAGCTGGAGCAAAACACAGGGTCAGATAATTCCCCAGGCAGCCAGGAGCCCTCGAGGTGTCAGAGGCCATGTGTTTCCCACCAGAGAACTGACATGGTGGGTTGGAGTGAGAGCCAACCTCTCTGCCAGGAATTGTTAGAAACAAGAGTGGGTGTACACATGTACATTAAAAATTATAGCAATTTCTACAATACAGAGGTCACTTCTCTGTGTATCTGCTTAGAGAGGAGAGCACCAAGTGAAGCTTTGAGCTTCATCCCTGCATCCCCAGCAGCCTAACATGGATTGCAAGGCTCCCATCACAGCCTCCAGAGACCTGGCAACGTCCATCACCTGAGATTTCAGCAGTGTGGAACCCAAGGGTGAACCTGTGACTTCCTTTTGTGAGTCTCCTACATCTTGTGACAAACCAAATTTATTAAACATACAAAATTACCTCAGCACAGTCACAGCATCACAGGCTGATTTCAGCTGCTCTTCAGCAGCAAGCCCTGCTTTGTTGGACCACGGATTGTGTGCATTTGCAGCACCTAAAGGTGAGCTGATATTTTAGGTGCTTCATTTCAAATGTAATTCAGGACTTAGAGACACAGCTCAAAAAAACGTTGTGACACTTTCAATGCAAATTTCTCCCCATTCCTTTCTCTCTCCATAACAAACATTGTTGAGCTGTGACTTAAGTCTGATGAAATATTTAAGTTTGGATGAGTTTACTCACTTTATCTCATTTGTTTTTAGAAAAAAATACGATACCAAAAACCAACAGAATAACATCCCCTTTTTTTTCCATTCCTCTTAGGAAAAGTTTTGACACACACAGTGCCAGAAAATTTCTGTGATATAAGAAATTCCACTATCTGAAAATCCACAGAAAATCTGCGAGAAACATCACATATTTGTGGATTCAGACATCATTTTAATGAAAATTCCCTCTCGTGGGACTAAAATAGTGCACCTGTAAATTGTTGCTAGTTTTGAGCTGGATTCCACTTCCACTCCTGCTTATCAGCAACTGCATTGAGGAAGGGTGTGTTGAAAGGCAAGCAATGGTGTACACAAACTGAAGATGGATTGTGAAGGCACAGTGTGTATTTAATTTGCAGGGAAATACACCAGAATAAAGATCTGAGCACTCCGGTTTTGTCCTCGAGAAGCAGAGGCTGCTGTAGCCATTGTCTGGTTGGGAGCAGAGGGGGAAGAAGGCCTCAGAGTTGAGGAAAAAGCAGATTGTGTGACTAAACTACGGTGAAAATGAGCTGTGATCCATCGGCAGTGAGAGTCTGGCACTTGCCTCACCTTCATCCGTGCTGTTTCCTCTCCTGCTGCTTGAAGATAGCCAAGAGCTTCCTTTTTAATCAAGGACCATTGGAAAGCACCAGCGGGCTCCCACTCACAACGCCTTGATTGGCTTCCAACCGCAGTGACAATTGCATCCTGTAATCAAAATAGCAATCATTAGCAGCACAATTATTCCCCCCTCCACACACACACTCCCACACACACACGCGCACACTCACACTCCTGTACCAGGAGGGATGACTCCAAAATCCAGGATACAAACAATGCACAAGGCACTCCTGGCTCCAGGCAGGTGTTGGTGGCGGAGTCTGCGGATCAAGGGGCTGATTGGGATTCGAAAGGCAATCTGAAGGAATCGAGATGGGAATCCAGGCTGGTGCAATTGTCATTGTGCCTCAGTAGCGCCCCCATCCCATCCCTGCTGCTTGAGCATCGCTCATCGGGCCCTGCCTGAGCTGTTTGGATTCAGCTGGAATTACCTTCCTGCAGGTTCCCTTCCCTGTCACTTGTGGAGCGCTGTGGCCCTGGGGGGAGCTGGACTTTTGGGGGTGTCTGACTTTCTGACTGGTTGGAGCACAGCTGGGGCAGTTTATTCTGGAGACACCAAACTCTGCTGCCAGATTCCCCTTCCCTTTTACATCCTCACCTGCTTTCAGCTCGCTTTCAGCTGTTTCATTCCACACCCAGCACATGGACAGGGTCTCATCTCCCACTCTGCTGTGCTGTTTCCTTTGGACATTCACCTCCATCCGTGGCTCAGAACATTCTTTAGCACATCTGCCTTTCCCTTTTGTTTTTCAGTGTGAAAAAAATCGCCACAGAAACGTATCCAGATGAAAGGTGAATCCTTTCATCTTTTACACTTCCAAATCAGAAGAAAAATATAGATGTTAAAGAATCAACTAAATGCCATCTTCAAACCCATTTTCTTGTTAGAGTTGGGTGGATAACGAACCTCACATTTTGCCCTAAAGGCAGGAAAACAAAAGAGTTATGCAAAATCTCTATGTACTTTGAGTTGTGTTTGATGAAATAAAAATGAAAACTTTTTTCACCAGCCAATATCTGGTATTCCTTAGGTTTCATTTTACTGGTGATTGAAAAAATATTTGCAATGAAGGTTAGTTTTTAAATGTTGGTATTTTAGAACTGAGAGGTTGCAAAGTGGTGCTCTGAAATGAGAAAAAGACAAAAGTAATGGCAGTCCCAAAATCCACACTTGTACTGTCTTATTTCCCACCAAAGGTATGCATGAGGTGAAGTTTATTTTCTGTTTAGTTTTCATCCTTCTAATTTTTGGTTTGGTGGGGGTTTTTCAGATTCACTCCTTGCAAACAGCCATCCATTCCTCATACTCACACTATTTTTTTTCCTTTATAAAAACCCTTACCATCCTTGAGGGAACCAAAGTCTAGAGAAGTTCAGCTCAGAACTATTGACATATTTCTCTGCAGTTAGAAGTCAGAGCAGTTTATGGGGCAGTGAAGATCCAAGCAGCAGAGGATGCCTATTCCCAGTTTGCATGGATATTTTGTAAGGTTTTGCCAGCAATGTGGGACATTTTTGGTGGAAGCAGAACTCTGGATTGGATGAACAAAGCCAGGTTGGATGGGGCTTGGAGCAGACTGGGATAGTGGAAGGTGTCCCTGCAGGCAGGGTGTGGGATGAGATGAGCTTTAAGGTCCCTTCCAACTCAAACCATGCCATGATTCCATGGAACTACTGCCAGACCTTCTCCTTGCTGGGCTGCCATGGGGTTGGAAAAGGGACAATCTGGCACAGCAGACAGAGAAAGCTTCCAGTGTATCCTGCAGGTAACCAGAGGTGTGAGCCCATAGGCATGACCAGCTGCAGCCTCTCACCAGCACCAAACCAACTTCACACATACCTTTGTAGAAAACCAGGATAAAAATACTGCTTTATTTTCCATTTCTGGGATATAATGAAACATGTCTCAGACCTGGAATGAGATGGGGGTTTACAAAATATTACTCATAAACAAATCTCTGGAAAATAAGAACATGAATTCTGTTTATTCTGCTGCAAAGCATCTTCTGGAAAAGCTGCATGGTATCATATGTTGATTCTTTCTTTCCCTTCTCACCTGAATTCCAGGTTTTTAGAGGTGAAGGAGACTCTTCCATAAATTAATCAGTATAAGATAGAAACACAAGGGTCTCACTTTGGGAAAAATATTTTCCTGTCAGCCTGCATCAGACTGACTCATTAGCAAACCATTAGCAACAAGCAAATCTCAAGAGTTTGGAATTTCTTTCCATTCATTCCAGATAAATATTTAAATGTGTTTGTCTTTATTACATTTCTCTGGGCTTGTTCTAATGTATTTGGCCTGGAAATCAGAGCGAGGATTTTGGAATCTGAAACAGCTTGGCAGAGCCCACAAACGAAATGCAGAATAAATTAGTGGTGCCTGGTGGTTGCACTGGGTAGCTTGACAAGGCGTGGTGTTTGAAAAATCCCTCAGATTTAGGGCCTACTGGGGAAGAAATTAGAAAAGTAGAGTCAGAGAATCATAGAATAGAACAGACATTAAAGCCCAGCTCATTCCACCCCTGCCATGGGCAGGGACACCTTCCACTATCCCAGGTTGCTCCAAGCCCCGTCCAGCCTGGCCTTGGGCACTTCCAGGGATGGGGCAGCCACAGCTCCTCCGGGCACCCTGTGCCAGGGCCTCCCCACCCTCACAGGGAAGGATTTCTTCCTAATATCCCATCTGACCCTGCCCTCTGTCAGTTTAAAACCATTCCCCCTTGTCCTGTCACTCCATCCCCTTGTCCAAAATCCCGCTCCAACTTTCCTGTGAAAGGAGAGGGTTTGTTTGCTGTGGGACCTGCACCCCTCCTGGTCCTCCTCTACGCTGCCCCTCTTACAGGCGATGTTTTCTTCTGCTTCAGGTGAGACCAAGGGCAGGAAAATCTAACCCAACTTTTCAAGCCCAGTAAATGTTTCAGGCCGGTTTTGAGAGCCTCTTTTGTTACAGCTTGTTCAGCTGCCTCCAGAGCCCTGTAGCAGAACAGAGGACTTAAGAGTTAAGAATAGAAAAAGTCTTTCCCTGCTGATTCTATTAATAAGTGCATTTATTTCCAGGCACACACACTTTTTATTGTTAACAGCCCATTCTGACCTATATCAGGACATCAGCCAAGGATGGCTATCAACCAGGGCACATCCCAACTCTCACAGAACAAACAGCTCCCTAAGCCACAATTTTCCAGCAGCTGGATTGTTGGAAAGAAGGCCAAGATCTTCACAAAAGCAAATACTGCCTTACAGAAGCTTTGCCTTGAAGGGAAACTCACACTGCTACAAGCCACTCCAGCCACAAGGTTCAAGGCAATTCCCAGTGGTGGAAAAAGAAGTAAATAAAAATTGGCTGGCTCCACTACTACACAAACAGACACAAAAGCACAAACATGTGCAGCACCGCCTTTTCTAAAAGTGCATTATTATTAACTGGAAACAGCAGCCAGATCCATCATGTTCAGCATGCCCCACATCACCGCTTCACTAAACACCACAGATTATTTCCCTGTAATTGCCTTCCTGAGCTGTCTAGCAGCCTCGATTCATTTCCATTAAGGTTTGGGAGGATGAGATCATTTAATATTGCCACATCCCCCCTTTTATTTTCCCCGTTTTTGTAAATTCAACAGTTATGTGCTCATTGTCACCCTCAGTCACTAAAGTTCAGCACTTGGGATTGCAGGGGCGCAGCTGAAACAATAGTGAGGTAACGACTGCAATTTTCACCGTGTGTGTTTTCCTCTTTAACCTGAGAGGGAAACACATTTATGCCCTGCACAATTTGACAGACAACACCTTCACTTCTGTCACATCCCTTCACTTTGCACAGAAAAAGGTGAGGAGTGAAGAGAATGTAGAAGAAGGCTCTGTAGCCTGGTATCATCCAGGAGCTGACACCAAAATTGATAGGTCATCTGCTGATTTTTCACCTTTTGTAGCTGCAGAGTGTTAATTAAAACCATTCTGGAGGTAGATTAAGTTTCTGCACTCGGAAGTTATCATCAATGCCTCACCTGCCTCGAATAAGAACTGCACATCCTGTGATAAATGCAGTGAATGTTTTGCCTGGTTTCACAGAGTGTCTGCAGCTTCCTTTGCAGGATTTATTCCTCACGAAGTCTGTGTCATCTCCTGTGCTGCCACTGAGCACAGAGAGTGGTCGTCCTCCAGTGTGAAACAGCCTCCACCTGCTCACAGCAACAGAAACACTCGGATGGCTTCGGATGAGATTGGATTTGATGTCAGGATCATCTCCTCATAGAAAAGTAGATATTAAGTGAACAATCCTTCCATCAGACACGTACAAATCCTTGAACTTCTGCCAGTCTGGAAATACTGCTAATATCTCTATTACAGTTTCAGTGCTGGCTTTGTCTCACCGATGTTCTGCTTGTGAGAACAGGATCCAAACTGCCATGTTACCATTTCTGTGCCTTTTCCTAATTTTCTGCACATGAGTTTTTTAATTCTGATTTTTTTTTTCTTTCTGATAACTGGTAATCTCATAAAGGAGCTATCAGATATTTCAAATCTCTCCTGTTCTGGTAATTACTACACTTTGATGCAGCGATCTTTTGATGTTGCTACAACCTCATTTTTTCATTAGTTCCCCATGTCACTGTTGTGAGAGTCTGACCTGATCTGACCTCGTTCTCCCCCAAAACACCGACTGCCAGACAGGAGCCCAGAAAGATTTCGACAGGGATTTTCATCCTCATTCCCTTGCTCAGCTGTGAAAGTGCCAGATAGAACTTGGACCCACACAGCCCAGCCTGTGCTCATCTGAGCTCTGCCACACCGTGTGCCTGATCAGAACCAGAAGTAAAAGCTCACTTAAAAGGCCTGCTCAGGCAGCTTGGGGATCTTTGCATAATTCAGAGGATCCCAGTTAGTGTGGAAATGTGTATTCCACACTGACAGCTCTGTGGGGACATGAAAAGGGAAAATTCACACACTGTTGATATATGGAACGGCACAGAACAGGAAATATGATCAGCAAGAAGGACAACTCATAAAGTAGAGCAGCCCCATGTTATCTTTCCAGTCCTGATCTCCTAAAGCAGCTCTGGGGCTTTTCTTGCAGTATTACTGGTTTTTTGCAGCATTTACTGCAATGCTACTGGGCTCCCCCGCAGCTCTGCTGGGCTGCAGAGGTTGTGAGCATCACCCTGGGCCCTGCTCTTCCGCTGCCTGCACTAACAGTGGCTCAGCCCCAGCGAGGGAAAAGCAGGAGAAGTGGGAAACAGAGGAGTGAGTTCCTGGCTTCTGGAAAGGATTCTGCACAATTTACCACCAAAAAGAATTAAATAAAAATAAATGGCCTAACACAGACTTATGCAACACAAGGCCAGCTCCTAATTTTGATTTCAGGGGCATGTAATGATTTACATCAGCTGGATGTCTATTTCTGTATATACATAGATTAAGATCTGACAGAATTACCAGTTTGCCAATGCTAACATGTTCTGGGCATGAGGAGGAATTCAGGTATAACAGAACTAAAACATCAAACTGAGGTGCCTCAAACTGCCTCTCTGAACCCCCAGAATGGAAAGCCACCTTTCAGGCAGAGAGCTGCACATTATTTGGGGAGCAGCTGAGTGAAGCACCCCTGAGACCTCCTTGGGGTCAGACCACCAAGGGAGGTGTGAGGGATTTATTTAACCCAGGTCTTTATCAAGGAAACAGGGGCTACTTTCTGTACTGAGAGAGAGACACCGTTCTCTGAACTCGAGGAAGGGAGGGAAGGAAAGAAGTGACATCATTTCCCATGGATAACCGTAAAGAAGACAGAGCAAGACAGAGAGACAGGAGCAGGCACGTTAAAGTTTATCAACACATCTGCTAACGAGAGATTAGCAGATTGCTTCATATGGGGTTAAACACACTCAGGAGCTGCAGGAGACTAAAAAGCTGGACAGGGTTGCCAGTGCCTGATCCCCATGGACACACGGGAAAGTTTAAACGTGACCAGCATGTCATGGAGACAGTGGTGCTGCTCAGGGTCAGCCACCAGCCACGAAATAGCTCCAAGAGCCACAAATGAGCTTCCTCTCCCTGGGGAACCTGAGGGCTGGTGAAGTTACTTTAAATGTTTGGCTGCAGATAGCGCCTGTCAAGGTCGACTGAGGTGGGAATATGCAGCTTAACTGTGTTCCCTGCCCAGGTCACACCACATTCATCCACGCCCAGGGCTGAAAAAGGGAGCAGACAAAAGGGAAGGTGCACCTTGCTTCCCTGGGGCCTCTCAGCCACATAATCTCACATTCCTCCAGGGCACTGGCTGTTGCCACTCTTGTTTGACACCCAAAACTATGCCATCCATCCTTCCCGACAGCTAAGGAAATTCTGGGATGTGCTGCTAAAACAAGCTTCTTTGCAGCCCTCGGTGGCATACCAAGGCTCCAAACGGACAGAGTCCCAAACTCAGTGTCAGTCTGACTCATCTAATGACTAACAAGAAGGATGCATTTCCACTGCCTAAAACCTTTTATTTATTTTTTTTAAGGCAATCAATAAGCCCCTGATTACAATGTTCCCTTCCTTGCCCTCACAACCGTGTCAGCCTGGTAACGTCACTGAGCGGAACAGATAAAAGTTTTACTGGTACTTCTTATGGTACTTTACTGGGCTTTTATGCCAAAGGAGGAATTGCTACATATTCACCCACAAACAGCTGTTAATGTTTAATTTTTTATGTAAAATGCTCTGGAAATAAGGATCTTGAGCAGCTGTTATTGTTGTGTTTTGCCTGTGCACTGGCTGCAGTGTGCAGGGCAGTGCTTCTCTCCAGCCTCACCACTGCCACACTGGGTTGAATACAGCAGCACAGGGTGAGGGCACACCTAAAGCCTTGCTCATATCAGCCCCAGCTGCTGGGCTTGCATGTGGTCCTGGAACTTGGGCTCACATAGCAGAGAAAATTCAAACTTCAATGCGCAGCCAAAAAGAGGGGGAAAAACCCTCACTTCTGAGCAGGGAATGCTTTTTACCTTCTTTTGTTTCTGCACATCAAAAAGAGTTGGAGTTTGTTGCCCGTATTGTAGGAAGCCAAACTGGTTTTTCTGCTTACCTGCAGGATGTCTGATTTCTTCTGATTTCACTTCCCAGCTTTCTAGGTGGGGGCCAGGGGCTGAATGAAGCTGGACCTTGCCAGCAGTCTCCTGGCACAATGGACTTTCACCTATTCCTCCAACAGCATATATGAAATCAAACCTTCAAACCGATGAGAAACAAACTAGAGGTCTCAAGAGGTGAGAGAAGTGGAATTAGTCACCCTTTGAAATATGGAGGCTATAGCAAATAGGAATAGATGGGGTTTGATGTCAGGAAGAGAAGTTGGCAGTCAGGCTCCAACTCTGATAGCTCCTTCTCAGAACCTGGCTCAGCGTGGCTTTCATCTCCCAAGGTCTGGGACAGCTCTGTGCTTCAAAAAAAAAAGCCTTTGAGGGATCTCTCTGTTGAAAACGGAAGAAAATTGGGAAAGGCAGTCTCATCAACAAGTCCAGCAGTGCTCAGCCTGTGGAACGATGCTACCCAAAACCTGCCATGTTTTCTCAGAGAATTCTTGTATTAGACATGGAATTAGGAAGCTCAAGTTTTAGAAATGTCTGCTGATGCCCTTTCTCTAAGAAGTGACTCTTCTTTCTGTTGTCTTGACACTATTTGAGCACACCCCATCTCAAAGGACATGGCAAACAGATCAATTAAGCCTCCAGTAAACAAACCTATAGGGAAGGTTTATCAAACCAAGGCACAGAGCCACGAAGTGATTAATGCAAGGCTGTGGCTAAGGCTGGTCCCCAATCCACTCCCTGAACACCACTGGACAGGGTTGGTTTTTTTTCACAAGCACTGCCACCAGCGCTTTTGTACCACAAAGCTCAGCCAGCCCTAAAAACTCAATAAAACAGGTCACTTAACACACAAGCACTCTGGACAACTTCCTGCTGGGTTTCTTCAACTAAGAGATCAGAGTTTGGCTTTAATGCCTCAGGGCAGATGTCTTTGAGTGTGTGCCTGTGAGTGTGCATGACACCGAATAAATGTGATCAGATCTGGTGTGACAAAATTATCAGGGAAACATTTGCATTGCCATTTCTGCAGCAGGCTGCACCATGCAGAGCAGAAAGAGAACATGTTCGGGGTGTCAGGATACTCCACGAGTAATGGAAAGAGACGTGTGAGCAGAGAATAATCACATTCATTAACAGACACATCCCAAACTAGCACGGACAGTGCCTTCTCACCAAGGGCAACTCCTGTGTCTGGAGCTCCTCTGACCGGAGCTGCTGCTGCGGCGAGGCCCGGGGCGGTTGGGACGTTGTGGATTTGTCCCGACATCCTCCCTTTCCTGTGCAGTGCCCTCGTGTCCGGCTCACCAGACAGCTTCCCCACGGAGGCTGAGCAGACCCAGACTGTGGGCACAGGAGGCTGAGGGACACCTCAGTGCCCCACGGAGAGCCAGAGCCTTTTCCTTCTCTGTGCCTGCTCCAGACCAGGACTGCAGAAAGGGATCTGCAGCCCCCAGCAGCTCAAAATGCACCTGGAAGTCAGAATAACAGATTGAACCCCCTTGTGAGCAGGCACTCACTGAGATCAAGGGTGATTATTTTAGGATGTGATAGGCTCTAATAGTTCTAGGAAATTTTAAGTGTATTGCTTTTTTCCTTCCACTTTTGCACCCAATTACGTGACTGGGGAGAGTGGTTTATATTACACCCAAGGGACTTTCTGAATGGAGAAAAGCTAGAGAATTAATTCATTCTGCACACCCCTACATCAGCTAGTTTGTAGTGTAAGAGCTCTCTTTAAGGAAAAAACTGTCAGACTTTCAAACCTGAGCATTTTGCATGTCTTTAACCGGTTCTTCCTTTTTTATTTGTTCCCATAAATACAGTAGGATTTGGCAGGCAGAGCTGCACAGGTGGAACTGAGTAATGGCTCTCAGGGTTTCTATAAATTAAGAACACCCAAGTTGACAATGTACATGTCGTCTTTATCAATTCACTCCCCGAGCCCATGCCAAGCCTTCTGCAATAAACTTCCTCTCCGTTTCACACCTAATCATGTGTAGCATAAATCGCACAGATCAGAGCCTGCTCACAGGGCTGAGGAAGGATCAGTCTGGGGTGTTTATCCTCAGATGTGATGAAGCTGAGACAACTATTCTCCCCTGCTCACCCTCCACCACGGCAAAGGAACCTCTGTGAGGTGAATAATCAGGGTTCAGCTTATTTTCTAATTAAAATGCAAAGCACCTGGACATCCCCATTTGCTATGCTGCCCATCACCTCTTCCCTTTCTGCTTCCCTTGTAAACAAGCTGCAGGTGAATAGTGCTGCTCAGCACTTTTCAGACTTTATCCCGCTATTTTTAAATACAGCACAAATGTGATTAGCACATCAGCCTGATTATCTCCAAAAGGATTCAAAAAGAAGACTGCCAGACAGCTTCAAGACTTTGGAAATCCTGTTAAGGTTAAAGAAGGTGTGTTAAGGTTAAAGAAGGTGTTCACAGGAGCGAGCGGTGGTGCAGAGGGTGCTGCTGTGGGTCTGGAGAGGTGTGGAAAAGGAAAAGCTGCACCATCACACTCTGCCTCTTCATGTCACCCCAACAGCACAAGTCATCACAGAGAACTGCTAAATCTGCCCTTTCCTTGATGACACAGGTAAATATTGTACTAGAAACTCACCGAAATGCCCTCTCTTGGCCTCAAGTGCCACGTTTTGTCCTTTGCTCTCAAATCACATTTTTCACATGTTGCTGATCTCCCCTCTGCTCCTGTGGACACTTGTCCAGCTTTTCAGACACTGATAGCCCTGGCAGGGCTGCTGCTCTCAGCCAGCCTGGGCAAACAGACAGGCACATGTGTGTCTTGTGAGAGCACACACCAACACTTTCAGAGGTATTTGGGGTTGTGGAGGCCCAAAATATGTTTTTTTCAGATTCAGTGGACTGACTCCGGAAACACAGTACAGCATCTGCATTTCCATCTGGGAAACGGGGAAGAAATCTGGACAGACATATGGGAATCACTGTTCTTATATTTTCAACATTGACGGATAAGCATCTGGATTTTCAACAGCAGTCTTCTTTAGCTCAAAGAGTCACCAGAGTTTGCTCTTTGTTGCGTAAAAGAAGGAGTATTTCAGGCCAAAACTCCACTGATGAAGAGCCTGAGCTCCTGTGTGTTCAGAAGAGCTGCATTCCCTGTTGGGAAGCCTGTTGGGACTCACTGGGTTGCTTTGGCTCAGCTGTGCAAGAGCCTGGATTCAGCACAAAGACTACGAGTGCTTCAGTCACACTTGAGACTAAAAAGCTAAACCCAAGTGTTGACAGAGACGTGAAAATATCCATTTTCAAATCAGTTCCTCTTTGCAGACCTTAGAAAAAGGTTTTTCATCTTACTGCTAGCCAGGTGTGGCCACACACACACATATATATGCATATATAGGCACACATACAACCCCATGAAATTTTTTCATATACTTGCAATCTCCTGGAAAATTCCCCAGCGGGCATTAAGCCCCAGAAATCTCCAGAAAGGCTAATAAATCATTCTAAGTATGATGTTTGCAAGGGAAGGCATTTTGGAGATGATAAAAAGAAGCCCATTTTCAAAATGTCAATGAACCCACAGAAATGGTGAGTGGCTTTTCAGATGTCTGCCCACTTATTAGAGATGTGCAAAGTCAGGTACCTAAAACATTTGACTAGAAAAAGTTAGAGTGTAAATGACTGTAGCCTTTCCAAGCCTATAAAAAGGGAGGCAGGGATCAGAAATGACTGGGGGGAGGAAAAAAATGAATCTCCCACAAGTCTATTTTTCAGAAACCAGAGTTCAACTTGCTCCTGAGAGCAGTAGGAAGCACAGCATGGAGAGGTAATTGCCCATGAGAAATTCTCTTTGAATACATAGGGCAACATTACTGGGCAGCAAGGCAAGAGGAGGAACAAACACCAGCTCTGTGTGCTACTCAGGAAGATGTCTGTACCAATTTCTACATATCCATATATTCCTGGTACAGGAATTAAGCGCTGGGACGAAAGTGACCCAAGGCAAGGGCTTGGTGTGTCTCTTGTGACCGGCCAAATCCCAGCATCTCTCATGTGCTTGTACATGGGAGGCATAAGAAATGAATGTAAACACAAATATAAAATCTAATTGCAGAAATGAGATGTGATGATTACTATATATATATACATTCGTTATGTTCCTGCCTTTTTGTGCTGCAGGGAATGGGATGCCCACTTCCCTCCCCACCATCATAGTCACAGAGCATTTTACAGGATCCTACCTCCCTTCTTTCCTTTTTGTCATTGGTAGAGGAACCACTTGGAATTGAAACTCCTGCAACCTTTCATTAAAGAAGATGGGAAGCCAAGAAGGCAGGGGGATATGTGGCATTTTAAGGAAACATCAGACACAAAGTGATGGCCACACTATCGGGTGTTAGGAAGCTCTGAAGGATGCTCAGCCAATTTGATTGCTTGATGGTATGAACATTCAAATAGCTCTTTTTGGGAAGGAGATGTGGGCTAATGGAACTAACAGGCCAGCTGCTGGCAGCTGATTTTTGCTACCAGCAGAACTATGGCTGGTAATTTTTGTTCCCTACAAATAGTTAGTGTTGTAAGACAATTAAAATATTCACAGCTATTTTCTAAAATGTCCAGGATCTGATTCTTCTCTCAGCAGCACCAGTTTCAGTGAATTTTTGCCTCTTTCCTATTAGTACAGATGAAGAGAAATTCCAGCTGTGTATTTCTGTACATGAGCCTCCTTCCACAAGGTATTTAAGTACAATTTTAATTCAATCCGTGTTCAGCAAAGACTGATGCAGATCTTAGGCTCTCAGTAAAGAATTGTGCTTAAAAGCTTTGCTTAATAGGAATGAACTACAAGGCAGGGCTTTAGTTTAGTTCCTGCACCTTTCCTGATGAACCTTGCTACAGAGGAAAGCCATTATTTCAAAGAGAAGGTATCAGTGGTGTGAAGTCAGATTATCTTGAGTCTGCAGGGAAGTTTATTACCTGGCTGCAGCATCTCAGCAGAAAAATATTTGATATTGATACTCATCTACCATATGTAAAAGGAAAGAGTAGAAAAAAGAAACTAAACACCAAAAAACCAAACAGCTCATTGGACTCAATGACCTTTAATGGTCCCTTCCAACACAAACTATTTATGATTCTATCATTCTATAAATATTAGATTGCATTTTAGCATTTCCCTTCTTACATCTGCAATAAAGTGCAAGCCTGTCTGCTCTCTGAGGGGACAGTCCTTGCTGAAGCAGGAGTGCACCCGTGTGAGCTCCAGAGCCTACAAACCTCCAGCAACCCCCACCACCAGCATACCCAGCTTTTGTACAGCCAAAATGTACTTGTGGATTTTGTAGATGCAGTTTAAAAAGCCAACTGGAAGATTTTTGCACCGTGTTACCCATTAAGTACTTGTTGACCGCAATTAAAATAATTTATATTTTGCAAGGGCCGTTTTGTACCGCTCTTCCTTCCATGCGGGGCCACGAACTGCAGCAGCAATTAGTGAGAGATGAGTGATGGAAGTCATGGTTTCAAAAGGTCAGAGACAGCTTTCCTTGCTCACAGGAGCACAGAGCACCAGATCTGAGAAGAGTTCAAACCTCTCTGAAGAGTCCAGGTTTGCAGTGGGCACATTAGACCCAGTAGATGCTACCAACAGATTCAATATTCTATAAAATCTCCAGTCCTGGCTCCCCGGGAGCAGCAAATGGAGCCAGGGGAGGGTGAGGTCTGGGGAAGGTTGTGTCACTCTCCAACATAGCCCAACACAGCACAAGATGGGAGATTTCCTTTGGCCCTACATTAAAAGAGAGTTTTCTCCAATGCAATCTACCAAGAGTGCACCAGAGAAACTGCTATAAATACGCATGTACAGGGGTTTTTTTTTAAAGAATAAAAATCTCCTAAACTAAATTTGTTGTACTGATAGTTAGGGGTTAGAATATCTTACAATATACAAATCCTCTTCTTGCTTTGTGATCACAGCAGCAGAGAAAATCAGCGCAAAAAGCATTTGGCTTTTCTCGTGTTTTCATTTATTTACTTTTATTGGAACTGAAGTTTTTCCCCATTTAAATCTCAACCTCCTGCAATGGGGTCACCGCAGCAGGGGTGGAGGCAGCACACGTCTGGTTACACCCAACAGATACCAGCCCAGCAGAAATAAAGAAAGCATTCACCGGGTAACCGTGATTGTTAGTGCCGAAATGTACCGACCTAAATGGAGCTTCACCTTGGGAGTTCGGGCTGAATGAAGCCTAAACAGAGGTGAAATTCCCCAGGCAGATGGCGAGTCCTCTGGCTGGTGCAGTTGGAGCCCTGGAGGGCTTCATCAGGCCTCGGGAGCCCCCCATTAGCTCTGCAGAGTGCTGGGATCAGGGAGAGGAGAACAGCTGCAAGTGTCTCTTAATGCCAGTGGGGAGCTGGAGAGTGCTGAACTCCTGCATGTGTAATAGAAAACAGGAATACAGCTCCTCTGAATTAGTTTAGACCACTGAGGTCTGTTTGTTTCAATTATCACTGGTACAGTCAAATCCCCTGAAAGATTCCATTAGCTCCCAACTAGTTCTTTTACACACAGGCACCTTTTCTAATACCTTCTGCTTTAATGAAGCTGCTTTTTTTATAGCTCACACTGGAGCAGACACCAAAAAGAGAGAGGGAACACTTAAAATAAATGGGTCAAATGTGTCCCTGGTGTAACGCAATGGGATGTATTGATAGTTTGTTTAGATGTAAGCTGTTGAACAAGTGAAATGGTGGGAAAAAAGGGAATAGAACAAAGAACTGAAACTAAATAAAGGCCTATCTTGTCTCCCTTTTCCTGATTTCCCTTCTACAGGTGAGGACATGATGATTCCATTTTGTGGATAAGGAGTCATATCTATCATTTTCTACCTGCTAAGGCTATTTAGAAAACTCCTTCTAGGTAAGTGGTTAAATTCGTGCCTGGTGCCTCCATTCATGCCTACACTGAAGTAGTTGAACAAGAAAATAGTCTCCGAAGAGGAGCACAGTTTTCTGTTTCTTTTTCCTGGCTGCTGTTACCGCACAGGGAGAGGTTTGAATTTGTTTAAAATGCCCAGGATTGCAGCTCAATTACAGTTCAAAAAACATCAAACAAAGGCAAGAAGGCAGAGGTCAAATGCTGCGGTCCCTTTGTGCCTGTGACTGTTCTCCAGCACGTTGCTCTTTGCCCTGGGGAGGACAGACTGTTTAGCCCGTGAGGCAGCAGCAAGGGGACGGTGCTGTGGGACTGCGGCTCAGAGGCTGTGACTGCAGCGCGAGCATCCCAGCAATCTTGGCTCCTGCCAGCACAAGGGCGAGAGATTCTCACTGAAATTGGATGGGAATTCTTTTCTTTTAAGAGACCAAATCTCATTATACACAATCTGCTTGCAAGCCCACCGCGAGCTCTGCACGGTGATTTTCTGCTAGGAAATGCTGTCGTATTTCGAGGCTGAATTTCTCCACACTCATTTTCCAGCCCTCTTGTTAGGCTCTATTTTGCAGGGTCAAAAGGCCCTTTACTCTCAAGACTCCTCTCCATGTAGATATTCTTAAAACTAACGATAAAATCTCCTCTCCATCTTTTAATAAGATAATGGATAGAATTCTCAGTGCTCCAGGTCATGTAACTCGTTTCCCATCCCCTGAATCATTTTCATAGCCTCCCTTTGAGGCCTGTGTAAGATCTTCCAGTCACTCCTGAGGAGTCAGAGTCAGAAGTGGGTGCAAGTCTGCAGCAGGCATCACTCAGTCCTCAGGACAGAGGTGAGGTTACTCCCCTAATTCCACTTGATTCTTTCCACGCACACGCAGGGCTGTCCTTGTGCTGGAGAGCTGAGACATCCCTTTGTGGCTGCTGCCCACAATGACCCTCAAGTCCATCCCAGAGCCATCATCTGCCAAGGCAGAATCTCCCATTCAGTGAGGTTCCACCAGCAATTTTCCTTCCCAGGTGCCTCAGGCTGTATTTAGCTACAAGTGTTGTGACTGTCCCCCTGCACTCAACACTGGAGAGGCCACACCTCAAATCCTGGCTTTGGTTTTGGGTCCCTCACTGCAAGAAGGTCCAGCGTGTGTCCAGAGAAGGGAATGGAGCTGGGGAAGGGTCTGGAGCACAGGTCTGATGAGGAGCAGCTGAGGGAGCTGGAGGGGGCTCAGCCCGGAGAAAAGGAGGCTCCGGGGGCACCTTCCAAATCCCTGAGAGGAGGGTGCAGCCAGGTGGGGATCAGCCTCTACCCACAAGTCACAAGAAACAGAACCAGAAGAAAAGGCCTCAAGTTGCACCAGAAGAAGTTTAGATTGGATATTAGGGAGAATTTCTTCATGGAAAGGCTGGTCAAACACCAGAAAAGTGAGAGAGCTTATGGCTATTATTGATGTGTCCTTTTAAACTTGAAGGTGAGGAGCCCTCAGTGCCCCGAGGGCTGCAGGAAGGGGAAAGTGCAGCACAAACCAATACAAACACACATACAGCAAGTCTGAAGGGAATTTTAGCAAATATTTCCCTTTTTCTGAGATTTTTTTAAAGAGAAATGAAGAACAATCTTGTCCTTCAAAGAAGATGCATTCCACTGGATGGACTATTTCTTACAGTGGCTGATGCCCCTGCCAGCCCACAGGAAAGCAAACTGAGTGATTGGAAGGGTCTAAAACTATTGCTGGAAGTGAAAAAGGACATGGAGCAAGGACAGTTATTTTTAAGCTGCAAGGCAGAAGCATTGCCTGCTGATTTAACAGCACCAAAGCTACAATTTCTCATTGATCACACTTTTTTTTCTCAGTTCAAATCTATAGCCAAACTTGCACTCTGTGCCCTGGGAATTACTACAGTGGCTACCAAAGAGAAAGAAGGGACCAGTTTAAGACAAAATTCATGCATTTACACTTGAACTTCCGAGTGTAAATTGTATTTGCAGATGTTAATGATGACTGAAAGCAAGCCCTAGACGAGGGCAGGAAAGTGGAGATTATTTTGGCTTTTCAAGGTATCTGGAGAAGGCGTGAGTGCATATGTGAGCACCAGTTAATGGCAGTGCATTCCAAGAATGGCAGAGCCAAGACTTTCTGTTTATCTCCCCAGATCCTCCAGCCGAGCTCAGTGGCCAGGGGAGAACCTGAGAACAAGTTCCAGGAGATGATAAAAGTTTAAGAGGAGGGGGAGGCAGGAGAAGATACATCCATTGGTGCTAAATGGAATAAAGAATTATATACAAAGAGCGTGAGCCTGCAGCAGCTGCAGTCAAGAAAACAAATCAACCATTTATTACTTCTCCTTCAGTGTTTTTAAATATTTATGGAATGCCATCAATAACCAAGTTAATTGTGAATGGCTGCTGGTGTATTTGCAAAGCCTTCTTTCACCTGCAAGCAGCTGAAGTGCCATGAAAGGGACTTTTCATCAATGACAATGATTATATGGCCCTTTAACAGCTCTCTGTGTGCCTTATGGCATAATCCAGTGCAGCCACTCACACAGGGCTTTGCATGGCATTATTAATGTGTGGAGTCAAGGAATATCAAGGGAATGGGAAGAACACAGTTCTAGGTGTGTGCATGCAGGGTGAGTGTCCTCTTGGAGAAAGGAACCAGCCCCATTTGCCAGGCAGAAACTTGTGAACACCCACAGCTGAGCAGACAAAAAAATGCTCTGTGGTCCCTGCCATTAACAAGGTAGGAACTAATCCAGAGTGACCTCATTACTGCTTGTAGCACCTTGCTTAACTCAGTATTTAAATACAAATAAACACAGAACGAAACCCAACCTTGCATACTTCTGCGGTGACCTGGTGTCAGAAATGAAGAATTTGTTTCCAGACTGATTTAATCATATCAGAAAGATGCATGCCAGGCTTCATTACTGTGACAAAATGTTTATTGTTTAATCACATTATCTGCCAGCTCTCGGGGAGGCTGAGACAGGCTTGTGTGACACGGACCTGCCATGGGGATCACAGAGCTGCTCCCGGCGGCTGCTGCACCACGCGTGGCTCTGGGATGTTCCTGAGCCTCCCGTGGAGGCTCAGCACCTGGAAGTTGCACCACACACCTCCCCTCACTGCTAATCTGACTGCTGTGTTTTACTTATTCCCCTCCTTCCAGCTGGTAGGACTGTGTGAATGTGCTCTTTCCACCCAGGGCATCAGCAAACAGGTACCACGTGAAAGAGAGTTTCTGATTCCTTTCCAGGTTGCACATTTTTGTGTGAAATCCTGTTGCTTCCTGAAGATGACACCCAAAGTAGTTTTTATTTTAAAACAATTCACAACTTTTTCAGGCTAACCCCCATCGAGGTTTGCCAGCCTTCCTTCAGTCAAAATAAGCAGAAAAAATAAATCTGTTTTAAGGTATTTTTGAAACATTTTCCGTTTTGGTGACATTCAACAGATTTTTTTTGTTCTGCTCAGCTTTAATGAGAAATACACTGAAAAAAACAAGACCATGCTTAGATCAGCTGGTTTCACTGTGGGTAGCACATTCTAAGGATCACAGAATCCCAGAAAGGTTTGGGCTGGAAGGGACCTTAAAGATCACCCAGTTCCAACCCTCTGTCATGGGCAGGGACACCTTCCACTATCCCAGGGTGCTCCAAGCCCCGTCCAGCCTGGCCTTGGGCACTTCCAGGGATGGGGCAGCCACAGCTTCTCTGGGCACCCTGTGCCAGGGCCTCCCCACCCTCACAGGGAACAATTTCTTCCTGAGAATCTTCCAGAGAAGCAGGAAAACGTTGGGTCCTGCTCCCAGCTGGCACGGTAGCTGTGTCCCACAGCAATTCCTGTAGCTGGTGTGCAGAACAGGGATAACTCTCCAAAAACCCCTGCTCAACACAGCTGTAAATACACAAACATGTTCTGCAGACAGCACAGCCCCGAGCTCACAGCTCCTGTGCTTACCACACATCTTTCACAAAGACATTTAGCTTCCAGCTGAGGACTTCACGTGATGGAGAATCCACCTTGCCTCTGGGTAATTTATTTCAGTGGTTAATTACTCTCTACTAAAAATGTGAACCATATTTCTACTCTGCATTTCTCCAGCAACTGCTATAGTGCAAGTTTTAAAATGAGTTCAAATGCATGCTGGAACAGGACTTTGGGAGTTAATTAATACTGTTTGGATAGCCAGACAGTGGAGACATGTTCAATAAAGCTGACATTTATGTATCACTATCAATTCACAAAGATGAAACACTGAATTCACTTGCAAAGCGACAGGCTTGTAGATTTTTAGACATCTTAGTAGAATTTCAATAAAGTCATAAAGAATAATCTACTTAATTCCCACCAAACCCTCTCTCTATAATGTAAGGGTAGAACAGTTTTATTTCTCATGATTTAGGGGAAAATATTCACTCTGTAGTCCCTTGCAAGCCCGAGCTGAAAATATTTATCTTACTATTTTAATTTTTTTCTCCACGATTTATAAATGCTTCTGTCTTTCCCTAGAGATGGGCAAGAAGTTTGGATTCCTGACACTGATTGATTCAAGGGGGAAAAGTATGTAACATTTGATCTGACAAGGCAAGCACATGCAATCCTTGGACAGAGGGACCAGGGAGAGGAGCAATATTTTTATCTTGAACAGAGATCTGTTGAGATGTAATCTGAGTTCAGATTCCGCAGGAAATTATCGTGAATATGCAAAGAGAAAAAATGTACTGGGAGAAAAAGCCTTCCCAAGAATGGCACAAACTGGACAGCTCTGGCCAACTCATGGCAATTCTTCTTGAGATTCACTCCTTGCCCAAAGAGAATGGACAGGACTTTGCCATGGCTTCCAAACCAGTCAGACCAGCAAATCTAGGGCACTGCCTGAAAACGCTGAGAAACGCAAACTTTTCTCCTATCTCTGCAAAACCAAATCTCTTCTTCCCCCCCCTACCAACATGCAGCCATCAGGAAAAGCAAAACTTAAAGGGATTTTGCACTTCCAGAAAAAATGACCCAGAAATCACTCCTGCAAGCTGCCAAACTAAGGAACCACTGAGAAGGGCCAGGAACTGATGTTTTCTATGCAATGAAGAATGATAGGTGATATCAGCATTGAAATCAACAAAAAGCTTCTAACTCACATCAGTTTTGAAAACTGAAGACTTTTGCCTTTTGAGGTTTGGGAATTTTAAAATATTTCAGTTCAATTTAATTTAAACAAGCTCAGTTCACTCCATTCCTCTGGTTTGTTTTGCTTTTTTTATTAAACATACTATTATTACGTTTAAGAACAAATGAACAAAACCAAGTTATTTTATGCTGGAAAAAAGCAATAACCAAAGCCTACAAATTTACCCTTGGATTATTTAAAAAAAAAGAAAAATCAATACCATTTTTCCCTGTGAATGACTTCATTCTCTTTTCATGAATTGAGACATGCCAAATGAAATGGAATTTTGTTTAAAAAATTCCTAACCAGCCCCAGCTAATTTATCTTCTTGTGTTTGTAAATCCTTCTTGTCTCCCTCTACAAGCACCTGCAGTGCTTCAATGAGAACCTCCTATCTTACCCAATAAATTCAACATACCCATCTCCAGGTGTGGGAAAACTGCAGCATACCATGCATCCAAGTAAAAATTACTTCAGCAAGCATTTCTCCTCTATTTTACTGAGAGCAACCTGGCAAGCCTTCCAAGGAGCTGACCTTGAAGCAAAACAGATGCACAGAGCCTCGCAACACCTACGTCTTCATTTCAAATGTTTTGCTTTTTAGAGTAAGTGTAGGTGTCTAATGGAGCTTGGGAAAGCCACATTTTCCTTCAACTACACACTCAAAGTAAATCAAGAGTGTCGAGTAAGGAGAAACTAATTCTATTTTTCTTGCTTTCAGTAGGAAGGAGAATTGTCTCTCCTCCCCTTCTCACCCCAAGCAACAGTCTTGGTAGCAAAGGATATTTTTTCATAAAGCATAATGCAGAAGCAGCTCTCATTCACTCCAGCAAATCCTGTTTAATCCTTGGATTTGTATCGTTTGCTGACTAGACTGAGAAATTTGGCTGCATCTAATCCTTTGGCTTCTGAAGAAAAATGGCTTATTTAAATATTTAGCTGCACTTTGTCAATAGCAGTGGGCCGGGGGTGATGGATGACAGCAATTACGCTGGGTGCATCTCCATTAACATGCCACTTTCTCCAGGTATGGAGTCTGCCTCTTGTATGGTTTGTTTAATGATCAGGACTGAGGAGGAATTTTAATGACCCCTCAGCAGCCTGTGCTCACTTGAGCTTGGATATTATGCAGTGGTGTAGGAGTAGCTGGTGAGTTGGGGTGATCAGAGCAGTGGATTAGACACATCCTCTGCAAACAAGGTTCCTCACATTTCATGGCACCCTGAACTGCAGCAGCTAAAGCACGCCGGGAGATAACCAGAGGTCCAGCCAGGAAAGCTGAAGCAGCTCCCCATGCTCTGCAACGCAATTTTAGTTCATCATGTGATGAAAGCATTCCACACTTCTCACCACATATCCGTCAGCCTTATCCCTCTCTCATAAGCTGTTTATTACAGATCTGTAGGCAGACAGAGGTAGAGGCAGAAGGAGTAAAGGCAGAGATACCTCACTCACCTGTATCAGTAGATGCCTTCAGCACGCCAGGTTTGGGTGCAGCAGGGCTCTGCTGTTGCCACAGATATCAGGCAGGGTTTGCTGGGTTCAGAGAAGGCCTGCCCAGGATGTCTCCATGCACACCCCATTCTCCTGGCTTTCCACAGGCTGATGGAAGAGCCCTCGAGCTCCAGTGTGGAGCTGCAGACTTGGCCCATGGTTCTATGGCAGACACTGAACTGGGCACTGGAGACAAGTGCAAACCCTCTGGGCTCCTCTGGGGGCCAGGAAAAGTGAGTCAAGAACAAATCTGAAGCCATTCCACTGCTTCCCATCCTTGGCATGACCATCTGTGCTAGAATGGATCCGGCTGCTCCTCACTGGCCACTGTAAAGGCAAATGCAGAAGAGTTTGTAAATCAGTGGCAACAGGGGCCAGACTTACCACAGAAACCTGAGTCTGACCTCCAGTTCTTCTCCCCCTGACCCAAATCTTTTCTCCTCCTGTCTGGGCCAGGGCTTCTGTTTCTGCTATTATTCTCTCGATACTATTCATAAGGTTTATATATGTAGAGTGAATTTATTTGGCTGTTAATTTAATGGGTTTTTTTGCTTTTTCCTATGTACCTGTGCACACACAGGCCTCACATGAACTATTTCCTTCTTGGTGAGAGCAGTACATGAGAAAGAAAGAGTTGTTCTGGATGGATTATTGTGTGTTAATATTGCTGTAAAATACATGAGGTAAAAAGTGATAATCTAGTAAATCCCAAATAATTTGTGTTTCATGTGTATGTGGTGTAAATCTTGGGAAGTCAACTGGATGTCCAGAGGACAGATAAAGGCAACAGAAATCTCTGAATGCAATTTAATTCTTAGGTAAAAGATACCCTTTTAAAAATATAACATGCACTATAAATTATATTATTAAACTGAAGTATTGAGGGCAGTCCCAACCACTAACAGGGCAGTAACAAAGGATAGCTACAGTAATGCTGTTCTGTCCATCTTTGGTGCATGTAGGATTTGGAGTCACAAAAGGCAGCTCAGTGTTCCTGATATATTATTTTGGAAGGAAAAAGAACCCACTCTTCCCCTCTATCCACCAAAAAAAAAAAAAAAAAAAAAAAGGAAAAAAAAATCCATTTGAAATCTGCCTCCTCACAAATACAGGCTGGACCAGCACAATTTTCCTATCTATTTCTCCTGCTACAAGATATTATTTGCTTTGGAAAGATCCCTGTACAGAAGGTGTGATGGGCAGGTTTAATCAGTCAGTCCACAGACCTGACCTCCACCCTCCCCCTCAGCTTTCACTGCAAAGAAATATACAGAGGCCACCTTAAAAAATAATTAAAGGCAGACGACACAAGGGATCCAAACAGCTCTGCCATCTATTAATGGAAATGATGGATGCTCTGTATTAACCTTGCCACAGTTGCAGCCCTACATACAGAGAAAGAAGCAGCCGTGTGAGTGATTCAGTGAGGTTACCTCTTGCAAATTGTATTAATAATTCACTTGTCTGTGTGAACAAATCCCTCCTGCCCAGGCCGAAGGGCTGGACTAATTTAATAGTGCAAGGTTCAGATATCCATATGCTCCTCCAGACAAAGCTGAAGCAGGAAACCTGGAGGTTGGCAGCCACCCTTCCCTGGGCTTTGTGCAACATCCAGGTGCTGCCCAGCCTTTCTTGTGGGATACAGTGCCAGGACAAGGGGGGGTGGCTTCACACTGACAGTGGGCAGGGTTAGATGGGATATTGGGAAAAGTTTTTCCCTGTGAGGCCCTGGCAGAGGTTGCCCATTGCCCCATCTCTGGAAGTGTCCAAGGCCAGGCTGGACAGGGCTTGGAGTGACCTGGGACAGTGGAAGGTGTCCCTGCCCAGGGCAGGCCGTGGAACTGGATGGTCCCTTCCAACCCAAAGCAGTCTGTGGTTCTATGATGGCAGAAACCAAAGCTGGGACCTGCACCTGGCTTTATCAAGTGCAACAGGATCCCATCCACACCCCTGGAAGGACCCCTCAGTCCCATGGCCACGGGCATTTTCTGGTGGCAGTGGCTCTACAGGTGCAGGTCTTCTGCAGTTCAGCAGAGACCCCATGTGCTGCAGACCTACCAAAAGTGTGCCCAAAATGATTTGCAAGAGAATCAAAGCATCATCAGTACTCTTACAAAAATTACTTCATGTTTACTTATACCCCATTTCTTAACTGACAGCGTTGACTTCTTCATGTCACTGGGGAGAGATGGGAGAGAAGGGAAAGGAAAGCAGAGGGGAGAGAAGATGGGGGAGCAATCATAGCATATCCTGCACAGACACCCCAGCAATCCCACCCTGTCCTGGGAGAATTGTCCAAACACTCCTGGAGCTCTGGCAGCCTTGGGGAGCAACCATTCCCTGGGGAGCCTGGTCAGTGCCCCACCACCCTCTGGGGGAAGAACATTTTCCTGCTATCCAGCCTAAACAACCAACAGGGAAATGTTGAGAAATACCCCAGATCTGGAGGGGAGGAAGAGCGATGGATTTTAAGATTGCCATGTTTTTCAGGTGTTTGAACTCCCTTGTTGAATGTCACCAATCTTTTTTTATGGCAACTGGTGAGGTGTTAGATTTCCTTGCCTTTTGCCTACCTACACAGTCTAATTTGGAGTTACCTGCTAACAGTAATTTACCCCACTGCAGAGATTCCGTGCCGTTCTCACTCCTGGAGCAGTCATCTGACAACATGTCAGGTGGGAGCGGCGCACAGCCGAGGCTGAGAAATCCGGCTGTCCACGGAAAATGTGGGTGGCAGAAGCAGGGAACCTGGAAAGATCCAAAAGAAGGTGGTAATTGCCCAAGAGCAGAGATAAGTGAAGCAGATGAGCCTCACGCGAACCCATTCATTCACATTTTCTTGCCATACGCTGTGCTGCTGCCCTGCTCCCAGAGGGAGACCCGGGGCACGTGGTTACTTTAAAGCCCAGATCTAGGGGTTTAACTCTGAAGATAAAAAACTTTGTGGCTTTCACTGGGAAGGGCTTAACATGACTGGAAACTGTAAATGTTATGGCTTCCCAGCAGTGCTTTACCATCACTGTGAATACATAGCTGCGATACCAGCTGTGAGTGCCTGTGCTGGATGTAATTGCTTTTTTTCCTCCTGGTGTTCTTCATCAACCACCCAACCAACATATGAAGCAGAGGAATTCACCATATGAGAGAGGAAATCTTGCACAAGTTTTGCTTCAGTTTTTCTCAGTGTTGATCTGCTGCAAAGAGAAATAGCAACAACAGATTACAGGATGCTGAGGTAAGAAAGGATTGTTTGCCTAAAATCCTGGCTGAATCCAAGGAAAAAAACTCTGTGAGCCATCTGCCATTTTTCCTAAGGAGCCCCGAGTCTGCTACACCTTGAGAAGTGCTACAACAAGTTTGGAAACACAGGGACCAACGTGTGGATCTGACTCCAAAGGGGTGGTGGCAGCTGGATTTACAGGTGCTGGCTGCCCATACCTCGTGCAGCCTTTTCCACCTCTGACCCTTCAGCTCCTGCTGCAGCTCCGTGGGCTGCTTTGTAGCTTCCCAATGACCCCCCAGATCTGCTGCCTTCACTTCCACCCTCCCTGGTTTTGTACATTCTTGTCCATAGGTATATCTTTGCTCTCTTCCCTCTACCCAATCTTCACCAGGATTCAGCTCCAGCTCTGTTCACAAAGCTGTGATGTTAACAGCCACATTTCACACTGGCTACACAACACAAATAAGAACCAAATCCATCAAAATCCATCCCCCTTTCACCGCACATTAGACAGGCAGTGGCAGATCATAGAGTCAGAGAATATCCTGAATTGGGATGGACCCACAGGGACCATCCAGTCCCACTCCTGGCCCTGCACAGACCCCCCAACAATCCCATCCTGTGCCTGGCAGCATTGTCCAAAGGCTCCTGGAGCTCTGGCAGCCTTGGGGCCGTGCCCATTCCCTGGGGACCCTGTTCAGTGCCCAGCACCCTCTGGGGGAAGAACCTTTTCCTGATATCCAGCCTAAATCTCCCCAGCAGAAGACTTTTCCCAGCTGTTCCTGAGCTACCCAGCATGAGGCAGAGGTTTTCCCTTCCCTCTCTGTCTGGGTTGGAATGACACAGGGAGTGAAGACAGAAACCTGAATGTTTCTGTTTGTACAGTAAGGCAAATGTCAAAGCAGTGGAGGAATTTTTCACAGCCAAAAGACCCTGAGGACAGAAATGCAGTAAGAGGATGCCAAGTGATGTGTTTCTTGTTTCTAGACATCAGCTTTCCCAGGCGTTTGCTGGACCTGCCTGGGGAGTCCTTCCCACCAACTTCTGGATGAGTCTGTGACAATTGAAGCAGAATTCTGTAATTTTTAACTTATTTTTGCCCAATTTTTGTTTATAGATCAAATTGGCATTGTATTATGAATATTGTGGGCTTGGGAATTTACTTTCTACAGCTGATTATTGAAAGAAATGATACTTTCTTTCACCTCAATTCAAATGAAAGGCTTTTTTCCAAGGGGGAAGGTACATTGACATTCATTCCAGATTGTTATTCAGCAAACAGTCCAGTTCAGAGTGTCAGCTTCCCTGTTGATTTGCAATACAGACTGTGAGACACTGTTATCCTGGTACCATTTACTTTGCACAGTTCCACTGCAGAGAGCTCCTGACCCTATTGAATTTGGCTCAGGAGTTACCACATGAAAGAAAATATAAGACAGTGGCTTACAAGGGAACTTGAAAACTGCCAGCTTATTATTCATTTGTTTGGATGAAAATACTAATGATTCTTTTCCCCAGAAAGCCTGATGGTTACTTATAGATACATTTAAAAGAGGGAGAGAGATGTTAAAAAACAGAAAAACTTATTACCTTGTTGACACTAGTAGGGAAATAACAACAAGAAAAAATGCCTGAAGATCCTCAGCCAAAACACTTTCAGAAAGAAGCATTAACATAACAAACACTGCAATGAGGACAGAAGAAGGATCTCACAGATGTGGTATTTGTAATTCCAATTGTGGTCTGAGCACTGTTTATGAAGACTTCAACAAATACATGCCAGAGCTCTAATTTGGACCTTTCATTTTCATGTGGAAATAATAATAATAAAAAGTTGTTTGTTCTCTCTGTGGCTGCTCCCAGGTACCTTTTGAGTCAGTCAGTTATTTTTAACAAGCAAACAGCACTTTTTGTTATGGGAAGTTGTGAATGAAGCCCCATTCAGAATGACAAATAAATATGAGCATCATCTTCTGAGATAATTAGCAGGAAACTTTAGCAACAACTCCGATTTCTAGAATTTTAACAGCAAGAGTAACCTTTGCAGCACAGGGTTGAATTCCTGGAGGCAGAAAGAGCTGACTTTATTTTAGAGCTACTTGTCGGATAGAAACAAACACCAGAGTCAGAAATTATGGGCTTCCCTCCCCGTGATTTTGCAATGAATGCAAAACCTCATCCACCACCACTCCTTTAACCCTCCCCAAGCTCTGATGAAGGTAAATCTTTGTCCTCCACAGCCACCTACATTTTTCTCTGCCCTCTGGGACGTGAGGGTTCCTTTCCAAAACACGGCAGAACACAAGAGCATGGAGCTGTAAGGACATCAGACCTTGGGACTGCCACGAGAGGAAGTGTTCAAGGCCAGGTTGGACGGAGTTCTAAGCAGTCGGGTCTGGTGGAAGATGCTCCTTCCAGGAGGGAATGGAGGGTTGGAACAAGATGATCTTTAAGGTCCTTTTCAACATAAACCAGCCTGTGATTCTATGAAGAGAAGAGGAAGAATAATATGGGAAGAAAAAGGCAAACAGTGATGTTCATCATGGGGACAGGACAGTGCAGCCTTGAAGGACTCATGGCATCTTTCCCGGGTAGACATCCCTTGGGGAGGACCTGTTTAGGGCCTGATTGGTACAGAAAGCCACTGTTGAGAACAAGAATTATTTGGGTTTATATCATGCCTTTCAGACCCAAGCTGTGGCAAAATAACTGGAGAGATGGGATGCAGGGTGATTTATGAATGGAGCCAGCGAGGGAGGCTTTCCGTGCACAGCAGTGCCTTGCAGCCTGCCTCTGCCAGCAGAGGTGTTCTGCTGAGCAGGACTCTGGATCTCCAGGCAGGAGCAAGGCAATTTGTTCTCCTGCCCCTGCCAAGGATGCTCCTCACAATGTCTCGTTGTCCCTCCGGACTAAAGCAGGGTCAGCAGGAAAAAGTGCCTGTGCCAGTCCCACCTCGGGGCCAGCACGGCCAAAGGGATGGGAGAACCCGTGTGCCCAGCCTAGGTCCTGTCCAAAGCCTCAGTGTCCCCTTGGGCAAACATGTTTAACCCATGAGAGAGCCCAGCAGGAGCTCTGGGAGTTGCTGTTATGTCTGGGTGGCCCTGCTTGAAGTGACACTGGAACCTTTTCCACGAATGCTCTTTCAGGGTGGGATGGCTGCAGGCAGAACCACTTGTCTGCATTTGTAAGGAGAAGCTGCACATTCCCACTGGGCATGTTTTCCTGTGTTGCCTTCTCCAGCAGCAGACCTGCCTGACCTCCAGCTAACCTGCAATCCAAACAACTGTGCTGGAAGGGAATCTGTCCACAAACTCAGGCTGAGCTGCAGGAAGCAGAGCTGTACATGAATAAAACAAGCCAATTTGTTATAACCCTTGGTGATTTCAGCAGAGCTTGACTTGATATGGGGTTTCATCAAACCCAAAGTTCAGGGCAAACATGGCAGAAATATGTGCAGGGAAGCCTGCAAGTCGGGATGATTGGCTCTGTCTTGGATGAGGAGAAAAACACAGCTCTGTGTGCTCTGCAGAGGAGTGGATGTAAATTATTATAAGCAAAACCTAGCAGCTTGTTTACAGTGCCTGTTACTTAAATTATGTCAATATTTCTCTCATTTTTTTTTGTCAAGCCCTCCTTCACATGCAAACAAATCCCCTTCCCACCCCTCAGCTTTCAAAAAAAAAAAAAAAATCAAGCAACCACATATCCTCTTAAAGCGCCAGTCAATCATAGGTTTCAAAGTATAAGTAGAAAAAGAAAATATCTCCTTTCTTGCTATTGAAATGAACACAAAATAAAAAAATCTGTAACATCAGACCATCATTAGTGAGTATTTAATCAGAAACAACAGATTGGCCTTCAATCATCACTAAAGACAACTTCTCTGCTGCAAAGTCTGGCTCGGCAGGCAAGCACAGGGGAGCTCTCACAGCCTAACACACACAGGGGTTTATTAACATTCTCTGAGAACTGTGATTGCATTTGTCCTATAGAATCACGGTACCTGGCGTGTCCAGGCCATTTTTTATGTCCCCTCCTGAAAGGGAACAAAATTACAATGGATACCCTCTCGCGCTTCACTAAGGTAAAGCCAGTAATGAAGGGAGTTGGATTTTGCTACACAATCAGGAGGAACAGCAATAACTCTTCCCAGCAGCCAGAAAGTTCTGGAGGTATATTGTTTTCTCCAGCTATCTGAAATAAATCCCAGGGGGTAATTACAGAACAGAGAAATAACACATAAATCCTGTTTAATTGACAACACCGAGAAAAAAAGAAACACAACAGAGATTCATCCCTCCTCCTGCACTCCCCATGTTGCTCCTAATGTCTCTGGGACATCTGGAAACCAGGGAGGGTCAGACCCAGAAATCTCAACATGGATGGGGAATCTGCTTTAATGTAGAGCTCTGATGGGAAAGCATCCATCTCAATCCTGGGTAATGGGTTTACAAGGAAAACCAACAGAGCAGAAAACTGGTATCAGCCTAGATTATCTCACTCCAGGACTTCTGACCCTGCAGGAAAGGATTCACATAAGGCTGCAGAGCTTCAGCTTCCACAGCACAGGCTCTGAGCAGGGCATGCTGGTGGCTCGTGCTGTCAGCCAGAGCAGAAGGAAGAGCTGGAATTCTCATTCCTGCACCAACCTGCTGTGCTTCTCAGTCCACAGCACCATGGCCCAGACTCCCAGGTTTTCCTGCTGTGTCCTCCAGGCAGCAAAGGGCCTGAAAGGAAGTGATAAGAATGTCATTTTGCTGCCCTGTAATTAGCATTTGAAGAAAACTCCTTGGAAAAAGTTGTGTGCAGTGTCCATTCATCCATAGGGAATCCAGTGCTGGAAGGGGCAGCATATCCTGGGAGCAGGACAGCCAGCTCTACCCTCACTGTTGTCACTGACTTCTACATCCTCACAATTAGGGGGAAAAAAAAAAAAAAAAAGAGAGTGGAAGGGACTGGAAATGCTCCCTGGGCTGGCTGAGAGGTCTGGTGGTGGGCTGAGTCTCACAGCAGACACAGCATCTGTTCCCTGGCACTGACTTTGGCAAGGCAGCACTTGGTGCTCCCCCAGCGCTCCTGAGATCCAGAGCACGGGGAAGCACCGAGAGGGGCTGCGAGGCCAGAGCATGACCACGAGCCCCACTGCCACACTGCCAGCTCTTAAAGCAGGATGAGAATCATGGAGAGGGACTTTTTACAAGAGAATGTAGTGACAGGACAAGGGGGAATGGCTTCAGACTGAGAGTAGGTTTAGAAGAGATATTAGGAAAAAAATCCTTCCCTGTGAGGGAGGTGAGGCCCTGGCACAGGTTGCCCAGAGAAGCTGTGGCTGCCCCATTCCTGGAAGTGTCCAAGGCCAGGTGGAACAGGGCTTGAAGCAACCTGGTCTGGTGGAAGGTGTCCCTGCCCGTGGCAGGGGTTTTGGAAAGAGATGATCTTTAAGGTTCCTTCCAAGTCAGACCATTGTGTGGTTCCATGATCCTTGCCCTGCCTGAGGAATTCAGGATGCATGACAGGGACTAAGTCTATGCACCCCATCACCAGTAAAACGCAGACCTGTGTTTCCATCCTGAGTTAAGAAGCTGCTCTCAATAACTGGGTTGTAGTCTTGGAGCATTTACTGAGTCAGTGTAATCCACTAAGACTGGTTTGACACCCACCTGGCACAAAGGAGCAGCAAGATGGCACCGAGGCTCCTGCCAAGGCATCAGGGATTCGGGTTGTGTCCTTTCAACCTGAGGGAGCAGAATTGGCCCAGTTGGGAGGCAGAGACACCCAGCACGGTCTCAGGGCTCAGGACTCAGGTCCCAGGGCTCAGGACTCAGATCCTTGGCTCTTTGGCAGGTGCTGTTTGGTGGTGCTGATGGCCCTGCCAGGCCTCTTCATACAGGCCCTGCTGAGGTGTCTGTAAGCAAACGGTGGCTGAGTGCACAGGGGAGTGTCCAGCACATCTGCCCACGAATCCATCCTGATCTAAAGCTGGTCCTTTTGCTTCCTGCTCTTTGTCTCAGGGACAGCTCTGCAAGCTGCCAGCTGTGATACCCAACTGCCTTGTCCTGTGGACAGAGCAAGGCCAGGGTGAGGAGCAACCTCACTGGCCTGTTATCCACAAGGAGCAATTGCTCCTCACTCGCAGCTCTGCCCCTTCCTTCTCCCAGTCGACCTAAGGATGTCAGTAAGACACAAGACAGGAACACATATTCCCATTACTCTCATGCAGATGGATTTTACAGACATACAAAGAAAAAATGTCCTTAAAATACATCGCCGTGGAAGCTGAGAGACAACACAAAAATCTGCTGATCCCAGCATTGATCTTTAACCACTGGGACTCTATGTAGAGTCCTCTGCTCTGCCTGCAGAGGTCATCCAGGTCCAGACGACAGTGTCATTGTCACCAGACTCACACCGATATGTTTCTGGCCTGTTCTTTATAGAAGAGACTCAAAAATGTCATTTTCACTTCCCTGAATGCCAAGAATCCAGTACCATGTGCTGCAATCCAACCTTTTTTGCTGCTGCAGCGCAGCTCCATGGAGCTGTGGAGGAGAATGTCACCCCACACCACGATGCCACACAGTCTGTGATTGTCTTTGACTCTGCCTGTCCCAGCTGGCAGAGACAGCCCTTTCCCTCCAAGGGATGTAACCCGAGTATCAGTAAATCAGGATGTCACCACTGATACCCTCCAGCCCTGCGAGCAGACTTCTCCCCCCAGGGCTGTGCACAGAGGTGTTGGCAGCAGCTGTCACTCGGTTTTGTTACTTCACTGTAGAAGATTAACTCGTGGTGCTTAGAAAGAGCACAAACCAAATGGCAGGGTGAAGACAACATCTGGAGCAGGAATTAGTGTGCCTCCCTTCCTTCTTTCTGATATACTTCTTCCTCAGACTTTTTTTTTTTGATCACTGGATTTGAAATCACAAAATAAAAGTCAAATTTTGCATCATTTCCACCAAAGTCAGTGGGATGATGCTTCATGGAACAGGAAAAGAGCCCCAGCAAGGCCTCAGGGCAAGCAGGGCTCCACCCTTCCTCTGTTTCTCCTTTACATAGTGATACAGTGAGACAAGAATATTGCTGACTGCCAGTGAGGATTCCAGGGCTCTCCTGCCATTCCTGTGAAAATCCCAGTGCACTTACTGGGTTCATTCTGGATTTCTGGGAGGGGAGGATAGAGGGGGTCTTGATTATTTTTCTTCGCATTTACATTTCAGCATTAAAGATTAAAAAGAGGATCAGGTTCTCAGTGCAGCCACAGTTTACCGTGCAGCAGCCCAGGGACAGTCCTTGCTGCCTGGGAACACTTGGGGTTGTCCTATCCATCTCACTCAGGTTCAGATTTGGAATAGGAGGGGCCTCAGGGTTTTCATTCCAAACTATTGTCAGCTTAAACTCATCCCCTAAGACACACATTTTTCTTTAAATGTCTCTATATTGTTATCTAGGCTGCACCAATGCAGTTCTTTCTTCTTTTGTGACCAAATACAAATTTAACCTTCTGCTGATTCTTGTAGCATCCTCTTTCCCCTCATTTTGCGCTCTCCTCCTCTTCCCTTTCACCTCATCTTTATTCCCTTTTCTACTCCTTTCTCACTGTGCTTTCCTCTCGTCTATGCATTATGACCTTCCTTGGTGAGTCTCTGGTTATGAAAGTTCTGAAAGCCAACTTGGACATGCCATGGATTCTGGGAAGTTGCACTACCCTGGGGCCTTTTGGTAATGCCAATGCTTTTAAAGAGGCAGATTCTCTTTCATTAAAGCAATTTGCATTGTGTTATCCACATTTGCATTCAAATGCACTTACCTTGATCCTAAAGGATAGGTGTATCTGGGAGCAGATCAATAGTGTGTTTGTAAGTAGTTTAAAATACAGCAATCATAAAAATTCCAGCAGCTTTGGGAAATAGTCTTGCTGGCTTTCTCTGCCTGGGCTCTACACTACTCTGTACATGGGGAGTCCCAAATTGTTTGGGATAATGGACCAAGCCATGTAAAAGAGCTGTCACAGTGGTGGATTGTATGGTTTCCAGGGAATTAAGCGGAATCACTTACATTTGATTATCCCTCTTTCAGTTAGTGCATCTAAAAGGGTTGGGAAAAAATTATTCAGCATCCAAATCCTTCCACTAAACTATTTTGTGAATCCAGCTGTCAAACACGGTTGACAAAATTAATTTATTACTGCCCCTATGTATCCTTTCTTCATCCCTGGGACATCCAGGATGGAGTTTACAATGTCCATTACCTGTTTTAGGTGTTTGTATTTGTGTGTAACAGCCAAAGTGCTTGAAAAGAACAACGGCAGCAGCAACAGAGCATAGCAAGGGAAATTTTCTAGATATTGTCGTTCCTCTGATTTTGTACAAGCAAAAAGAGACAATTAAATCTAAATTTGAACCTAACCTCAGCACCCCAGTCAAACTGTGATTCTTTTTGAGCATCCTCTGATAATGCACCTCGAAGTCCTGGACACACAGATAGGTTTAACAACCTCCCTTTCCATTCTGTGCATTAGGGACACCCTGATGTGAGCAATCACACACACACACACAAATCCACACTGCAGAGTACAACGGAACCACAAGCCAAAAGGAGAAAAAGGAAAAGAAGAAAGTTGGAGCACAACCAATTTCAAACCGAGATGGATGGTGCTCTCTGCTCATTCCAGACGCAAGGAAAAAATATCAGAGATTAATTTGTGAAGGCCCAGCAGGAACTGTGCATGCTGGGGATTGTGGAGGAAATAAAGTATATAAAAATACAGATTTACTGTGATGCGGGAAAGCCAATAAATCAAAGCACATTAGCAAATATCAGCTGTAGGAATAAACTGGCAGGGCCATTATGTTGCATCAGTTTCACGTACCTGAATGCAGAGGGAACCAAGTTCATTTCTGCATGGGAACTGCTGGTCACAAAGTTTAAGTCACATAGGTTTTCCCGAGGGAAAAAAACTCAAATAGCTTCCATACCTTATTTAGCTGATTGACTAAAAAGTGATTGTTTATGTGAAACTATATAAACCAAGATAATAAATCCTACTTCTGAGTCACTTCTGCTTTCAAGTTCAGTGCTTGGAAATACCCCCCAGGATCTTGGTCTGGCCTTTTCCACACTGCCCAGCGTGCCTTCAGGAGAGCACAGCCCCACCCAAGTGTAGTTTGTGAGCTACTGGGACACCGGAATAAGTGAGCATGAGAAGCTGATGGCAGGCAGAGAGGAGAGGGCTGAAGGTCACCCTCCTGCTGGACACAGGGAGCAATGTCCAGCAGCTGCAGTCAGGTGAGAGCGCAGCACACACACCTCTTCTTCCCCAGAGCAAGAGAGAGATGCTTACACAGACTGCCCTGGGAAGTGGTGGATTCACCACCCCTGGAAATGTTAAAAGCCCATGTAGCTGTGGTACCTGGGGACATGGTTTATTTGTGGAACTGGCAGTGTTAGGTTAAAGGTTGAACTCAAGGATCTTAAAGGTCTTTTTAAGCGTAATGATTCTATGATTCCTTAGGACAGAGCAGATACGATGTTCCTATCCATGGCTCAATGAGACAAAACTATGTTTTGTGCCATTTTCTGTTGAATGCTCAGCTATTAAAGCATAGCTGTGTGGCATTCAAATGGAGAAGGAATTGCTTTACAGAATCTGTTTTCTACAAATACTCCAGAAATACTACAGAGACAACACAATTTAAAGCACTCAGAACCTTCTGTCCTGCCCTTTCATATTATTGTTTGCATAAGGTTGATTTTTTTTCCCAGGACTGCTGACTCTCTTCCGGGAGTTCTTTTAATTATGCTCATAATATCATTTCAGTACGAGCACTATCATTCCTATACTACAAAATTACTTGATCAAAAAAATTTGTTTTAAATCTCCATAGACTCCAGCAATAAAGAGGAGATGTTCCATCCACACCCTCTCCAACCTGGACACAAGAGAGAGGGAGTGAAAAACATGTGAACTCCCCAGCTCGCTTCTGGATAATGATTTTAACAATGATAATGAACAGGAACTTGTGGAAAATGGAAAGTTCTGTCCTCTGGGGCTGGAGAGAGATTTAGGTTTGCTACTTCTTGGATTTGTTTTGTAAACTCTAAGGATTAAAAAGCAGTAGTCGCTTCTGAAAATCTTCACTGTGATTTCCGACCAAGGCACTTCCAAGAGGAACACTCTGCAGGCAGGATGAGAAGTGTTGTGAAGTCTCACTCGTTTATTAGGAATCCTGCAGTGCTCTATAGCCGTGTCCCAAAATGCTGCAGGAGGGAGGGTCAGTGATTGGAAAATTACACTGGGACTTGAGACTAATCCCCATCTCTCTCAGAAGCCTCAGATAGTGTGAGAGCAGTCGCTCAGCTCGCTGTGCCTCAGTTTCCCTTTGGAGAGGTGTCCCAAGGATACCTAAGTTAATGAGCTGTTCAAATGAAATATGGATAAAGGCCATTCAAGAAGTGAATTAGAAGCATCCCTACAGCTCTGTGTGTTGGTGCAATTGCAGAACACCAACGTATCTCTAAATTAGAAAAAGAAAAAACCCCAAGTCTCCTTCTTAGAGCATCACTTGTGGGTATTTCTGGACCTTCTCCTACAACGTTAACTGCACTAGAGACAGACCTAGCTGATATGTTCAGCTCTGGAGGCAATGTTCCATAACATCCCATTTGCTAAAGAAACACCAGGATTTCAACCCATGGTTGCAGGGATAATAGGGAAATGACTTTTTAGCAATAGCAATGCAGATTTCTATTGTCAGCAAAAAGCAACTGCGAACATACCATTCCAGGATGTTATTTTTATTTTCTGGGGGCCTGGAGAAAAGCCTGGGAAAGCCATGGAGAGCTCCCCAAGGCACAGAGTCATCTCACACGACATTTGCCACTTGAACAGTCACCCAGACTCCTTCAGCAATTCATGGAAAGGGAGAACCAGACCTACCTGGACATGCCCATACTCTGTGAGCATCAGAGAATGGGCTTGAAGCAGGTACCAGACCAGGGGCTCTCCTGGGGTTTGAATACAGGCTCCTGCGGGCTCTGGACATCAAACTTCTTTCCCATTGTGGGTCATTCATGCAACATAGAAAAATAAAAAAAATAAGAGCTCTGAGCAAGAATATAGCCAATTTACCTTTCCCAGCTGTGTGAAATACATGGGAGGCTGAGTTGCCTGGAGCAAACCAGTTTGATTTGATACCCACTGAACACAGGTACATTCAGGAAAAGCAACAGTTTGATAGATTTATGTCTGACTATTTTTTTTAATGCTGGCATTCAGCACAGAAAGAGATCAAACTCTTTACTGTGCCTTGAAACAAATTTTGGCAGAATTTATGTGTAAATACTTCCTGAGAGCGAGTATTGTATTTAACACTAGCTCTAAGTTGAATCTGTTTTCAAGGATGCTACTGCAGCCCCTTGTGAGAACCCACGCCTGAATACTGCAAACACATCTGACACAAACCAGTGCAGAGGTTCCTGAATTACTCAGCCTCTAATTTGTGAAGAACCATCACATCTCATGTGTGAACAACTCATTAAAGTTTCTTTCTTCTGCTCATATTTACGGTCTCCCTATGCCATTAAGTAGCTGGCAGTGAGGAATGACCCTGCATGCCCTGAGTGGAGTCTTCTCCCTGGGAATCAATAAATACCAAGTGGGAAGAAACAGCCTTAGACGAAGACCCTGCTGGATCCCAGGCAAATCCTCTCCCAGGAGGGCTGAGTGCAGTCAGGCCTCAGCCAGGAGCTCCCATCCAGCCACTCCAAGGCCACTTTTATGACAAGAGCTGGCAGCACCGAGCCATAAGGAGTCTGTCACACGTCAGTAGGGCTGGTAAGTGCTCCCTTGGGAAGGTAACTTGCACAACAGCCCTGGTTTATTACTGCTTCCTCATCCTTGTTTTATTTCTCTCTAAAGCACCACTTCAGCCTTTAGAACAAACAAGTATATTTATAAAATAGCCAGAACACTCTGCCCTCACCCACTGGCTCTCACGTGTTGTGCTGTGAACTTTGCAGATCGTTACTAATTTCCTCAGGGAAGATGCCGCCTCCACTCTCAATCCTTTTCTGTTTCTTCGCCGGACAAAATTGTTTCAAAACCTGGGGCTTTGCAGCAAAAGTGGGGTTGGGCAGAGACAGGGAAGCTGTTCAGATGCAAAGAGCCACCAAGCACACAGGCAAAACCCAATATCCTCCCCCTATATTATCTTGGACAGAGCCAATGATGTTTTCATGGGATGGAGCACATGCTTCGTTCACTGCAGTTTAAGGAGATGTGTCAGGTGCTCACAATTTCTCCTCCTGCCACCACCACGGGCGCCGTGGATTGCTCAGCCTATTCCACACTTTGTGTCTGCAATCTGAGTTTTAGTTTCTGGTACTCTGCCCTAACCTGAGTGAATCCCACCCCCCTGGGCACCAGGGGCCTGGCCTGGGGTTTTCTGGTACAGGCAAGGGCACCAGCACTTCCAAAACCACTGATGCTGTTCTAATTGAAGTCCTTGCTCTCCCCATGTGGGCACACAAGGGGAGCCCAGCTCAGTTTATCAGAGCCCAGCTCAGGAGCTGCTGCTTATAGAGATTGAAACCAGCTCTCTGCAGGCCCAGCCCCGGGGGCCCTGAAAGCATCAACGTCCTACTAACAGCAAAAATACGGCTTTCCTCAATCTTGCTCATGTGCTAAACTGAGCTTATGGCTGAACGCAACTCTCAAGGGCAAATATTGCTCGAAGCAAAAACTGCATGAGTGAGGGAAAGCAGGATCTTCCCACAGGAAGTTTTTACCCCAATTTTCCTGAGCAGTTCTCTCCATTCTCAATGGTTTTTGTCATCCATCAAGCACCTTTGTCACACCATTTACATTTCCACCTTTAGAAAACCAAACCACCACGTGGCAGAACTGCAATGCTGCTGAACTGGAGACCAGCTGGAGTCCATGGAACCTGCTGCTCATCCTTGTGAGAAGAACCCTGTTCATGAATTACCCAGGGTAAGGAGGGCAAAGCCCCAGCTCTAAACCCCAGCAGCAACTCCTTTCTCTCTGGGATGAAAACCCTTCCCATCTCTTTGTTACTCAATCACAGCTGAGTTGGTACAAGCGGAAGGAATTTGTTTCTCCTGCCTCTGAAGGTCAAATATCAAACTAAAAGAATGCAAATCATATTTCCATATTAAAGAAACAATTAGGGATTTTTTTTTAGGAATTAAAAAAAAAATCAAACCAAAAAAATTCCATTTTTAGGAAGACTGACAATTTAAACAATATGAAAGAGCAATTAGATTTCCCCCTGTATCCTGTTTTTTGTTGAATGCTATTTGCACTACACCACTTAAAAGAACAAATGGGAGAAAAAAGTCACTTTAATGGAAAGTTCAAAATAGTAAAACATTTTTAAACATCATAATATTCTGATTTCTCTTCTAATGAATAATTCTTTGTGGATTGAATGGTTTGGCATAGATTTTTAAAGCATCAGCTTTTGCAAAAATGGAAATCTGCTTTTTTAAAAAGTGTTTTGATAAAAAGCTTTCCTTTGCCAGCTGAGGACACTGTTCTCAGAACTGCAATTTGCACTCTTCTCTTTATAGGACATTGATCTCTCGGCTACACATAGAACATACACACTTCATAGGTTAATGGAAAAAATTGTAATATTGGTTTCAAATACTGTTTCTCAGGGACTTACTTTTTGGTAGAAAGGACTTGGATAAATTCCAAGCCCCACGTAGGCACTGCCCACACAGGGAGGGACGATTGCAGCGAAACCCCACGGACAGGAGACGGCTGTGAGCAGCCATCAGCATCAGGTATTCCAGGACTGTCTCCAAAGTGCCCTCTCTCCATGAGATATTAACTCAGGGCTGGCCACTGATGACTAAAAGATGCTTTGGACAAAATGGTTCTGAGCCACAGCTCCCAACTAAATTCCAGTTGTGGCTTAGAATATTTTGCTTATCTGTAGCACTCTCTTTTTCTGTAAAGGCAAAACCCCCTAATTTTTATTCTCTGTCTAAAATGGCTTTTCATGCTTCTAAGTGATCTTGGATTGCTGTGGCTCCTCTTAGCTCTGGTCCAGGGGGAAGATAACCAATTTTTGTATATTTTTAGTGTAAATCAAGAGCAATCCCCCTGAAGTCAAGAGTGCATAAAAGCAAAGTGAGAAGACAATTAAGTCCTGCTGTTTACAAAGTGCTTTGGAATCTCTGGGAATAGAAAGGTGTTATATAAATCTAAGATATTATTTATTAGTTTATAATAAATGCATGTGGCAGAGTAATGCATACACAAACTCTAAACACAGGCAGAGGTCAGTAGGTTGTGTGTCTCTTTTCCCTCTCTCTGGAGAGCTCTGCCTTGTACAACAAGAAATGAGTAGCAAAATTAAAAAAATGTGCAAGGGCCAATAAAAACAAACTGGTTTTTAGCCCTTATAACTGAACAGTGTGTTTCAGTGGCATCTTCACTTAATACTTCCATTTTTTTTCTTGCTCTGCAAGTCCACAGAGTAATGACAGCCTATAACAGAGCTTCAGTGCTAATTTCAGAATGCCTGAGTCAGCCACTTATCTTCATTTATCCTCTTCTGCTGGAATCTTGCTAAAAAAAGAAAAAAACAACTAACTCCAATCTCATAATCCTAAAATAAATGGATACACACACTCCTTCTCCTTATGTTTTCCTGAAAATTAAACTCTTTTATGCAATTCTCCTGCATTTTCTTTTTATTGTCTTTGTTCCCAGCTACATTTGGTGCCAACAGTCATATAGGTCTTAATGTTAGAGCATTAAGAGTTCCTATTCATTGACTAAATTTTGGTTTACTTTAAGTTACAGAATGTCAAACCCAACAGACCTTTCCTTTCTCAGCAGCTTGCAGCTTGTTGCCTGTCCTGTGGTGTCAAGTCTTGTTTTCCAGAGGGTAGATCTACATATTAATTGTGTTTTCTTACAGAATAACAACAATCCAGCCCAGGACTTCCCCGAGGTAACTTGATGGACGCCACCAGTTTGAGAATGATCTTCCAGCTCAAACCCACAAACCACAGACTCATTTGGGTTGGAAAAGACCTCCCTGATCACTGAGTCCAACCATCAGCCCCCCTTTCCAAGCCCCCCACTGACCCCTGTGCCCAAGGGCCACATCCACACGTGCCCCGAGCACCTCCAGGGCTGGCGCGTGCCAGCGGTACTGGAGCAGCCACCACAGCTGAGAGATGAGCTCTTCTGAAGGAGGAACCAGACTTTTGCCTGGCCTGGGGATGGTGGCTTGAGGCATTTACAGCTGCAGGCCACGGCCGTGCGATGGGTGCTCAGGGTTCTGTGGGAGCTGTGTCTGTGGCCATCACCTCCCCCTGGTGCACAGATGGCACCATCAGGACGTTGATGGCTCCTTTGCTATTTGGAGACTGAGGATTCTGTTGGCACAGAAGCTCCAATTTCCCCTCTACAGATGCCTTACACATCTGCCAGGTGACAGGGGAAAAGCAGCTCTGGAAACAGATGTTTTAAGGTAGTTCTGTGCTTGGCTGACAGGAATGTGTCGGGTTAGGATGGGGAAATAATTTTTCCTTGTCTGGAACAGTTTTCCAGGAGACACCAGCAGATTTTCTTGTGTTGGTGGATTTTATTTAGGACAGTGGGGTGGCAAAAATTCAACCACTGCCCTACACTGGTTTTTCCATCAACAGCTGGGCTGGAAGGGAGCCCTGGGGGTCTCAGCTCAGAGTGGTCAAAGCAGAGCATTGTTCATTGATTTGTTGGGATGTCAGATGAAGATTTCAAAACTTCTTGATTACCCTGGTGTCTTCTGCAGGACTCACACGGCTACATCGATGCTGTTCCCACACTCTAGAAAACAAACTATAATTAACACAAATGATCTTTGTCATTCAAATAGCCACAAATGGCCAAGTGAGTGCCAGAGACTGATGTATGGACACAGCAGTGCAGGTTCCCCATCTTTCCAGGCACTAAACCAGGCAAGAGTAGAAGTAACACTGACATATGAAGGCTGCAAGACAGATAAACGACTCACTTTGAGTAACTGAAGGTTCAGAATTTGCCTCCTGGTTTGAAGCAGTAGGAACTTGATGAATATTTGAGCTGCCACGCTGTATTCAGGAGAGTCAAATAACAGCTGGGACATTTTTTCTCCATGCCCTGCACTTCTGCATGTCTTAATATTTGCTGTGCTTTCTGGAAATTGCTTCCATCCTGCATTCTGTTCAGATAACAGCAGAGCAGAGGAGACATATGCTGTGCTGACAGGAGAGAGATTGTTGGAGTTTTCTTAAAGCTGGCAGAGAACATAACAGCAGCAGGAGACAAATATCTTCCTGTACGAGGAGCTGGTCCCCTCAGAGCACAGACAGCTATGTACCAGTCTGGGTTATGATTTGATCCTCATTTTAAACCAAGCACAGGCTTTATAGTCCTGCCCATCACTTTATGGGCCTATTCCTCGCCCCTCTCTGCAGGAACAGCTTTCCCAGCAGTGTCTCCAATGGGTCTCTTTCCCATTTGGATCTGTCCAGACTGATGCAGATCTGGATGTTTTGTGGATGAATTAAAAGCCTCTCAATGTCTACCCCATTCTGTACCAGTTTCTGATCCCTCCTGTGAGATGAAGAGCATTTTCTGAGCAAGAATGATTTTATTCCTTCTCTGCTCCCAAAAACATATGTCACCCATTACTGCTTTAAGTTCTGCTGAAAAACAGCAGCTGAAATCTCAGAAACTCTGGCCTAAACTATGATCAAATTTTATTTTAAAGGGAGGCTTAAGTACAACACTGGCAAATGGTTGCTGCAGCCTTTCTAGCAAGGAATTCTGTGCTCCAGATGCCTTGAACGTTGCATAAGAGGAACCTGGAAACAAGACAAAGCATTGATCACTCAAGTCTCCAAAATTTGAGATGATGGGTATTGAAAAGAAGAGAATCACACGGTCATTAAAAGAAATTAATTCAAAGGGGTTTGAATCAGGCCCAAGGTGAATTCTATAATATTTCCAGCTTTGAAGGTGACCTCTCAAAGTTTCTTCTTGTTTTCTGTTTGTTTTCATCAGAGCACAAATGTTCCTGGATTTCCAAAAGCTGCTGCATCAGATTTGGCTGGAAAGGAGGAAAGGGGGAATTGAAATTTGAACTGTTTTAAATATCACCTTTTATGATATATGGTCTCCAGCAATACATTGTCTTTCTGTAGAGTCTTCTGTGTGTGGTCCTTAAATCCCTTTTCGTAAATAAAACCATCTGTCTCCTTTGAACTATAGCAGCTCTAATTTAAAAAGTCAGTATTTGCCAATGTCTACAACTCATTAGCTCCAAAGCTGCGAAAAACTTCCCTATCTGGCTCTCCATTCAGCCGGCTCTGGCAATCGCTGTGTTTTAAAAATTGTGCCTGTTAGTTGTAAACATCCATTTTTATGAAAGATATGTTTTGCTTTGGATATCAGGTGATTTGAAGGGTAACAGTGAGATTAGAAGCAAAAGTCAAGCACTCAACCTCCTGTCTGAAAGAAAAGCCTCACCTGGGGACCTGCCTGGGTGTAAATGCTGAGATAGATAAACCCTTCACTTCAATTCCATGTATGTGGGTAGCTTCCTTCACAATAGCAAGGAGAGAGAGAGACAGCATCATTTCAAATAATAATAATAAGAAGATATTTTATTATGAATAGACTGTATAGTAGGTTTTCTGGGCCATCCTCTGTTAAAGGGAGGACTCTGGATGAGCTGGGTTGCTGTCAGCAGGAAGACTGGCAGATGGAGGACAAAAGAAAACATCCATTTGGGGCATTACTTTCCAAGTGCTGCTTAGTATGATAGAATCATAGAATTACAGAATGATTTGGGTTAGAAAGGATCTTAAAGATCATTTAGTTCCAAACTCTTGCCATGGGCGGGGACATCTTCCACTAGACCAGTCAAATGTCCTTGGAACCAGACTTTACACCCGGATGGGAGCCAGTTGTAGTGAAACTGCAGCTGAGCAAAGCCCTGCCCATGCCACAGCCCTGGAGGCTCCTGCTGGAGCTGGACAGTGTGACCTGGGGAGTTTCCTGGGTGCTGCAGCAGGGTTATGGATCTTGGCTGCTGGGATTGTAGCCTGCTGGAGTGCTTAAAAGCAAAGGAAAGCAAGGAAACATCCAAGGGAGCCACAGAAACACTCTCAGAGCGAGACCTCAAAGAATCTAAGAGTCTGCGCCAGTATTAACTCTGTTCACTGTCAGGTACAATTGGGACCGATGTGATTATTACAAATAAAAGAACAAAGCTCAGCTTGTTACAAGCCAACTGTCTCCAAGTCATAAAAAAGAGGGAACCTAGTTTGTAAAAAATGAGTTTTTGCTTCCCTAGAACTGGTAAAGTCTCCTGGCACTGCTTTTAGCAAGGGAGGAGATGAGGTGTGGGTGAGCACACACTGCCTGCTGAACCCCACAAGTCCAGGGCAGATAAGGGAAGTAGAGCTCATCCATCCCTTAAAGCTCAGCAAGGAACGGGAGGCTGGGTTTGCCTGCCTGTGTGCTGCCTCTTCCCTCTGAACAGGGATTTCTATCTCCAGGGCTGTTAATGCAGCCCCTTTTAAAGACAGTGAATTCTCTTTAGAAACAGGGAGATAATGAGGCCATTTCCACTCAACGCTGCATTTAGATAGAAAAACAAAACAAATAATGCTGTCAAGATTTATAGCAAATACATTATAAAGGGCACTGGAACATTTGTATAAAGAACTAAAATGGACCTGCAGTAGAAAACACACTTTACTTTTATGACTTTAACTTTAGGGCATGGAAGGCACCTCATTAATGATTAGAGGGATACAGATGAACCATAACAGTCTGTATATCCTTACAAATGATATACAGGGAGAACTAAAAGACAGCAAATTACAGTCTCCAGTGCTGTGCTTTTTCCTCTTCACCCCTTTCCTTCTTAGTCTTCCAGCTCAAAGGAGGAATTGAAATTTATATTGACCGACTGGGTATCAACTTAGTCAAATAACTAGTCACTTCTAGGTGGCACAGGTAGCTGGTCTGGACCAGGGCATCTGGAAATGTAGTCACTTCTTGTAAACAGCATAAACTCAGTTCTTAAACCACTGGGCTGTGTTTCCTGGCAGGAGCCAGCTCAGAGCTCACCTCTGTCAGTTCTTGCTGACAGGCAAGTGACGTAATTAACTCATTAAGTCACAGCAGCTCAGTCTCTTTGGACCACTTGACCTTATGCTGAAAGACAACCCATTCATCAAAGACTTGTCCTCCGTGTGCACAGGTGAGGAAGAGAAGGAAGGAAGAGGGGAGAGACAATGAGCAAAGGAAAATGAAGTGACTTACTCAAGGGCATAAGGAGTCTGCAGGACCAGCACGGCTGAGCTCAGAGCCAGCACTGGGGCTTTGTGCCAAGAAAATGCCTTCTCTAATAATCAGGAAAATGCACATTTGACATCAGGAGGCAAAGCACTGTTTTCCCTTCAAGACAGAGAAAAGGGCAGTTGCGGCTACTGGCCTTGGCTGCACTGAGCTCAAAGCTTGATCAAACTCTCCAGAACAGGGCCAGCAGAAAAGTCTTTTTTTCTGGTGAAAAACACTGAAAGATAAAGCTTTTCCAGTACAGGGGCCTTCTCCGTGGTGTAGACACAAGCAATTCCTGCTGCAGAGCGGGCAAAACCCAGCAAAAAAAGCCAGGTTGGATAAGTCTTGGAATAGTACCCTGATAGAAAAAAAGAGGTGACTCTTTCCAACCATGGCAGCTCACTGCAGAGCCTCAAGGAGAGAAGCAGAGCTCTTGTATCCCTCCACCATGCACCAGTCTCCAGCTGTGGGGTTTGGGTGGTCCCTATGTGACTATTAAGGAAGTTATCAGAGTGCTGAGCTGCTCTCAGGCAGCACAGGGGACAGTCTGGGCTGCCCTGAGCCTTGCATTTCCCTCTGTGCTTCCCTTGGCCTCCAGCAGACAGACAGACACGCACACTGAGGTCGATGCATCCCTCGGGCTCCTCGAAAGCTGCTGTTGTGGAGGCACCTTGTGATTTCAGAGCCAACTTCTCCACTCCCTTGCCGTGTAATTCTCTCTTTATGGAGCTCTTACCTTGGGGGAAATGGGTTTTATTGCAAAGTCAAAAGGTAATTTTTACGTAGACTCTATTACCTGTTTATAATTAAAACCATAAAATCCCTTTGTAACAGGCTTAATAACTTCCCCCACACCAGAAGAGGTTTTCATAAAAAGAGTCATTAAAAGTACTCACAGCTAATGCTGGAAAATCAAGAGAAATATGGGAAATTATTGAGACTTATTTCAGCATTTAACAATGGGTGCTTTTCCCCATTCATTTTTATAGTTCAAAGTGATAAAAAAGTGCCAGGTCAATCCCAGCCTTTCTGGCCTTTGCCCTCTACCTTTTCCTTCTTCCAGGAGATCTCTTGCCAGCAGATCCTGGGACTTACCAAGGCTGAGAGCACGAGCTTTGATTAGCAGCTGGGACTTCTGACCTTGGGAATGCACTGAGAAGTTCAGCTCCAGCAGTTCCTGCGAGCTTCTCCACATCCTGTTTGCTTGTCTTGACCTCCCACCATTCCTGATCATGTGGGTAACGTGAGCAGTGAGCTTGAATTCCTCTGCAGTTCTCTGTCCTTTGGGACCATTGAGAATAAAAGATGGTTTTGGCTTCTAAAGGCTAGTAATAAATATATAGATATATATTTGAAACACTCTAAGCAGGAAAATGTGACCTTTAAAACAAATGAGTGTAAAACTACATGTTTTACTTAGCAGTAAGAACTGGCTCAGCCTGGACTGGACCTGGGGCAGTCAGTGGCTTGGGGGAGCTGCACTGGTCCTTTCCCAGTGCTTAAGAATCAAAACAAGCGAGGAAAAATACAACACCAACAACAACAAAACTACAAAAAATAAACAAAAAAACATACCCCCTAACCACTCAAAACCTACATGGGAAAAATAAATCCTTAACAAATCTCTAGCAATGTTTTTAAAACCAGGCCATAGGTATCATCCAGGCAGCTTAACCTACCTGGATTTACAACCCACAGGCCTCTCAACCAGAGACCAAAGCAGCCCTGCCCTACAACCATTCCTGTGCTGTGCTTCATTGTCAAACAACCTTCTCTTCTGCTCAGATTTCCTGCCCCTGTTTATTCTTTTTCCCGCGGCCTAAATAATGTCCTCATCATCCTGAGTGCTCAGTAATGTCACCTTGGCAGAAAATTATGTGTGCAAATGAGATGAAATTGGATAACTTAAGTGGTAGCACAGTGGAGGTCAGTCCCTGCTCATGCCAAGGGCAGGGGTTAATGGGCAAGTGTCAGCCTTCCACACTTCTGCAAAGGAGGTGGATCTGTGTGAGGCTGGGAAAGTTCAGTCCCTTGAGAGACCGGTTTAAAACAGGTCTTAGCTTTAATAGAAGCAGAATGAGCAGAGATTCTTCTTGAAGTCAGGAAATTTGGAGTCATAATTTGGGGAACAATGCACTCTGAATTTTGCTGTGCTCACAGCTTAACAACCTGTTTAACTACAGAGCTGTTGCATTTTATTTTATCCCCCTCGCTAAGTACTGATTTCCTTAAATTTGCATTCTTCACTGGCAATCACGTCTCAAACATCTCTGGGGCTTTTCTGTAAATCATTTCCAGTCCGAAATGCTGACTCATGGGGGAACTGAGGTTAAAGAAACTTTATTTATGTCAGAGGAATTGATCCCTTGTAATTTAGAGCCTTCCTGCACCACAATTTATCTTATGCCTCTTGCTTCACAGCTTTGTCCCACATCTGGGCCATGGCAGGTGCAGAGCCATGTATCTGTCAGAACAGTAAAGCTGCCTCATTGCTCATTTTTGGCCTGCTTGACCTTGCCTGCTCACCTTACTTTATTAGTACAGTTCTTCAAAACTTCTGAAAAAGCAAAATATTCCCCCTTGATGCCCTTCTTCATTTAATATAGTAGCACTTCTAATGCCTCTTTCAAGTTGTAGCAGCCTCTCAACTCCCTCGCCCCTGCCACCTTCTCCCTTCTTTCTTCTTTATCCCATTTTTTTTTCCCCCAGCTGACACAGAGTCCACTCCTCTCTCGAGCTCCTTCAGCTTCATCCTCATGTCACTGTGGCACACAAATAGCCATCCCCACGTTAATCCCATCTGGCTGTTGCCTTCGCTTGGGGGCTGGGGCACTCCAGAACCCCTTCTAGCACATCTTCATCCCTGCAGGAGTGTGGCCAACAAGACTTGTCTAATCACTCGGCCTCCTTTGCAGTGTCTCCTACCATGACTGAGGGTTTCTTGATTTTGTGCTGTTCTCTGCAGCCTCCAGGACCTTCTCCTCCTGGGATACAAAGCTCTTTGCCACCTTTCACAGCTGTCCCAGCCCTTCAGACTCTCAGGGGGAGTCAGCTAGACCTGTAAGCTGTTAACATCATCCGTTCATCCCACACAGGACCCCTCTGCTCAGCAGTGGCGTAAACGTGGTGGGGAGCAGAGAGCCCTCTGGAGCAGGCAGCCCTGGGGCTGTACCTGTACACCTGTGTCTCCAAAAGGCAGCAAACCTGCCCCATTTGCTAATTAATGCACTAAGTCAGCTGCTCCCACAGCAGCCAGGAGACACTGCAGTGATGGCTGGGGAAAAAACAAATAAAAAAGTGCAAGCTTTCTCTCTCATTTTTCTGTCCCTGGTACATGAAGGTGCCTTGTAATGTTGGTCTGTAGCTTGTTGCTTTTTCTCCTATTGTTTGTAACTCACTCTTCTAGAAACTTTACAGTAATTGGCCTCAGTGGATTTCCCATCAATTTATCTCTCCCTACACCTGAAATCTCTTGAGTGTTCAGCCTGTAAAGACAAAGGTGGCAGTGCCCTCCTGTCACAGGTACAGGGTACCCACATCGACTGGATCTGGATCCAGGTGAGGCTCCTGAGTAGTGATGGACAAAGAGTCATGAAAAGCCCTCTCACAGCTCCTCCTGCTCTTGCTGCACCTTGGGTCTCACTTTCCTCAGAAGGATTCTGAAGAATTCATAGAGAAATCTGTGATACACTACATTGAAAGAACAGAATTTATCAGCTCTACATAACAAAAAACCCATCACAGTGGGAAAGAAACAAAAATGATGTTGGATTAACGAGGCTGTGATGGAGAAAGAGTCATTCACAGGCAGATTAAGCAAACCAATCATGTTACAACATTGCTTTGCCGTGTATTCTTTGAAGTTAGCACGTTTATACTTGCTTTGAAAGGAGAAGGACATTAAACTTAACAGAAGACAGCAAAAACTAGAGAAAAGGCTGAAGCCACTTGAAACACTACGCACTGTTGTTATGAAGGGGAGAAATTCAGCTTACTGGGGGTAGTTCTGAGCCCTTTGATTATGAGCTGACTTTAGCAATCTGGCTCCTGCACGGAGGGAGCAGGGAAGGCTCAGCCTTCACACGTGCCGAGCTCAGCCACATGCAGGGAGCCCAGGCTGGGCTCAGCTCATCAGATGCAGGAGGGAGCACTGCATTCAGTAGGGCTGATAGATCACTTACAGGATGCTGTGAGATAGGAGATGCAGTAATCACACCAGAGCACAGTGAAACACAGACAAGACAGGCATGAAAAATTGCAGACTGATTAGGAATTTGTCACAGGCTTGCAAGGGGTTTGCCAAAGGTGGAGGCAATGGAACAACGTGCACTTTCCATGTCCCCAAACCAACTCAGGCACCGAGTTTTCCATCCCAATTTCAGGAAATAAATAGCGGTGATAATTGATGAACAACTCTGATATGTCTTCCCATGCCTTTTCAGATCCTGATGCTATCATTCTGGTAGGACAAAATTTCCCCAACAAACAGTTTATTGATTGTCCATTACACATTTTCCCTCTGAAGCTCTCAGGATGCCATCCAGCTGTCAGACACATGATACTAAACCAGAAATTCTGTGAGGAAAGGAAGATACTGTTTACTGCAGCATCGGATCTGACATTCAGGAATCCAGACCCCATGTTTACCCCTAGAACTTAATTTATCCTTGCTGTACCTCCCCATTCATAATGGAAAAGCAAACCCAATTCTAGTCCCAAATTTCCATGGCCTTTGATATTTATTATGAGCATGGTGAAGTGATGACTGTGCTTGTGGGGTGGGTTGGAGAGTGCCTAACATAAAAAAGCCCCAATTTGGGGGTTGCAGAACATAGAATCATCGAATAACCCAAGTTGGAAGGGACCCACCAGGGCCATCAAGTCCAAATCCTGGCCCTGCACAAATCTGTGTGATTTTGGTGGGGTTTTTTCTTTTTTTAGTTCAAGATCAAGCACTAACATCCTTCAATTTTTAAATGCGATAGATTAATGCTCTTAAATTTAGAGATAAATAATGTTGGCTAGTAAATATCCTTTAATATTCAAGTGCCTTCAAAAAGCTTTCCTGATCAGATCTGTCAAAGCACCTCATTCCTGTCCCTCTTTAGAGCACAGGTAGGGCAATTCCTGCCAAATTAACCATTACCCCTGTAATCAGCAGGAGTAGGCCGAGATAACTGGGATTGTTCAGCCTGGAATAGAGAAGACTTCGAGGTGACCTAATTGCAGCCTCTCAGTACCTGAAGGGAGTCCACAGGAGAGATGGAAAGGCTTTTTGCAAGGGCATGTGCTGTTAGGAGACGGGGAATGGATTTAAACTGGCAGAGAATGGGTTTAGATTGGATGTTAGGAGGAAATTCCTCCCTGTGAGGGTGGTGAGGCAGTGGCATAGGTGTCCAGAGAAGTTGTGGCTGCCCCATCCCTGGAAGTGTTGGATGGGCTTGGAGCAACTTGGTCTAGTGGAAGTTGGCCCTGCCCATGGTAGGGGTTGGAACACAATGATCTTTTAGGTCATGTCTAACCCAAATAATTCTGTGAATCATGTAGAGTCAAAAAGCTGACCCCTGCTCCTCCCAACCTGCAGCCAGCACTGGGTCACTCTCCTACCCCATTACATCTGTTCCTTAAAAAGAACATACACAGAGAAATGAGTAGGAAACATCTCATTTTTCCACACAAAGGAGAAAGACAGCCCAGAATAAACAGCTTCCTACAGGAGTCGCAGCTGCTCTGGCGTGCAAAGGCCGACGTGCATACAAATGGTGCCTAATTAACTGCTTAAGGAGAGATTAGCTGCCATATGCTGCAGGAGTGATGGGTGTGCTTCCAGCGCGGAATTAATCGATTACAAATGTGCCACCTCAAGAAATACACTGCCAGAAGGATGGGCTGCCTGCACCCTGGGGAGCACTGGGAAGGGAGCTGGCCGTGGTGTTGGTGTCCTCCTGCTGCAGGGGCTGGGACAAGGTGAGCAGGGCTGCAGGAACACACGTGCCACAGCCACAGCCCCTCTGGGCAACCTGTGCCAGGGCCGCACCATCCCCACAGGGAACAGTTTCTTCTGCACATCTGATCTAAACCTGTCATGGCTGCTCGTGCCTCATGTTGAAGAATCCATGTGGCTTTGGGTGACAACGACGTAGGGAAAAGGGTCTGCTCCACCAGTGGTAAATATCATTTACCCGATGGGCAAAACAAGAACTAAAGGAACAAGTCAAGACAATACCTAATGAGGCTTTGGCATAACACTACAAATCACAACAGGCCAAGATGGAGAAAGAGCTGGGTCTCAGAGTTTGAGATGAATGATCTATTTCTTCACTCACACCAGATGCCTTTCATAAAGAAATTCTATCTGAACTTTGGGAAAGACAGGGGATAGGGGAAGACAGTCCAGCACTTGATGCTCACAGTTGTGGGTGCCACTGGAAAAATTGTACATGACCTCCTGGTCATGCCCTGGCCTGGCACCTGCCCACTCCCGTTCAACCCTCACCTCATCCCACAGCTCTTTGCTACTTAAAGCTCACCAAGGAAAATAATAATTGTGTTCAGCTCAGAAAGCTCAATGGACTTGTCTAGGGTTTAGCAGGGCTTGGGGGGGTCACCAGAAGGGGAAGAATCACACCTTTGAGCAGAAAAGAGCTCAGCAGCAGCAGCTCAGCTGCCTTTCTCAGCAGTGCTTCTCCCCGTATGCATTAATCAGGAGAAAGCATTTAATCCTTCTCACCTCTTGTTCTGCAGAATGGGTTAATGATATATCCCAGCTTTGCCCGGCTTTGCATGGATAAACACACAACCAGCATTTTACAACCACAGCCATGGCATCCTGTGAATGGGGGTGTGCAAGACAGAAACACAAACTGAAATTCCTGCCTACCCCCCACTTTCTGAAATCACAAACTGCACCAGTCCAGGGCGTGAAGCAAAGTCCCTGGAAAGCAAAGAAAGACTCCACTGGGGTGCAGATCAGTCTGTTAAAGTCTGAGCTCCAACATTTCCCCAGAGATTTCCCCTCTCCTGTCAAGACTGACAGGCCTGAAAGCAAGGAGGGCACTGCCCCAAATGTTGGAGCAGCAGATTATACTAAAGGCTTCATCCCCCTGAAAATGGCATTAAAATGAAGAGTAGATGACACAGCAGCTGCTGTGAGCCTCAAAAAGGTCAAGTGATCCTGTACTTTCTTAGGAGCAATTTATGCAGTGCTTCAGTGACATCTGAAACTGAATAATCTCGAGTAGGCATTGAGAGCTCTCCCTCTGCTGTTTCCTGGACCTTGGTAGGAGATGGAAAACCAGGGAGATTTGTTAGATGCTAAACAGAAGCAAAAGAAATAGTTCTGCATTCTCAGAGACTTTTCAACTTTCAGCAGCACCGTTTTAAACACCTTCCTCACTCAGTCTCAACCTCTGTTACACACAGAAGTAATACAGCAGATATCCCATATAAATACTCATTTGCCTCCTAGTGCCATTTAGCACTTGTAAAATAAGAAGGAACTGGTACCAACAACTCAGAATGATGCAAAAAGACAAGATACTGTCAGATAAAATACCTGATGCTGAAAATGGGATATGAGCCGCTGAGATCTGGGGCTTTTTGGTTTGGCTCTGGAAGTTTGAACTCCACCAGCCTAAGGGGCTAAGAACTGACAATTGTTGGGCTGTAAGAAAAATCCACTTTAGTGCAGAAAATGTTAAAGCAACTTTTAAACCACAGCCAGGAGGCACCTAAATATTGGATTAGAATGGGCCATTGAGCTTCACAACAGCAGCAAGGGAAGGGAAAGTTATCTTGAGCACAGAGAGGAAACTTGAAAGGCGAAGGGAAAATAGGTATTGGAAAGGTATAAAAAAAGAAAAGAAAAGTAGGAGCCTCACTGTGGCAAGAGGCTGAGCACGTCCCACACAAAGAGAATGCCTCTTTAACAGAAAATGGTGGGTTTTGACTTTAAATTCAGGCCTTAAAACCCCCGTTGTTGCGTACGGAGGCTGCCCTGTGTGGAGCAGGTTGGGAGCCAGCCCCACACCTGCAGTCACTTCTCAGTGCTCCCAGTTTGGCACTGCTGGGATCGTGTCACGGAGTCAGGTAGAAGCGTTAATAAACTGAACCCCAGCCATTCACATACAAACCTCAAATGCCTTCACAAGGACTGAAGCCAGGCATAAGATTAGCTCCAGAAGGCGGGGGAAAATAAAAGTTATTGGAAACACAGCAAAATCCCACAAACCTCTCCAGTTTCTATTCAAATGCAACTCCCTGGAGAAGCTGCACACACACAAGGGCTGGTGCCGTGTACAGCCCTGCAGAGAGACCAACAAACACGGGGTTTAGAGACAAGGCTTTTCGCAGCCTTCTTTATTATCATTACACTAATTATTCTGGGATATTCATTCCTTTCGTGTTCAAGATACATGGAAAATTGAGAAAGAAAATGCAGTGCAGTCTCCTCCCCCTTCCTTTCTCTCCCTCTCCCCATTCTTTTTGAGTAAATTGGTAAAAGTGCTCTCTTAGGAGTCAAAAAGTAAGATATTCAATACAGACAGACAAGAAATTGTAACTTATATTCAGTGCTTTTACAAAATCCAGTAATTTATAGAAAAGCAAAGTTCTTCAAAATGACCTTTTAGGTACTAGAAAATTCTTTTGAAGTGGGAGAAAGAGAAAAAAAAAATCAAGAGGACTTTCTCATGATAGTATGAAGTGCACTTAGTAAGAGAAAGCTGTTGAAAACACTTAAACTCTATTTTAGGTCTTTCTACAGCTGCCCATTACCATGGCATCAGAAATGTAAAGTAGATTAGCAAAGTCTGAGTCCCTGTGCAGTTTCTGATTCTCTATCATTTTTTGTGTACACAGAATCCCATGGGAAATGAATCCATGTGTGCTTATTTCCAGTGAGGCTGGAAGCAAATTTCATTTTTCTACAGTGCTGCCTCAGGGGATGGAGCTGCAGCAATTCCTGAATTGGTCAGAATTTAGCCTTGACTATTTTCTTCTAGAAGCTTATTCCACAATCAAGCCCCTTTCTGGACATGATACCTATACTTCAGAATTTGCAACTGGTATTTTAGATTCTCTGATGTCTAGATAAGGTGTCTTGAGGTGTCAAATGTGTGCCATGCTCCAAATACCTCTTTTCTAGGTCTGAACGTGTTAATTTTCTCACTGGTAATTTTGTGAAATTACTCAAATGGATGTGAATTCCTGCACAGTATTTTTTGTAGCTTTTTCTTTTACCAGAATAAAACCCCAGCCCCTGTCACACCGCTGCATCTCTCCTCATGCAGCATCCAGGGCCATCACTGTCACGGGTTACGTGACGGAGCTGTCATTACATCCCAAAAGATGGGCTTTGGTGGTCGGCTGGGTGCTGTGCTAAATTATATTTGAACAGAGCTAACAATGAAACATTTAGAACCGTCACATAAGACATAAAAGGATGAAAGAACAAAATAATGAAAGGGGGAAAAAAAATAAAAAGGACTTGGGAGCATTCTTTAGTACAGTTTGTACCCTCACACAAGAGTTATTATTTCTCCTACAGATCATGGTTAGGAGCACTATGAAAGTGCAGGAGGTCCAGCCTCTAGCCCACCTAATCGGGGGTCCCAGAGGTGGGATCTGGTCTTCTGGTGACACTGAATATCCAAGCCAATAACCATAGGATGCCATGCACAGTGGGCAGAGCTCTGGTCCCAAGTTGTATCGTCTCGTCTGGTTTCATTCACTTTGCTACACAGCCCTGAAAGCCAAACATATGTAAATAAATTGTTCCAGAGGCTGCAGGGACTGACACAACTGGCTGTGTGCTCTGCATGCAAATTTGCTGCTCTGAGGAGTCAAAACAGCTCAACATCTGCACAGCAAACCCGCCCTGACAGGAACACCACTGCCTGCTCCTCTTCCCAACCCTTCTGCTGCCTGATGCCTGCAATTCCAAGGGACTCCCTCAGCTGACCTGCTGGCTCAATGTCCCCCCCAGAAACCCGGGAGAATTAACCCAGGCAGTCTGACCTAGAGTGAGTCTGCCTTGTCCGTGCACCCGCGGAGCCCAGCAGTGCTGCACAGGGGAGGGCTGGGCACCCACCCAGAGCAGGGTGCTCCCAGGGGCTCCTGTGGGTGCTGGCATTTAGGGAGGGCAGGAACAGCTCCAAGGATCAAGGGAACAATCCATTACTGTAGTTAATACGTCCAGTGAAACTATTACCAAAGCAGTATTTCAAAAAAAACCTTCCAAGGGTGCAGGGAAAGTTGGCCTTAGAAGAGTTTAGCCTAAGGTTTTTACCTTTTTCTGGGCACTACACACAAGTGAAGTGTCTATTTAAAATAATTACAAAGCCAGTATAATTCATTCAGAATCACTACAAAATAAGGAAGAGGAGAAAGAACTTTAAAAATTTAAAAAGGAATGAAATCAGTGCCTCGAAGATAAATGTAACTGAAAAAAGTGCACGACAAAATCATTACTCAAAGAAGAAAAGTGAAATTATTCCTACTTTGATGCATATAGAAAAGAAAAGCATCTTGATAACTACAAGGCAAACCTGAAGAATGTGCTATCAAAAGAGAATGGGGTCCCTGTTTTTTCTCTTGCACTCTCAAAATTTGAATAGTAGTGATTTGATTGAGTTGACCTCAGAAGAGACCAACCAGACCAGAAAAACACAGGATGTGATGGATGTGTCAGTGGAGGGCTCGGCTCTGGAAGAGTTCCCTGAAGGCAGAGCCAGGCACAACCTCCCTGAGCACCTCACCATGGATCAGGGAACTCACAGGGATGCAGAGGCTCAAGGATACAGACACTTTTGCACATCCATCTATTATATCCTCTTGACGTGACAAATTAATAAAATACATTTTGAAGATGATGTCAGAAAAACCAAACATCCAGATACTGAGTCAGCTCCTTGGAAAAAACAATTTGTTTATACAGAGATTTAATGAAAGGTTATAGAGGTCCTAAAGAGAGGTTTTAGAGGAGATAGAGACAGGATTTACTCTGATGTGCAGTGACAGGCAAGAGGCAACAGTCACCAGCTGCAGCAAAAGAATTTTGGACATCAGAAAAATTATTCATAGAAGTGGTACTGAAGTGGAACTTGTGCCTCAAAGAGTCTGTGAAATCTCACTCTCTGGAGGCATCAAAACCTGGAGTAAAACCTCCAGAAGTCCCTTCCCACCCAAACTCCTCTGTGCTTTGCAAAGCTGGAGAGAAACCTGGCTCATGCACATATGTGGGTAACCACAGCTTTCTCTAAATACATCAGAGGTTATTGGATCACCTGGTGAAATTAAATTAGCTCAGGCACAGAAGTCAGTGAAGCTGAGGGAGCCCCACACACCCAGTGAGCTCCCAGCAGCTCACCTGGAACCTGAGTCTGCTGTTTCAGGCTGATGACAAAGTGTTCCTTGTACTCAAATAGCTACAAAACTATCAAGTAATTCCAGCATTATATTCCATCGCTTTCAAAATAAAAGGCAAACTAAAAAAAAACCAAAAACCAAACGAATAAATTGGTAGCTTCACGGGTGAGAAACAACATTATGTTTTTCTTCATTGCTCACCCCAGTCTGCAGGGCAGGGGAGGGGCTGAAGGGACTGTTCTCACACTGATACAGCCGGAGACACACAGATTAGGATTAACCTTTTGCTGTACCTGTCTGTTTCCCCTGAGGAAATAATCCTCCCACTTTCCCCAAGCTCCCGCCCAAGCTCCTCCCTTCCTTTCCCTGCACAGATGAAGGATTTATCACAGCCGCATACCCACCCCAGCTTTGCTGCCCCTTTCCATGCAGATAAAAGCCATTTTAAGGCCACTTCTCACTGTTTGAGGTTGGGATGAGTTATCTCACTCCCCTGCCTCGTGACATCCCTGGGGACATTCTGGATGGTTTATCAGGCCGTGGCTTGGCCAGCTTGAGAGGATGGTCCTGCTGGAAGCTGGGCAGAAAAGGTGCCCGGAGTGTCCTTGCACCTGACTTCAGGCAAGGCATATGGTGACAACACACAGCAGATTTCCTTACCTCATCCAGGAGCCGAGAGATGCTCTCACACACTGTCACCTGCCTGACATGAAGCCCTCTCTTGCTGGAGGGCTGGAAAGTCTGAGCAGAGCTGGCAGCAGCAGCAGGAGGAGCAGCCATGTGCAACTCCCGTGGCAGTTCTCACCTCCCCTGGAGCTCCCTCGAGGAAATCTGGGCAGGAACAAGTGAACGTGCCCTCATTTGCACAGCCTCACTGTGGGCCTGGCTGGGAGAAGGACAGAACTCCCACGGACTTCCCAAGTTTGCTCGGTTTTCAGTTTAAACCAGACTCCAGTCTGTGGATAAAGACAGAGCCTTCTCTGCCTCGTCTTTCCAGGTTGGTGCCACCAGGCAGCAGCCTCCAGCTGGCCCAGCAGCATGTGCTACCCTTCGGGTTGCACAAAGGGATTTGGGTTTAAGAGAAAAGCAGCAAAAAGCCCCACAGCTAAAGAAAGAACGAGTTCCAGTGACGGCAGGAAGTGGCAGGGGGCCACCTGCACACAGGGCCAGCATCCAGGTCTGCTGCTCGCCATCTGGGATTTCTCATCCTGCGGGATGGAGGCCGTGCCATGTGGCAGGAGGGCTCGTCCCCTCCCTGTGGCCAGTGCAGTCCCGTGCCAAGTGCTTTGTACCTCGCCCGGTCGAGTGGGGTTTGATTTTTTTCTCTGAAACGTTTTGCTCAAAAGCTGAAGGGGCAGGAGGCACTGAAACACAACAAAGCACTGCCCAGAGAGACCTCACCACTTGGACCATGGTGCATTTTAAAATGTATTTGGGATTGCTCTTCAGTTCCAATAAATTTGAGATTGGAGGAAATCCAAATGAAGGGTCTCGGGTTGTCTTCCTACCTCTTTCTTTGTGAAAGCAATTTCCTTTATTGGCATCTTCAAAGCAAAAGTAATCTTTCCGAGGGAGGTTTGGCAAAAACATGGAAGGGTTTTATAGTGACAGGGGCAAAGGTTGATAAAACCCCATTGAAACCATTGCAGTCCGAGGTAATAGGCAGCTATAGACTTTCAGGGGAGTTAATGGAAGGAAAACAGTCTGGGTTTTCAGTACAGGGAAAGGCAGAAAACTGTTTGATTTTTACCAGTATTTTTCCTTTTCAATGCACACACATCAACACTACCAACCACCATTGTTTTGAATGGGAGACATGATTTTAGAAATAGGCATTTCAGATTATCTGCAGTGCCATCAAGCAATCAATTGTGCTGAAGAATCATTCTCACTTTCCCACCAATTCCATGTAATGCTAGAGTTCCCATTGTTATCATCTGGATACAGAGCCTGTTCTTCCCAAGAGCCCTTTTGTATTCAGGACAGAGCCACAGCAATGGGGGACAAAAGAAAAACAAGTTTGTGCAGGCTCTTAACAGTGATAACCAAGCAGAGTAAATTAATATCAGGAGAAAATGAAGGACAGCCCCACACAAGGCTCAGCAGAATTCTTCTTGTGGGGATGTGGGACCCCATATTCCCTGGCAGAATCAGTTCTTCCCCTGATCATTTGTGGTGGAAGTCAGGCTGAGCTGTCATCCAGCAAGTTTTAAAGCCAACAAATGTTCCCATCTCCAACTGTTTTAGAAATGTATTCAGAAAGAGATACAGGCAGACAATAGCAGAAGCATTACATTTTTGGGGGATAAGTGCTGTGAGGATCACAAAGCAGGGACAGCAGCTGAACACCTCTTGGCAACTGCATCTTGTAGAGGAAGCCAAAATATTCATTCCTTCTGGACAAAGGGAAATGGCTGCATTTCTAAAAGGCTGTTGTTTATGTTCTTTAAAAATAAAAATGTATCATTTTCTGCTTTGGTCATAGTTTAATCAATATATTGGGCTGAAAGAGAGGAAATACTGAAGCTGGCAAAGCTTGGATGGAGGCAGCAGTTTTGTTTTTGTCAACAATGCTCCTTAGTTCATTTTTAACATCTCTTCTGCTGATATCTGAGTCGTGTGACAACAGCAGCCATCGACACCTTCCCTCCTTTGCCGAGCTCAAGGATCCCCCCCGAGTTCAAGGCCAGAGGCAGGAAGGCCACCCCTTCTGACACTGAAGGGTTTGGGGTCACCCACAGGCCACTCACTGGTGGCAGCACCAAGGGTGGACTGAGAGACTCTGGAACCCCAGAGCAGCCCCCAGGTCACCTCCTGCCTAATTGGGCATTGCATATTTGTGCCCTAAAGCATCCACAGATTAATGAGTATCCGTGCTCCCGTTTGGTGTCTCCCTCACATGGCTGCCTGCAGGGATGCTCCAGCTCTGCAGCATCATCCTCAGCTCTCACACACAGAACTTCTGGCCAGGAGAGCCCAGAGGTGTCCCTTGGTCCTTTCTCCATGGGCTGGGGCCACTTTTTAAAGAAGTAGATATAGGGGAACAGCTTTGTTTGCCACGGGCAGCAGATGAGAACAGGACAGTCAGGAGGCTGTCTGTACCATCTGGCTGGTACAACACGTGTGCCCCACGTCCTTAAAGAAATTGCTCTGAGTCCCTTCTCTCTTGTCCTCTGATTCCCTCCATTTTACAGCATTTCCAGGTCCTGCCCTGCTCTCTCCACCTTCACACATCCCAGTGTTTTGCTTTGAGAACTCAACCACAGAACAATGCCTTTGACCTTATACACACAGGTTTTTTCCTATTCCTTTCAAGTGGTTTTTGTAACATCAAAACAGAAAATTCCAACTCACAAATTTCTAAAGAAGCCTGGCTATACCTGAGTTTCAGATTAAATTAGTACCTTTGCCATCAAAAACTACATTAATACATTTCTTTTTTTCTTTCCTGCGGCATTGCTACAGCAAGAGCCAGACCGTAGCACTCAGATTTTAAAGGCAGAACATCAAACACAACCCAGAGCTTTGCAATTAGTCTGTCTCAGAGAGGACAGGGAAGGAGCAAACGAGACAGATGGAAAGTGCTAGGAGGTGTTTTGCTGAGTGACACCCAACACGAGACTCAGTAATGTTTGCTTTGTATGTGTTTTAGACCTGAATTTTAAAATATGCTGATGTTCTCTGAGTGGAAATCAGAGTCTCTAAAGTTTTTAAGTGTGCTAGACTCTCACATGGTTGTGGAGCCAAAGGAAACAACCCCTTTATCCTGAAGGGTGGCAGAACCAGTGCTTGCACCAACCCAAACAAGCCACTAAGCAGAAAACCAAATTCGCTTCCTTCCATCTTATTGTACATTTTTATCACCAAAGGTAAAAGTCAGTTTAGGCACAGATTTTAAGTTAGTGCTTCCCTGAAGGAAGAATTCCATCAGAGAAGAGTTTATGTGAGGTTTTTTTCCCTCATTTAAACAACACTAACATCTGTGATATCCTGAGACTAAAAGGTATTTGAGGTAAAATAGAGATGACATTTGAGACAAGCAGATTAATTAGATCAGACTCCTCGTGTTTGCTCAGATTCCTCACCTCTTTTCCAACCCCCTTGATTTTTTTCTTGTTTGTAGCTGAAAACACACAACACAAATCATCCTTTCAAACTTGCTCCTACCTTGATTAAAAAAAAAAAGGGGGAAATAGGTGTTTTACAATTCTAATTCTGTAACTGCTGCGCATTTGCCAGAAGTTTGTTCCGACTGTGTCAGCTCACACAACAGCTTGGCCTTATCTACACAGTGCAGAGATTTGAACAGGTTTAAGAGAGCTTTCAGAAATTTAAATTCTCTGTTTACCACCTCGTGGCCTCCTCTGCTGCTCAGCACACAGTTCCTACCATGCTGATGTACAAACACGGCCGCCTCCTAGAGCACAAATAATCCTCCAAAAGGAGTGATATAAATTAAAGTCCTAACTTTCAGCTCGAGGGAAATGCTTGGGCACTGGGTACAGCAGAAATAGAAAAGGGGTCTGGGCCTCTGTAATGTTCCACACTCAACTGAGCTGTGAGATTGTCAGAAAAACTCAATCACTGTCACCTCATCAGCCGTGTCCTCGCAGCTCTGGCACCCCTGGGTTACCCATCCACCTGATCCTGAGATACTAAAATATATCTGGGAATTTGAGCCCTGCTTTTATGCTTATTTTTAACATTATAAATGTGTCCAGGATACTTCAGACTCGCATTTGTGTATCCCATTGTGATTACAACATATTGGCACGTAACGATTCAGCCTTGAGGGTCAGGGGTGTGGAGATTGCTAAAGGAAACACATAGAGTAAGTGGCAAAGTTTGGAAAGGTTTGGGAGGAAATCCCCGAGACATCACAGTGGGGCCTTTGTCATGATGAAGAAACCACTCCCACCTACACCTTTTCCACCAGGTATCACTCCAGTGAGCATCCTGCCTGGCTGACACCTGCCCAAGAAAACATCCAGCTTGCTAGAAAACCCCACGGGAAGCACATCCAAGTATTTACACATATACGTATATGCATATTTATATGTGTAAATAGAGTTTACAAGCTGTGGCTAGATGTATACGTTGTGCTGTAGAACAAGTGGCATGTTTCTGGCAAGCTGTAAGTAGCATAAAAGGCATTTGCACGCACAGATAGAAGTAGTGTTTGTAAGTTGTATGTGTATGTTCCATACACGTATGTAGGACATACAGCTCTACAGGACACAAAGATGTGTGTCCTGACACCAGCCAGTATTTACACAGCTTGTAAGAAAAAAAACAGCCCTGAATTGCCCCAGAGTGAAGGTGCAAAATGCCAGCAAGGTGAAAGTGCTATTTAATCCAAATGCCCAGGAGTCTCCCTCTCCCGAGGCCCAGGCTGCTGCAGCACCCAGCGCTGAGCTATTACCTGGCCCACCAAGTGGGCAGCTTCACATGAGGATGTCATGACCAAAGGAAATTGCTTTCCAATGAGGACCACCAAACCAGGGAAGGGAAAAGCAACAGAAAGTGATTTCAGTGCTTAGGTCATTTCAAATTGGAATGTGTTAGGAAAACATTTCATTTCCATCTTTCCACTGCATTTACCAAAAAGGTTAAATCCATCTGCAATACCCTTTATTTAAGGTTGTCTCTCAGGTTCAAGGGGTGCAGTGTGTTCTTATCAACCCCTCAGAGCTGGCTTTGGGACTGATAACTTCTAAGCCTCTCCTTTTTTCACGAGTCCGTGAAAGAGCGAGAAAATTGCAAATAATTACATCCTGAAGTGATGGAGTTATCTCCCTAAAAATCCAGTACAATTCCCAGGAATAAACGTCCCTCTCTGATCTCCCCGTGCACCCTGCTCTCCGATGCTTGGCACTGCTCCAGCACTTTCACACAGGGACCACAGCAAGAAAATTACTTTAAAAGCAGCAGACAATAAAAGTAGAAGCATTGAAGAAAGAGCAGTGTTTTCCACAGCCCAATGCAGACACAATTCTGACATTATTCAAAATGCTTTCCAGCCCAAAAACTGTTAAAAGAACAGGGACTGACAGAGATCTGTTCTCTTCCAGCAAGCTACTGTCTGCTTTCTATTTCTGCCGTGTAAGCCTGCCTTTTTAGCCTGGTCCTGTGGTTTCCAGGCTGCAATTCGCACAAATTAGTCTCCAGACTTGCACAGTTGATTCATGTAAGCAACAGCAGAAGCAGGATTTTGTCAAAGAGAATTATTTGCATGTTTACAGCCCAAATTGAGTTTTGACTTAATCCTTGTCCATGGCACAATGAACGTTTGTGCAGCTGTTCTGTCCAGGAAAGGGGAGTGAGGCTGGGGGAAGGGGGCTATTTCCCTTTTGCCCACTGGTTGGGGGTGGGAGGACAGTGAAAGGCTGCACCTTCTCTGAAAGGTGTGGAGGGAGCTGATGGGGGCAGAGCTCTCCTTCCCAGGCTCTCCCGCTCCTCATTTTCCACCCCTGAGCTTGGGCCCAGCCCCAGACACACACTTCAGTCCTGACCCAGCTGCAGAAATTCCAGAGCCAGGGGTTTTTTTCTGCAATACCTTGTAGAAAAAGGGGCATTTTTAGGCAGTGAAAGCTGAAGTGAGCCATATTCAAATAAAAAGATCCTGTCCCAGTAACACAGCAAGCAGTGAGCACACATAACGAGTTCCATTCTCTATAAAATGCTCGCAGGCTCTAGACTTCAACGTAAAAATATTACTAAAACAGAATAGTGGCACGTAGCACTTTCTTCAGCTGGTTACAAACAGCTGAGTCACGCAGGAGTCAGCAACAGGTCTCAGAGTTGTGCAGAGATGGGTTACAGGACGTGTCAGTGGTGACAACTGGCATGAAGCAATAAATCCCTCCCCAAGCACCAAACAAATCTTTCTCCTGCACTATGCAAATTTCTTCAGCAAAGTTTGTCTGCAGCAATGGAGAGAGTGCTACAATTGGTATGGAATAAGCAAAAAAACAAATCCATAAAGAGTAACATAATTTCTACACACGGCTTCTGAAAAACCAGCGATTTCCTTAGGATCCAGAGCAGGCACAAAGCAAACCAAGCGCTTATTTGGGATTTTGATATTAATTTTGACTCAAGCCACAGCTAATCCTTCATATCCCAAGTGCCAGAGGAGCCAGTATCACATGTTGTGATGTTTCCTATTACAAAATGAGCTGGGAACTGGCTGCTTGCACGTGGTGAATGTGCACATTCAGCCCCACGGTGCAATTACAATTTGACTGCATGTACACACGAGCACAGAGAACTGGGGTTGCTCATTACCTCCTTTGTCAGAGCCTGTTTTTCTTTGCAGGATAGTTCCTATAGCACCAGAATAAACAGTAATTTTGGATCTTTGCACATCACCAACATTTTCCTAGACAACCCATTCTTTCACTGTCAGCACTCTGGGTTGTGTAATCAGTGCCACTGGAGCTTTCCAGTCGTGCTGGGTTTAGATGTTTGTTTGTGCTCAGCTTTGAGGAGGAGGTAACAGAATCACAGAATAGTTTGGGTTGGAAGTGACCTTTAAAGGCCTTCTAATCCAACCCCCCTGTGAAAAGCAGGGACAGCTTCCTCTAGACCAGCTTGCTCAGAAGACACAGGCAAGTGCACACACACACACTCACACACAGAGCTGCTTCCCTCCTTTGCTGATCAAACAGTTTCACCTCCAAAATGGATGCACAGAACTGGGCTGTGTCAATCCTGAGTGGAGATCCTTGCTGTCAGTGCTCTTGGCATGCTCTGCTGTGGGGTCAGAAGTCCTGCAAGGACCCTGTGGATGGACAACGTCTGAGCCAAGTTCGAGCACAATTCAGGGCATTACTTGGAAGAAAAGACCCACCCAGATACCACCTCAGAGTTGTGGCATCCCACACTCAGACCGGGAAAGGCCATTACAAACTGATCACTGCATGTACCAACAACACGACTTTCCCAAAATCCAGTGGTAAGTCCATGGTGGAGCTGAGAGCTGAACTCCGTGTTCCCAACATAACAGGCTCAGGAAAGAACTGGTGGCTTCTCCCCCCTTCTCAGCACACTCAGTCACGAGCAGAAGTGAAAGGATGCTCCCAGGAACATCTCTGGAAATTTCAAATAAGGATATTTAGTACGAGCTCTTCAGATCCTACCTGGACCAAGGCTCTCATTCTTCCTGCATTTGAGCCTACTGAGAGGATTATTGCTGGAAACCTATGGGTTTATCCCTCTCCAGCATAAGGTTCTGCATGTTTTCCTGATCTTTCTATGCAAGCCAGGCTGTCTCTCACAGTTGTTTTAGAGAGAACCATTTATACACGAAATAAAAAAGCTGTTTCACCACTGTGTTGAAAATTCCATCAGGTTACAGTTTATCTCAACAGTCTATCATTTATAATGTACTAATAAAGGAGCACTAAATATTATATTGGTTTTGGCATAAAGAGTATATTACTGGTGTTTATAAACACATCAGTAAGTGTTACTGACTTTTAAGTAACCCCATTGACCTGTAACATAAAAGCCCTGTAGCTACTGATTCACTATATATATATATATATATATCTAAGCACTTTATGGATAAACCTTTACAAGCCATTTATAAAAACACTCTTACTAAGAAAAATGACATACTCCCAAATAGATACAGAAATAACTCACAAGGAAACAAGGTCATTTCAAGAAAGAATACAGATCTTTTTATTTGGTTTCGCTTCTGCAAATTAAAGTTCTACCTCAGTGTACAGAAGTAAAATTAACATAGAACAGCATTTTAAAAATGATATTTTTTCAATCATTTTTCAACAAAAGAAGGAGAGAACCTGAAACATCCAAGCTAGATGGCTCAGGAGAAGAATTTCCAAGCACAAGCAAGAAGCATTGCATCTGTTCCTTCTCTCTTTGGGCCACTTCATTTCTGACACGGGAGGTTTGCTTGCAGGTGTCTGCTGATGGGGGAACACACCTCGTGTGACTGCAGCCATCCCAAAATTAACTGCCCAAGTCAGAGTTGGTCCCTGAGCCTTCTCAAACAGGGAAGCAAAACAGGCCCATTCACGGGACAATCCAAGCCCTGTGCCTCAGGACGCTTTCTCCAAGGCAGACTCACCCTCTGGACAGGCCTTTTTCTCACCATCCAGGTCGGGTTTTCTGATCTCTCTCTGGAGTTGGACAACTCGGCCTCTTCTCCCAAGTAAAAAGTGATAGGACAGGAGGAAATAAAAATTGTGCCAGGCTAGGTTTATAATGGAGATTAGGAAAAAATTTTTTCAGGGAAAGGGTTGTTATATCCTAAAAATGGCTGCTGAGGACAGTGGTGAAGCCACCACCCCGGAGGGATTCAAAAGCTGTGTGAATGTGGCACTTGGGGACACGGTGTAGTGGTGGCCTTGGCAGTGCTGGGGGAATGGTTAGACTCGAGGATCTTAAAGGTCTTTCCAATCTATACCATTTTATGTCTCTAACTGTGGTGTAGACAGCCAGGGCTGAGTGAGTCCCACTCCTGAAGCCTGCTGTGAAACAACAGCTGCATCCCTGGCTCGGTGAGGGAGCCGATATTTAAAGGTTCAACTCGTGAGACAAAGATCTCCAGCTCAGGCAGAGGGTGTTTGTCAAACCTGACAGACCTTGCAGCAGGATCTGTACAAGGATATTGATTGTCCAGGGGATGGATGGAAAAGCAGCTGCTGACACTTGGAGGCAGCGACTGACCTGGATAAAATTCCTGCTGGATTCACTGCTGGGCACGCGTCAGTCACAGCCACGGGAACGGGGTGTGAAGCACTTTGAACCCCCGTGGGTTTCAGGCTTTTCCATCTATGTTCCCCCTGCAGCTTCATCCCATTGTCATCCTCGTGCTGGGCAGACAAGAGGACAGAAAGGTGAATTTGGGGCTGTTTCTCAGTGCTGGCACTTCAGCGTGGATCTCTACAAGACCATCTGGAACACGGCAGAGCTGTCTCTGCTGTTTACCTTCCCTAAATGCAACCTGTTGTTAATATCAAGTGTCAGCAAAATATTTTGGATAAATCTGGATAAAGTGCCAAGCGGTACTGTAATTAATCACTGTGAACACACAACTGTCTCTGTTACACAGTTGGGACTCCATGGGTAAAATTTCCTCTCAATCTGACACTGCAGTGAGGAGGGGTTTTTTTTGGTATCAATTTCTTCTCCTTCCCTGGCATAACAACAACTCTGTGCAATTGAAGGGCGTTTCATACAGTCTGACCTCATTATAATGAACCCTTCAATAAGCAATCGTTGTATCTGAATGTTCACCACAATTAAGATGGGGAATTTGTTGCATCAGGCCAATAAAAAACCCCCACCCATATCTGAGCCAAACACTGGTACCCAGGGCAGTAACACAGCTTTCTTCATAGCAATGAAGAATTACAACAAAGTATTTTCAAAAGTAAATAATTATGCAGAAAGGAATAGTAAATTATGTTTCAAAGGTAGATGTACCATGCTTTAAACATGGATAATCCTGAGTTGGAAGGGACCCACAAGGACCATCGAGGCCAACTCCTTTAAGGAAAACAGGAGCTATGTCATCCTTGTTAAGATGCCTTATTTTTAATTTATTTTTTTTAATGAGGCTGACGACCAATGCCTAGAAGAGTAGTTCTTACCAGAGCTGGGTTGTACGAGTGCAGTGTGGCTGGGCTCTCCTGTTTTGACACACCAAGCTGTGAATCTTGATGCACTCCTGCTCGTGTTCTTGCAATAAAGTGGTCCTCAGAGCATGGCAGCCTCACCTACTTCCTTTCCTACAATCCACTGCACATACTGAAGGGGTCAAGCACAGCCTGGGGGGTCTGTTGGTGAACACGTGTGGAAGAGCAGAAGACAGGAGTGTGCTGGGAAATGTGTGAAAACCCTCACTGCTGACACCCATACCCACTGTTCGGGTTTGGCATCAGGCAACAGCCGCTCCAAATCCCTTCTGTGCCACCTGGTTTGTCCAGCCTGGAGAGGAGCAGACTCAGGGGAGACCTCACTGAGGTCTTCAACATCCTCACCGGGGGCAGTGGAGGGGCAGGCACTGATCTCTCCGCTCTGTGACCAGGGACAGGACGTGAGGAAATGGCGTGAAACTGTTTGGGGAAGGTTTAGGTTGGATGACAGGAAAAGGGAGCGAGGTTGCTTGGGAAGACTATCACCATCCCTCCAAATGTCCCTCTCTTCTTTCTTCTTCCCCCACTTCATACACTGAGCACGATGCCATGGTCAGGAATATCCCTGGGGTCAGTTGGGGTCACCTGTCCTGGCTGTGCCTCCTCCCAGCCTCCCACACACCCCCAGCCCCTCCCAGCACGGCTGTACGAGGAGCAGGAAAGGCCTTGGCTCTGTGCAAGCTCAGCAATAACAAAAATACCTCTGTGTTATCAACCCTGTGTTCAGCACAAATCCAAACCACAGCCCCAAACCAGCCACTGTGTAGACAATTAACTCTAATCCAGCTGAACCAGCACTGTCCATTTATAGAAAACACCAGAAAAATCTCAGTAACACCTCAGTGATTGTCATTCAGCACCGAGTATCAAGCTAACAATACAGTAATACCTGTTAGAAAGAAAAAGTTGCAAAAATATGCTTTGCCCTAACCCATGCTGCTAAGACTGTAATTTGCAAAACTACTCAGCTCACAGTCACAGGCTTCCTGAGAGGACTGACACAAAATCTGCAGCTACGCTGGAGTGCCTGGTGAACTCTCTTTGCTGCTCTTCATCTCCTGAATGACAACCATGAAGCAAAGCCCATCACTGCGGGAAGATGCTGGACTTACTTTGTGTCATGCAATCACCCCATCATTTCTAGCAGTACTGCTCACAAAGCCCTGTCTCCTCTAAGTGCAAAGAAAAGGCACAAGTACAAGAGTCTCTTAGTAAAACATTAATCTCAGATCACAGATTTATTTTATGGATTTGCAACACAGCCCATATTACAAACATTGTCTGGGAACATTTACAAGAATAAATAAGATGGACTCGCAGTTGTAAAAAAAAGATTACACTTCACTGTAATGTACAGTCAAAAAATATATCTGATATTCATTGACTTGACATTATTTACCTTCCTTCTCTTAAGCTAGAAAGAAAAGACACTGAATGCACAGTGCTGAGAGTTTTGTATTTATATTTTTTTCCTTTTTTTCATACGTGCTTTATCTATCAAACATCCAAACTGTACAAGTGAGCTTCACCAGTGACCCAGGAAGGCCAAAGGGGAGGAGCAGGGGCGGCAGCACGGACTCGCTCTCATGCAGCACTCCTCCCTGCCCAAAAACACACCCGGGGAGCTGCCAGGGGACACTGCTCATCCAGAGGCAGCCACAGCAGCGCTGTGTGAAGTGGTGACAGGTCTGGCAAGGAGTGGTGCTCGCACGTTTTGATTGCAACAGGGTGGCTGTGGGGAGGGAGGAGATCAAATCGAGGTGGGAGCGGATTTTGTCGCTGCGGTTAGTGGGGATGGGTTGCAGGACGTGCTATGGATACAGCTCAAACTTTTGGCATAGAAGTAGAGTGTTTAACTGCTGGCAATGCAAGAAAGGGCCAGAGGGGCGATGAGGGAGTAATTCCAGTTCTGCTCCAGGTACATGGGAGTCCAGCACGTGAAGTTTGGTTCAACCATAGCAACGTGAAAAACTGACCAGTGTTTGCCCTGGCGAGTCTTAGAGTACCTAAATTCATGAAAGCTGGTAAAGTGTTGGCCCCATTTCCCCTTCCATCCCTCAAAGTGCACTCCTTTCCATAATTTCACACAAAGAAGATTTCCTGGAGGTCCTCACAGAAAGATGATGTACTCACACAAGGAAATCCATCTCCACAGTGCAACACACTTGAGGTGTCTCTCACAGTCTCCCAAGTAATAGAATTTCAGGGTGACAGATCTCCACTGAAACACTCCGGTGACAAGGAGTCACACTTTAGCCTCCCCTAAAGCAACCACGACACTCTTGGGTACCTGTACATGAAATATCAGGATTGGGCCCAAGGGGACACCAACAGGACACCTTCACCTTGCACCTCCAGAGACAGTGGCATGGACTGGCTCATCTTTACACTGCTTAGGAACAGCTCATGCTGAATTGAGTTCCAAGAAAAACATTTTAGTTTATTCTTTTCCCACTCCTTTATTTTTTCTCCCCCCCTGCCAGGAAACACTATGGGAACACCAGCATCTGGCATTCAGTCTGCTGCATTAGTTTGTTTTTTAAGGCTCAGGTTGAGAACAGAATAGTGGTGAAAAATCTGCTGCATGAAGTGCTATGAGGATGGAAAGACTAATTTAGATCTCTCATGTTTTTACAAACTGAAAAAGCTGCCAGGTTTTCACAATTCTGCTAGTTCAACATTAAACTGTAGGATATTCTGAGCATAGTTTATTTTTTCACAAGGGAAACTTTTAAAATATTTTAACACAGCAATTAAAGATTATAGACTAGAGGTCACTGGAAGTCAGCAAGTTTTTGTCTTTTTTTTCTTTCCATCACACTCTGTACCACCAGGATTTGGTCTTGGTATATGAAAATGTATGATTCTGCTTGACAGTTTGAGCAAATTGTACATTCTTCAAGTATGTATATGAGGGAGATGATTGATATCTTTTCCAAGTCAATGAACAGATAACACATGATGGATTTTCCTAGTGGTCCTTGCCAAAACTGCAGAAATTGGGCTTTACTCGCTATGCTGTTGGCTCACCCTCGAAGAAAAAGAGCTGTAGGTATTTTTGGGAACAGGAATAGAAAGAGCACTTGCATTGAAATTGTGTATTATGTGTGTATGGCTATAGGAGACTGCAATCTAAATAAACAGGAGCACAGGAGGGTGAACAGAATCCTCGTCACTCACGTCTGTCTCTCTGACTTAGCTGGCTCTCCCTGTCCCCCTGCCAAATGTCTGTGCAGGGAAGCTGCAGTGCTTTGTTCCACCCTCACACTGCAGGTATGTGGAATTTGTGGCCCAGTGGCAGTGGTTGTGCTGAACAAATTTTGCCAGCTTTGCCACATGGCCCCTCTGTTTTCCTAAAAAACTGGGGTTGACTGTTGTTTGTACACTGCAGACAAATTGAAGACTCTCAAATGAAAATGCAGCAGTTTCACACCAAGTCCTTGAGAAGCCCCTTGCAGTGGATGGAGAGATCACAAAAATTAACTGTGCTACCAACGTAAGGGAGTTGATTGTTCACATTTATTACAGGACAGTGAAGTTTTCCAAGGGGAACTTTTCCACCGCATTGCACATCCAGGACCATGTCAGGACTGTGCACTGCTCTGTGACAACTTACTAAAAATTCTGCAGGTGTGACAGATAGAAGCACCTCATATTTGAAGATTCCTCTCTCAAGCAAATCTTCTTTTATCTTTGTCTCTCAGGATTTATTCCCTCTGTCACACTCCAAGTGCTCCATCTCCACAGCACGGAATGTGACATTACCTGTTTTTTACGGCCTTGGCAGGAACTCAGAAGAGTAAGAAAGATATGAGAGCAGCTGTGCAAGAGTAAGAGAGAGCGAGGTGCACATTTCCTGCCTGTTTCAGGATCCATTTAATCTGCCTTCTCCTCCAGTGTTTGCTTTCTCTCAAAGGAGATTTGCTCTCCTTTCCTTCTCCTGCAGATGGCAACTGGCTTAACTTCCTTCTGAGCCACGTGCTGCAGGAGCCTCCCTCCTTTCTCTGACTCTGCAGCACACCAAGAGCAGTGACCAGCAAACCCTGGCTTGAGATTTCCCAGGGAAATCCCACAAACTCCTGCTAAAGGGCCTATGAAAAGTAAATGGAAGTCTGGCATCCACAGGCTTAAATCTACTGCTCTGGGGTCTACGGTGCCACTGGACATTTTTGTCTTCCAGGGAGTTTGCAGCTCCAGAATAAAAGGCTGGAAACTACTGACACACAGTGGAATTCATTGCTCCAGTAACATTGCTCCAGTAATTTAAGGTATCAGTTACCCCCTACATGAGATAGTGACCCTGAACCACCTATTTCTAGTTCCTTGTATTTCCAAACTTTACACCAACACTGTGCTATCATAAACAGTGCTCCCTCACCCCTGAAGGATGTCTCAGTGGGAATAAGTTTACCTTCATTATGTCCATTCAAATATTGTCAATATGATATTTTTCCAGACTAAAATTCAATAGCTGAGGAATTCACCTTTTCTTTACTGCACATTAGCACTTCCCATCCACAGCAGGGGATGCTTAGGCTAAAAAGCTCATACTGACTATTAATCCTTCCAGGAGTGAGAAAACCTCCTTCATCTCATCTCCTAAGTTCTTTCTTTCCCCATGAAAACAAACCCAGCACCCATAATCTTGCTTCAAACACATTACCTCCTTTGCTATGGGCTGTTCTCTAGGGTTTAAACAACCCCAAGGTAATAAAGTGATTTAAAGTGAGCTTGTCTTCTCTTTCCACACAATTCCCTTCAGCATTAATTCACACTTGGTATATATGCACTGTGCAGTAAGGAACAGCAGGAAGAACCCAGACTGGAGCTGGGTCAGTCCCCCAAAAAGCACCGTAACTGCATGAATTTATAACAGTTTGGCAGCACAATCTGCAGTGGCTGCTGAGCATCTTTCCAAGTGCATTGTAGGCTGGACATTAGAAGGTTGAGACACATGGCTGAGCGGCCACATAACAAGCTGTGACTCACAGTTGGGCTCTGGTAATCAACATTAGCATTGAACTCCAATAAAATGTAAAATTAGCTAAGATATCCTTCCCTGCAGTTTATGCCAACATCACCGGGCACTTGCAGAGGGCTGAAAGCACACACTGGGTTGCTGTGGGGCAGCTGATCCAGGTACCTGACCCTTCGGTAGCATTTTTCATACCACAAAACATTCAAACCTCCCTCTAGACCTTAAACCACTGCACTGCAAGCGCTGTTCTGTTCTGCTCATCCCACACCTCCTTCCCTTCACTCACACCCCTCCCATGGGCTTAACTCTGGCATTTTAATCCACTTTCTTTCACGCTACTCTTAAGCCTAAGTTACCTCCTACACTTCACATCTCAGGGATATTGGCATTTCTTTACCTCTGTTCCTTTATCCCGGCCCTCACCCTCAGGGTTGGCTTCATCCCCCTAAGTCATGAGGGAGACCTGTCACTGTGCTACTTTCCATGCAAAATTAACAGAATGCTAGATACTAATTAATACTTCCACAGTATCCACAGGCAGTGATTCCCTCTGGCTCTTTGGAGTCAGCAGAGTCACAAACGCTTTGCTGACTTGGAGCTTCTTCATACCTGAGCAGTTGTTGAAAAATCCCATTCTGGGATCAGAATTCCCTCTTCCCTCTTCTTTGCTAATAGCTCCCAACTCCTGACCTACACTGTTCCATCCAGCCACCTGTAATGAAAACGCCAATATTATGCCTTTCTGCTAATTTTTATCTCGTAGTTTTACTCTGCCATCTTTTTTTTTTTTTCTGCAGAACTGTGTTGTTTAGTTGCATAAAGAAAAAAACCAAACAATTCAGACCAGCAGCCTGCCCTGTGAGATGCCAGACACCCACCTACAGCCCCAGCTGGAACTAAAGTTGACTTCATGATTTTTGGCAGGCATCAGGAGGGACCAACAAGAAATAGAACAGAGGCTCCTGTGAGAAGGTGGTTCATGATCATTTAAGGCCTTCATGATACTAAAGCCAAGAATTCAAAGCTCTTTAGAAAGAATCAGAGCACGGATTTCACAGGAGCATCCTGTGAACCCCCTGCTTTCCTTATCCAGAAGAATACGAATGACATTCCCAGCACCTTTCCCTAGGCTGGTGCAGGTCCTGGTGGATGACAGCACCTTGGTTGGGCCCTGGGGTGTGTGAGGCCAGGGCTGCTTTTGCCAGGTTTCATTTCCCTCCCTCATTGTCAAGGCAAGGGCATGACTACTGAGGAAAGACTGAAGCAGAGGTGCCTTTTGAATTACACACAGGATCAGAAAACATTCTGAACTTCTGGCACACTCTGTGCCAGGCATGGACAGGACAGAGCTCCCAGCAGTCTCCGAGCATTTACCTGAGGGTGGAAAACTACAGGGCGACAGGGAAGTGGAGTCTCCTTAAACCCTTACCTTCAGGCTATCTTTTAGCAAGTCTGGATCTGAAGAACCCTACATCCCAGAATCTAATTTACACACAGAGCAACCTCATATCCCGCACCCTCAAGATAAATAAATGGCTAAATTAAAATACTAATTATTGTAAAGTCTTGTTCATTCAATTAATTTTTTTCTCCAAGATTACCCCGCAGAACTTAGTGATTAACTACTTAAACACACTTTTTCAGAAAAGCAATTTCTTAGCTGCTAAGAAGTCAGAATGAGGTCCAGAACCATGGCAAAACACATCTGGTGTTTGTTTCAGAGACGGAGAGTTGCACAGGCATTTTTGCAGAATAAAACAGAAGTTATTTTGCTTAAGAAGAGAAGCTGCAGTGCTGGGCTCACACTTCTCTTCGCAGGTGCCAGAGCAGGTTTCTGTGTATGTACATCACCTTTCCTACAGCTCCAAAGGGCAACCATTTGGAAGCTTGTAGGGCCTGGAAATAGCAAGGAAATCTTGCCCAAACCCAATTTTAAGAACCTTCAGATTTTAAACCCTCGAGCAGGAACTTTCTTTGCTCTCTGTTTGCACAGTGCCTAGTTCAGCAGGGTCCTGTCATGACTAGGGGTCCTAGGTTCTACAGCAATACAAATAATAAATAAAAAATAGTAATACATAGTATATGAGCAATAATACCTACTTTATACCCTGTTTTTCACACACTGCACCCCAGCACATACTTGGAAAATGTGGTAACAAGGTTACCAGAGTTGCAAGACAAATGCCATTTGTTTGATGCAAATATTTAACCTCAAGGTTCAAGGGCTGGGAACCTCCTTGGTGGGATGGCTTCAGCAGCAGCCAGAGGACACAGCCCAGGGGGTGGAACTGGCTCATGCACAGCCCTGGAAGTCGAGCAGAAACTGGGAGGAAACGTTCCCGTGGAGGCAGTGAATCCATCAACAGCTTCTCATCTCCACCATCTATTTTCATGCTTAAAGGGACTACATGTGGGAAGAGAATTCCAGCATGGTCTCCTTTTTTTTTTTTTTCCAATTTTTCTTTTTTTTTCTTTTTTTTTGGGTTGGCCTTTCCATTTGGAAAAACAAATAGAAGGAAACAGATAAGGTAGACAAATCGTAATGAAACATTTCATGTATCCCCTATGGCTATCTCATTTTTCCCAAATGACTGCTGCATGAAATTAAAAAAATTAAAAGGCTGGGATTTGAGAACAAAATTATAAATTAAAAAGGAGACATTTAAAAGAGAATTTCCTAAGGGTTTCATTCCTTCCCCACTCTGCAGCACGCAGAGCAAAAATACAATCCAAAAGTGGAGAGAAGTCAGAGGGGATTAGAAAGTCCAGTCTTTCAGCCTGTCTCCCATTTTGCTAATTTTTACAGTAGGTTATTTAAGAAGCAGTAGATGTTCCAATAGAAAGCAGGCAGCAGCACACACAGGCATCATCTCCTCCTTCCAGAGAGGTCTCTGCAACCTCAGTCTCTTGCTCCAGGAGGGAGAAGTTTTCCTTCCCACACTTGTTACTGCCTTCCAGTGTGGGAGAGGGAGAAGCATCTGCCAGAGTTTGAGGTCTGGCACTTCGTGGGGTCGCCTCCCTTCACTGGGCTAAAAGGAACTCAAGTATTCCAGTGCAACCTCATATACAAATTTATACTGTTCCTGAAAGAGAGAACACAAAGAAATGGCATTAGGACAGGGGCACATTCTTCAGAGCCTTGTTCTACCAGCAGAAATACCTCCTCCCTCTTTCTGATACCCTTTGGCAGGACCAGGCAAACACTGATGGAGTCTCTGTGTGATCCTGAGCAAGCACTGCCAGGAGACGGTGCCGTCAATGGAAGAGAAAAGCACTCAAGGAGACAGCCCCAGTCTGGACTATTCATGATTCACCTCCAGCCCTCCCTGCACACGTTGCTTTTGAGGCACGAACTCAGTGTGATCGATGGAGATGGCTGAGTTCAGGACAGTTTAATCTCCTGGGCTGCAGGGAGCCAGGCCTGGGGTTGGCACTGTTCTCCCTTCCTGGTTTCCAGGCACGTCACAGCACCCAGCACTGAGCTGTGCACATGGACAGAGGACAAATCCCACCTGTCCCCACAGCCATGGTGACAGCTCTGTGGGGTGTGGCCTCCTGAGGCAGCTGGGCAGGGGACACAGGGTTCCTCACTCTGCCAGGGCATCCCCTCTGCTCGAAATGAGCAGCAGGAGGATTCACTGAACGCGCTCAAACAGGACCAGTTTTACTTCTGATGCCTTCATATTCCAATTCATTTTGACTCATCCTGAAACAAGCCATGACATTTTCTCACCTACTCTCCAGTCCCTTGCACACACTGTGAGTGGGAATGCACATTAAGAAAGGCTTACCAGTGACTCCACCATGTTGGATTTGTTATTCCGCAGGGTTTTCACTATGTGGAACACATCAATGATGTTCTGCTGTTGGATCATCTCACACACACTGCAGATGGCACAGAAGGTGCCGCTGCGGCCCCCACCGTTCCTGGCAGCAGGAGAAAAGGGGTGAAGGTGAAGCTGGGAAGGCTGAGGGGAGGAGAGCACGGCTCACACCACAGCTCACACCCCATGGACATGAAGGAAGGTCTGGAATGTAGGGACTGGTCAGGGATGTTCAAGGGTTTGTGTGCCTAAAGGGGCTCCAGGAGAGCTGGGGAGGGGCTTTGGACAAGGGTCTGGAGTGACAGGACAGGGGGAATAGTTTCACGCTGACAAAGTTAGATGGGATACTGGGAAGAAATTCTTCCCTGTGAGGGTGGGGAGGCCCTGGCACAGGGTGCCCAGAGAAGCTGTGGCTGCCCCATTCCTGGAAGTGTCCAAGGCCAGGCTGGACGGGGCTGGGAGCAACCTGGGTGAGTTGAAGGTGTCCCTGCCCATGGCAGGGGGTGGAAAGGGATGATCTTTGGAGTCCCTTCCAACCCAAACTATTCTGTGAGTGTATGAAAGTAGAGACTTTCAGGACAGGCGACAGGGATGGAAGAGCTAAGGGATCCCTGGAGTGGTGGACTGGGAAGGTCAGGGACTGCAGTGCTGCTCCTCCCTGCTCTCAGCAGCTCTGTGGTCAGAGCTGGGCACGTGGCAGTGCCACTTTGGCTCTGTCTGGGCTCCAGTCACCAGACCTGCCTACGGACAGAGCATGGCAGGGCTTTTGGAGCTATTCCTCACTGCAATCAGTAGAATCTCTGGGCTAGGATGCTGTAATCCAGCACAATATCCAACTTGAAGTGTATCACAAACATCATTTAAGCCCATGTTCCCCAGCTGAAGCCTGGCAAACCACCAGAGTTCCAGACCCACAGCCCGTTACCCTGGGGCAGCGCCACGCGAGGCTGCAGGCGTTTCCCCGTCCGACTTACAGGCAGTGCACCACCGTGCGCCCGTCCCTGCCATCGTACTGCTCCTGCCACTTCTCCAGCCTCCTGACCACCTTGAGGAGGGAGCGTTTGGAAGGAGGGGTGTCCCTGTAGGCTGGCCAGCCGATGTACTGCAGGTGCTGCACGATGCGATACCCGTCCTGCGGCTGAAACAAAGAGCGGGCTCAGGCTGCCGGAAAGGGGCAGGAGCAGAGGGACAGGGCCAGGCAGGGAGCACTGGCTCCGTGGCATCTTCCCCTCTGGACCTGCTGTCATCAGTGTTAACGTCCTCCACTCTGGGTGCTTGATACAGAGCAGAAACAAGGACTTTTCCATAATCTGGGTAACAATGATGACTCAGGTATTACACAGCCCGGTGGACACCAGGTGCACAGGACCCTTGTTTGGATTTCAGAGTAAAGTTTCATCAAACTGCATGAAGAGATCAAATCTCTTCCCTGGTTGTCTGTGCTGTGCTGTAAGAAGTAAAGGAGGGCCTCAAAAATTCTCTGGGGATTGTGGAGGGAAAACTCCTCCTAAAGGTGCTGGCAGTGGCCGTGGTGTTGAACACGGACGGGTGCAGAGAGCTGTGGGTGCACAGCACCCACCCTGCCAGCCCTGCAGCCCCGGGCCAGCTCCATCTGAGAGTCACAGAGCCTTGCTCTGACCAGCTTCATGACTCCAAGGCTCTCCTGGGACACAGCGAGGTGGTTAATATCTAACCAATTTATCGATTTGTGTAGCTGCACCACAAAGCTCCCTCTGCGATGCCACAACTGAACTGCTGCACAGCCTCTGACCACACAGAGACTGAGGAGTTAAACTGCATGGAAATATAATTTGTGGAGCCTGCTTCTATTTCTGATTACAAAAAACGAAAGAGGAACAACGAAGGAAACATAATCAATCTGGGAAACAACTAATGAGAGAAAAATCCTCTACTGAAGCCTTTTCCTGCAGCCCTGAAGTTGGATTGCCAGGGCCCAGGGTGCAGATAAACTTTGTTTCTATCATTTCAGCTGTCCTGGGGCTGAGGGATACAGACAAAGAGTTGCTTACAGAAATGGCAGTTGCTTATTTGTAGGGAAAACAGAGGCAATTGGGAATCCCAGTCTAGCCAGTAAACATTGCATCTGTCTTCAGAGACGCTGCCTGGTAGCTGACAGATGGAGAGCTGCTGACACCATCCCTGGTTAATTCCTACAATACTGATGGCTTTATATTGGCTACTAAGTGATGAATTGTTCTCAGATATGCACAGAAAAATGCTTACTATTTAAATACAGATTTTCAGCTCATATCAGCCACTTTCTACTTTCAGCCAGGAGTCCTTTAGCAATACAGGCTGATTAAATGTTAATTAAAGGAAGTAGCTGCAGTGGAATTTCATTCCTAGGTGAGAGATTCTGCATCTCTAAACCACAAGTCTTGGCTCTGCCTTTCCCTCGTGCCAAAATGTATTTTTGAGGATCAACAGGGAATGTGGTATCCCACTGCTCTCACCCGGGCCATGTTGCAGATCCGGAATATCCTGTTGATGATATCTTCATCAATGTCTGCAGAGACAAACTCCACTTGGATGGGGCCATAGCAGCAGGACGTCTTCTCTGGCCAGTACTGCATGCAGAGCTAGGGAAAAACACACCAAGAAAAAGAAAGCATCTTCATCATTAACAAGGAAATGCATATTCAGTCTTTCCTTTTGGATTTACAACCAGCTCAAAAATCCATCACCAATCTTGTATTACATGTCTTTGTTCAGAGAAGATCTCATTCTAGCTCAGTTAAACATTTTATAGCGTGAATACGAAGAAAAAAAGAAATATATGGATTTTATTTTCTCTTTGTTTTTGTATGAACAGGATTTGGAACTGATTGAATCCTAGGTCTAAAGGTGCAGAAAAGGTGGCTGACAAATGGAGCTTCTGTAGGAGTAGAGATTTAAAAAGAACATTAAAAGATTAGTGTCTACAGATAAATTTAATAGGAACCATAGAGGGTTGGTAAAAATCAGGAAACAGTACAGGCACTAAGAAAATTAATCTTAATTCAAACTGGAATTTCTTTTTTCTGTAAGATGAACTTTTTAGCTTTCTGACTACCAGTGAGCAGGGGAAGGAGAGTGAGTTTGTTCTGAGAGCAAGAGCAACTCTGGTTTCAGGGTGAACTACAACTGAATCTCTGAAGCTTATGAAGCAGGCTGAAAGTCATTTTCTTGTGTTGATATTACTGAATTGAAAGGACAAAAAAGATCCTACGCACAAAAATTACAAGCTAAGTACTTTAAATCCATCTGGAAATAGATTATGGTGAAAAAAATATTTTGCACAAGATCTGATGAGCAGTTTCTGCTATTATTGTATTTCTTTGTGGTTTTTTTCTTCCTATTTTCAAGTGTAATTTTGTGCAAGTTTTGAAACCCCCAGATGTTCATTTGAACTTGATCTCGAGCTTTTCAAGTTCAATCCCTGCCAGCAACAACGTGGAGTGTGTGCATGCTACTGCATTAATTCTGCACTCCTGTTCTTCCTTTGATCAGACAGGATTGAAATTGGGTGGGATATTCACACAATCTTCTGCATCTTTGCCCTTGTTAGTTTTTCAAGATTAAGCAAGCCAGCCAAGACCACACAAGCAAGTCCTTTGAAGGGTTTCTTTACTCTTCATTCAGACTTTCAAGCTGCCTAGTCATCTCCTCTCAAAGCCATAGGCAGGGAGATGTGAGATGAGCAGGAGCTTTAGGAAACAACCTCAAGGTGCAGTGGAAAGCAGAAAAAGATTAAACCTTTCCTTAATATGGAAAATCTGCTTCTCCCAGAGCAGGTCTGTGAATGGCCACCTATCCAAACAAATATATATACACTGCTTAAAACCATCTGTTGTGTTCTCTGAGCTGCACAGGGTTTTATTTGCACCTTTTCCCTGGACTCAGGGAACAGCCTGGGATCAGGCACAGTGTTAAGTTCCCTTCCAGAAAACTCATCTTCACGATGGATCTGATGATCTGCTGGAGGGTAGGAAGGATCTGCAGAGGGATCTGGAAAAGCTGGATTGATGGGCTGAGGCCAACTGCGTGAGGTTCAACCACACAATGTTTGTGTGTGGTGTGAAGGGCAGTGGAGCTGGGAGGGGGCTGGAGCACCAGGAGTGGCAGAGGGAGCTGGGGGGGCTCAGCCTGGAGAAAAGGAGGCTCGAGGGGAGCTTTTCTCTCCACAGCTCCCTGACAGGAGGGGGCAGCCGGGGGAGGGTCGGGCTCTGCTCCCAGGGAACAAGGGATGGGATGAGAGGAAATGGCCTCAAGCTGTGCCAGGGGCAGTTTCTATTGGATATCGGGTGGTCAGGCATTGGAAGGGGCTGCCCAGAGCAGTAGTGGAGTCACCATCCCTGGAGGAATTGAAAAGATGTGTAGATGTGTAACCTGGGGACAGGGGTTAGTGGTGGCCTTGGCACAGTGCTAGGTTACAGCTGGACTCAATGGTCTTAGAGGTCTTTTCCACCTCAAATGATTCTATGATATCAAGCTGTCACACCTTGTCCTGCTGGCTCATAAAATACAAACTTTAAAATCCTTCTTAACTGCCAGTGCCAGCTGGGTGTTCTGGCACTGGCTGCAGGCTCGAGTTTGGTGACACCGCGCTGCAGAAGCTGTCACAGTGACTCCATGCACTGCCAAATCCCCTCTTCTCTGCCTACATCATAACGACAACACTTTGCCGGGAAAAAAACTAAGGAGGTAAAGCCTTGTGTAGAAAGACAGTCACAAGAATAACACTGGCTGGGGCTGATAAGTTTGTGTTTTCCACGAGCCAAGTGTGAGAAAGCGTGTCATTTCCAGAAAAAGCTGGGTTTTGCTTTGAAGTGTCAGGAAAAAAAAAAAAAAGATGAAATTTGTCTCTGGATTCAATGCCAAGATGCAGAATCAAGGAGGGCGGGAGTCCTCATGGAGTGGTGGGACTCTGCAGGGCACCAGGAGAGCCCACTGCTGAGCAGAGCTGTCCCTGGGGCTGCAATGGAATCCCAGAACCTTCCCCCGATGGGACAGCCCCCTAAGGAGTGGGGGGAATGGTTTCTCCATCACCATCCAAAGCAGAGACCAATAGTTTCACTGCCTTCAAATGTGGTAAAACAGGAAAGAGACAAGTGAAAAATTAATCCAGAAGTACCAACTACTTGAGGGTTCCTCTCCACTCATTTAACAAGTGCTGTAATGGGTGAATTGGCCATGCCAAATGCACTCTTCGCACAAATTGCATGATTATGCCTTTGTGAAAGCTGTTATCCTCTGCCACTCATCAGCAAGGTGGCTGGAGACACCAGCACAGGAGGAGCAGCCGTGGCTCCTCCCCAGCAAGCTCAAATCCAAAATACTGGTGTGTCCAGTAGCTGAAAACCAACTGACACGTGGAATTAAAAAGAACAAAAGAGATACAAAGCACTATGTTCTTCTCAAGAAACTGTGCAAAGCACATTTCTCAGCATTACAGAATGGTGTTGGAAATCTCAGGGGAAAGATCCTTCAAATGGTTTCAGCTCTCTGGGTTTTATTCTTTTGGAAATGCCACATGAAAAGGCAAGTGTGAAGCACGCTGGGGCTGTGGTAGGGAGAATTTTTCTGAACCAAACACAGACAAAAATACGCAAGGGAAGAAAGTGAAGTTGGGAGGAAAATTTTGGCCTGCAAAATGCAAAGTAACTATGCAATATATAAAGTACATGAAACTTTTAAATACTTTTAAATATATAAAATTTATATTTTTAAATTAAAAATATTTATGTAATATATATTTTTATATATTTCTGCCAGTAGAAGAGAAGGCTCTGGGGAGACCTTATAACAACTTTCCAGTATGTAAAAGGGGCTTACAAGAAGGCTGGGGAGGAACATTTCAGAAGGGTGTGGTGTGGCAGGACAAGGGGAAATAGTGTTAAGCTGAAGGAGGGCAGGGTTAGATGGGATATTGGGAACGAATTCTTCCCTGTGAGGGTGGGGAGGCCCTGGCACAGGGTGCCCAGAGCAGCTGTGGCTGTCCCATCCCTGGAAGTGCCCAAGGCCAGGTTGGATGGGGCTGGGAGCCCCCTGGGATAGTGGGAGGTGTCCCTGCCCGTGGCAGGAGGGTTGAAATAAGATGGTCTTTAAGGTCCTCTCCAACCTAAGCCCTTCTGTGATTCTGTGATCCCCGTTAATTGCAATAAGAATTAGCTTACAAAGAGCCAGGCATGTGGATTTATTATTCATTATAACTCCAAAACATCACCTATGATTTTCCAGTTCCCCCTCATTTATTTATTGGGGTGGGGCACAAGAAAATGGCAGCAGGAACTCTCTGCAAACCAGCTGGATTGGAGCAGGAAGTTACATGAGAGGAACGAAGAGTCACTCACCTGTGCTGCATCCATCTCATTGAGCATCACCACAGAGGAGCAGTTGTAGTCAAACACCAGCCTCCAGAAGTCTGCTATGGTGTTGGGCAGAGGGTGCTGGGTTACAATGAAGGCAGCAGGTTGCTTGTGGCTCTAACAAAAGAATAAGATTAGTTAAAAAAAAAAAAAAAATTCAATCAACTTTTATTCAAAGGAATATTATACCCGGGAGGCTCTGGGTAGGCAATCTGAGCCATTTAACCAGATTATACAAATCACATATCCTTCTCCTTGTTATCACTCCTCAATGAATGAACGCCTCATAATGGGATTCTTTTGCTCCCAATGAAGACATTTCATTAAAGAAGTGTCACAAGAGCAGAGATTACCCAAATCAATTATTTATATTTTGAGACTCAGCAAATAATACTAATTCTACTATTACTACTACTACTACTATCAGTAATATTAATAATCGGAAGGAAAACAGCTGGAAGCAAATGCTCTCCTTTATGCTGTGATGGCCTCGAGGAACTCCAGAAGGGATTAGTCCCGTCTGCTGTGGCTGCCTGGGGGTGCAGAGTAACAGAAGTGGCACATTTGGATCCCAGCCATCCTTTATGAGCTCATGGGGCAACATTCAGAGCCTGTGACACTGGCATTTAATTTCTGATACTATTCTTTCACCTCAAAAAAGCCCCCTGACCTCAATCTCCCTAACCACCAAGGGGTGGAACTGTGCTCGCAGCCTCTGCAGGGCTGAGTTAATGAATGTTTGTGAGGCTCTCTGAGATGAAAGGCAACAAGCTGAAAACTTTATCGCTTTCCAACCACGGCAGGCAAGGCTTAAATGAGCCTGGAAACTGCACAGCCCTTTGTGCTGTACATCTGTGAAGCAGACTCGAATCAAAAGGCACATGAATTCTGGGGTAAAAAAAAAAACAAACCAACAAAAAAAACCCCAACAGAATTGGATTTAAAGCAAAGAAATAAATAAAATCCTGAAGTATTAAGCTGGCCATTGTGGGGGTTTGCCTCTCCTCCTCCAGGCGAGTCAGGTGTGGGTGGAAGTGCTGGGCAGACCATGCTGGGAGGGAGAGAAGATGTTTCCGAGTGTCCACGTGAGGAGGGTGATGGGACATGACTTAGAGAGAAGGTAAAGGAAACCATTTATTGGGAAATTACAGACTGGAACGGACTTTGCTCTTTTCCCCTACTCTGCATTTCACTTCTAGAAACACCAGGATGGGTCAAAAGCTATGTCACACCAGACCAAAGGTGGCAACAGAGTGGCAAATAAAATAGTGAATTTTATCTCTTAATTAAGCATCATAATGTCCCTGCCATGGTTTGTCCACTGTGTGCCAGTAGCAAATCTAGCTAAATTGGCTGAAGGTCAGCTGTGCTTGTGGGGCTTGCCATGAGGAGGAAAAGGAAACCTGCCCCAGCTGTTTGCTACAGGTGAGGAACCAGGTTCAGTGTCCTGTTTTAAAGGGGAGGTGATGTAGAGCTGTGAATTACTCATGCAAGAGCACATGTGTGAGATTATGGGGGAATGATGGTGTCAGGGCACAGGAACTCGTGTTTTTCTCCAAGCCCCATGGACTAAATACAAATCTACTGTCACTTCTGCATGGCTTGACTCATGACGTGAATAAAGTCTCAATTTTTAAGGATTATGTTCAATAGTTTTAGGGGAAGGGGAGGGACAGTATTGCTCCTTTCAAGGCAATATGGGCTGGATGGTCTCCTGTAGGAGCCCATGCTCAGTACAAGGCTTCAGACATGAAGTTACTGGGAAAGAAAACAATTTGCAAGGTCTGTCCTCAAGAGGAACTGCTATGAAAACGTGGGATTTTGACTGTTCCCCTCTGATTATTTTTTGTACCCAAAAGTTCCTGATTCCTCTGCGGAAAGGTAATAGAGAGCCAGAGAACATCAGAGTGGCTGAATTTCAATGACAGGTGAAAAATTCCTTTGTACTAAAAAAAATGAATTCACTGGAATTTTGTGGGAAAAGATACAATTATTAGCAAAGTGATTTAAGGTAATGAGGGCTAAAATGTACAAACATTCCCACTCCCTAAGAAACCAGAGGAGACTAGATTGTGTTAAGACACTTTGAAAAACAAGTTTCCTTAGGGATATTTGCAATGAAAACATCACAATCTTGCTGAAAAAATCTAAAACTCTCTGACCATTTGACTGAATCTCTCAAATGCCGTGGGATCACTGTTTCCCAAAGACTGAAGAACAGACAAAATTAAAAAACACTGACCCTGCCACTGCCAGGGAAAAAATGACGGCATTTCACCCTGGATCATATTTACACATACTCCAGCTGCAATAATTAGTGGCTTTAAAGACATCTGTGTCCAAAGGCACCACAGCAAAAAGAAGCCATCAACATAATTCACCCTCCACAACTGACCCGTGCTGTGAGATTCCAGGCTATAAACAAAGCAAGGGAAAACGCCTTCAGACAGAGTCACATCAGCTCAACTCACATCCTTTAGCCTGAAAATATTCTGCACATCTGATCCCTGCACTCCCACATTCTTAACTGCATAAGATCAAATCAATCACTTGCTCCATGCTGGAAATTACCTTTTTCAAAGAGCTGGCCTGGCAAACGTTTCTCTTCCCAATGGATACAAAAACCAAAATACGGGAAGAGCTGTCCCACCACTTCTTTATGCATCTTTCTATGACCCAACCTCAGGGACATCTTTCCCCTGAATTTCCCCTGAATTAGTGATGCAGAACTAGTGCGTGTGATCACAGACTCAGCTGAGTTGTAAGGGACCCTCAAGGACCATGGAATCCAACTCCTGCTCCTGCACAGCACCATCCCCAAGAGTGCCTGAAAATATTGTCCAAACGCTTCTTGGACCCTGCCAGGCTGGTGTTGTGGCCACTTCCCTGGGATAATCACAGCAGAGAGGACATATTTCTGCGATCAACAGAAAATTCACGTGCCTTGCCCGGCTTGAAGACATCAGACCCACAAACTACAAATAAAGCACTTTTTTCTTTAGCTCCATTCTCCCAGACAAGCACCCCGGGAAGGACCAGAGGCTGAGCCGGGGTGGGCAGTGCTTACATCCATGAGAGCAGCATTGATGTAGTTGCTGGACTCGCCGTCCACGGAGATGAGGAAGGGCAGGCAGCGGTCCAGGGGCAGCACATCCATGCAGCGGTTCTTGTCGTGGTTGCGGGGCAGGAGGCCGATGCTGCAGTCCTCGGGCCGCACCCGCGGCGTCACGATGTTCAGGGTCTGTGCCCGGGCAGGGAACAAGGGCAACAAAGACACAAACAGCCTCAGTGCTCTCGGAATTTACTCCCGAGAAGGATGCCACACGCACAGTGTGCTTATTCTGAAGGGGCTTAGACTGGCAGGGCTTTGGGATCTCAAGAGGAGAAAAATGAAAGAGCACTGAGGAGCTTGTTGCTGGTGAAACACATTGCACACTGCAGATTGTCCTGAGGAGCTCTTCCAAAAATCGTTAGCTCCAGAAAAACTGAAGGCACTATATATATATATATACACCTATGTAGAAGGTACCTCCCAACCATTTCCTGCTCTAAAACCCCAGAGCAGTCAGACAGTATTTCTGTTCTTTCCTAGATGTTGGAAAGAGTGTCACAGGTATAAGATGCAGCTCTGAGCTGGAGTGAAACCTCTTTTTCCATCCCTAGGGTGGAAGCACAAATCCTTCCCCCCCTGCAGGTGGGCCCTGTGCAGGTGTACCCTGAGTACTGACCACCCAGCAGGTCAGACTGGGTTCAGACCGGTGATTTCTCAAACTACTGATTTATTTTAACAATGTATATAAAAACCTAAGAGAAAATCTTGGTTTGGTTTTTTTAACAGAAAAGTCTATTTGTTTCATGCATTATTTAGATTGCTATTTTCCTTTAGAAGTGACACATAGGACGCTTCACTTACATAGTCATACCTAATCTCTGGGGTCTTGCTGTCAGTCTTTGACTGTTATCTGTCTTTTCCACAGCTTGACAAACTACACTTCTTTAAATCTGTTTTTCTTTTGTGTTCCCCATTGTGGAGGTCTCCTGACAAACCAGTGCAGGTTGGTCAGCAAGGATCAAAACTAGGAAATCAAAGTGAAAGCATCTTAACACCAGTGCTTAAGTGATGGTAGATCACTGGCTGTCTGATGTCGTTGTGTTTTCACTTTTACATCTCCCCTTCCTGAGCAAGGCCCGTGGAGTCCTACAGTGAAATCTTTGCAGCCAGAGGAATACAAAATATTTAGGGGCCAAAAAAAACCCAATCTTACAAAGAGCTTGACTTCTGCCACAGAGAGGTTATGAATGAAGAAAAGAGCAGGCTCAAACAATCCAAGATAAAGGAATGTGTCAAAGTACAGAACTTGAAATAATGCTCTAAATTATGCAGAAAGCCCCTTTGTCTGGAGATGGAAGGCAGGGGAAACAACACGAGATCTCTGACAGTGCAGATAATCAGGCAGGTGACTTGCTAGTGAGTTCCTCCTGTCTATTTTATGCCATTCCCCTCTCTCCCTTGTCCCTGTACTGATTCGGATTACAAGAATTCTCCAGGGTGAGCTTCTGTGTGTCCAGACAACATGCAGTGCATGAGAAATACATCCAGCCTTACCTCAGGGACCTAAATAATACAAACTGCAGCCACAGATCTATAGTTAGATCAACTGGTTCCTAAAGATTGTAGCAAAGATAGCAGCTTTTGCATTAAATCCAGGCAATTAGGGCTGAGGAATGCTCTGAGCCAAAATCCTGTAAAAATAGATTCTACAACGAGACAGACACCGAACCTCTTATGCAAAGTACAGCAGAGCATTTCCTTCCCACAGGAGCTGCCAGCCCCTGGCAGCTCAAAAGAACAAGCACAGAGGCGACAAATCTCGTCTCATCTCATGACAAAATACACCCAGCAAGCCATGGCTTTTTTTTTAATAGCACAACAGCATTTGATGAAGTTCGGCTCCGGCTCCTTCATGCCAAGTGTTCAGAACCAGGAACACTTTTACAGATCTGCTATCACTTGATAGAACCAGATCTTTTTTTAATTGAACTGTCATCAGTTGGGATCCACATTCTTTATCTCACTATACCAACCCTGATGATTCCCTGTAAGGCTTCAGATAAAAGACACACGTTCTCCCTCTGCATAGAGAGGGAGGAAAAGAGGCCTCTGACTCAGGCTGGGGCTTCCAAAAACTGTTCTCTTACTGCAAAAGACACTTTCCTGGGAGAGGAGGTGAGAATTTATTACAATTAACCTCCACCTTTTCACTCTGACTATGAGTGGCCTCAACAAATAGTAGAGGTCTCTCATTCCTCCAAATTTCCCACAAGCTTATGTTTTTCCCATACATCGGTGTTGTCTGAAAATCATAGAATCACAGAGTGGTTTGGTTTGGAAGGGACCTTAAAGCTCATTTTGTTCCACCTGCTGACATGGGCAGGGACACCTTCCACCATCCCAGGTTGCTCCAAGCCCCGTCCAACCTGGCCTTGGGCACTTCCAGGGATGGGGCAGCCACAGCTTCTCTGGGCACCCTGTGCCAGGGCCGCCCCACCCTCACAGGGAAGAATTATAGACACAATGGGAATAAGACTGGAAAAGCTAGTTCAGTGTTCTGCAGGGTGAGTTGTCCACTGTGTGAGAGGAACAACTGCACAGAGCTCGAGTGTCCAGCACTTGGGAGCTTCACTGTCCATCATTTCAGGTGTCATCACCAGGTACCTGGCAGAACATCTACAGTGAGCCGAGGGATCCATTGAAATCTAATTGAAAATTAACAATAGCCAAAACCATGCTCACTGAGCTGCCTCTCTCCCCTGTGTGGGAGGTTGTCAACAAGTTGATTGTCAAGACTTGGAAGCACCATATGAGCCACAGGAACGGATAATAAGGGACCTTGTGGCATAAATGTTTCTGTATAAATTACGGAAGAAAATGAACAACAGAATATCTGTTAAAATGAGAGGAACAGCATTATGTGTGAAAATTAGTACCCTTGCTCTACTGCAGTGATGGGGAATTTTTTTCCTTGCTGAAGGCTGAAAAGTCCATGCTTAAAAACAAACCTCTGCCTGATCCAGTAGTACAGCAACAAAAATCAACTGAAATCAGACTTTGGCTCAGTGTCGCCCTTCTCTGCTTCGCTGGAAATCATAAAATAACACACAGAAATTGATTAAACACCTTCAATACACCAACTGCAGTGACTGGGACATATGAAATTACCTGAAATTCATCTTTTATCTGGCTGGAATTGGTCTGTGGATCCAGTCTGCTGATGTTGTAATATATGGATCTGAACTCACAAACTGGAATGGCTGTGTTGCCACAGAGACACGCCTCCAAAATGGCATCATGGACAAATACGTACTGCTCCTGCACAGGGGAGGGGAGGAGATATTACAATCATATTTTGAATACAGATCATGAAATATCACTCTTCTTTTATTTTAAGTCATGCCCAATATGCATATTTGGCTCTGTTTCACGTGGAGACAAATTACACAGTGTGCTGTGTGACAGCTTTGTGAGCGTATTTCATCCATCATTGAGTGTGAGGTCTCACGTATTCATTTCAAATTTACAAGTAAAATGGGCAGTCGACACTCAGGAATGCTGGGACAAAATGGGGGTGGGCTGAGGAGGAAATCAGGGTGTAAAGTCTTTCTGTTCAAACTGCGAGGCAATGGTCAGGGATGGACCTCCAGTCACACCAGAGAATCAATCATACAATGGTTTAGGCTGGGAAAGACCTCTAACATCATAGAGCCCAACCATTAACCCAGCACTGCCAAATTCACCACTGAACCACGTCCCCAGATGCCACATCTACACAGCTGTTAAATCCCCCCAGGGATGGTGACTCCACCACTGCCCAGGGCAGCTGTGCCAGGGCTTGACAACCCTTTCAGTGAAGAAATGTTTCCTAATATCCAATTTGACCTCCCCTGGCACAACTGTACAGAACCAACTGTACTAACAGGTCACCTCCACCTGTCTCTTCACAACCCTGGGCTCCTGGTATTCTGGATAAAGCTCTTTTCCTGAAGTAAGTAACAAAGTTAACAGCCCTTCTCTGTTCCAGGCTATCGTCCTGTCCCTCAGGAGGGGAAGGGGTTAAGGGACATGCATAAAAGCTGTGCAACAGGATGACAGTTCCACAGGAATCTCTGCAGCTGCTAGACACTGTGTGATGGAGCAGCTTGTTTAATCGGCACCCAAAGCTTGAATCAAGGATGTTTTGTTTGCTTAGCTTGTAATTGATATACACTAGGTACTACTGGAGCCTGCAGTATTCCTATGAATGACTCATGAGAGGATTCAGCAGCTCTTTTTTTTTCCTACTATGAGAATAAAATTAATCAGCAATGCACAGACCTAAACTTCAAGGTTTGCCCTCCTGTCTTGGAGGCCCCGAGTAGCTGCCAGTGAATTGATTCGGAGCAAATTCGGGCATGTTTAGCCACCAGAAGCTCTGCATAATCAAGGCACAGAGCGAGAAGGGGTTGACTTAATGAATTGCTGGGCTCCTGTCGGGCAGAGGAGCTGACAGGAAGGCAGCACCTCGTAAAGGGAGACCTGCTGGCACCCACCTCAGTCTGCACCAAATTGACCCTCTGGGAGCGCAGCTCTCGCACGCAGTTGAAGATATCCACCACGCCCTCGTTCTCTGCCATGTCCAGCATGATGTCAATGGCAATGAAGCACCCTGTTCTCCCAGCCCCAGCACTGAAAAAGGAAAAAAAACCATGAGGGTCTGTGTGACCAAGGGACTGCGGAGAGGCAGGGCGCTGTGGAGGAGAAAAGAACAGCAGCACAGACACAGCTGTCTTCTCCCGGGAGCTCCTGCTTCCTGTTGGATTCATTTTTCTGTGCAGTTAAATTAGCTTAGGATTTAAGAGAATGAGGGGAAATAATATTCCGTGAAAGGGAAGCAGAAAGAAAAGCTTTGTGTTACTGAACATCAACAAAAAACCTGCAAAAATAGTCATTATGATTTTATGGGTCAGTTCACCTGCACACCTCTCCTCACACAGGATGTGGGAGAGCACCGTCCAGGCTGCAAACAGACACAATTCCAAAAATTTTCTTCCATGGGACTCTTTAAAAGGCATGCACATGTTTACTCCAGTGGGCATGATGAAAGGAGCTCAGTCCTCCACCTCAAACATTTCCTCTCCCTTTTTAATCCTGAGGAGTTTGGATCCCGGGGAGGGTGATTTCAAGTTGTGGATTGTAAATCACAGAGAAAGAAGCTCGAGGCTACTCAAAACCTTCAGCTCAGAGCTCCCCACTCTTGTGAGAATTGGGCCATCTCCTGCAAAACTGTGTTGTCACCGTGTCCTCCTTCCCTCCCGGGAAATCATCCCGGCTGCTTAGGTGTGAAGGACAGAGAGGGGAGAACGTCTCTTCACGTTACTCTGAAGGCAGGAGGAACACTCTGCTCCAACCAGGGAAACTTCAGCTGCATTGGAAACTCCACCAGAGCCGAAAGCAAGGAGATATGAATGACCATAAATTAATGGACCAGATTAATCAACTGCTGAATAGAGAGAAGATATTTTTCATTTGCAGAATTTTAATGAATAAGTGGCATTTCCTCTCCCTTTATCTCCCAGCTTTTCAGAATTTTAACAAATAGTTATAACAGTTCTATATTTAGAGGATCCTGGCACTTCATAAATATCGAACAGTGATATTATCCAGCCAGGCATGGGTAGGGAGAATTTGGTAATTACCACTTAAAGCAAGTCATTAAAATTCAAAAGCAGATAAATAACACAGAGGAAATGGCATTTATTCATTAAAATGGGAAGGATGAAAAATCTCTTCTTGCTTTCTTGGTGACAATGAATCAGGTTCAGACACCTTCCAGGGCCAGACCCATGTCATGGCACCAAAGTAGCAAAATCAGGCCCTAAGCTCTAAATTAATTCCCTTCTGCCAACTCCTCAGGCTTAGCTGTATTTGAATATAAAACTGACTCATTGCTTGCTAAAAAAAAACCAAAACCTTCCAACAAAACAAAACACCCACCCAACCCAAAACTGCTTAAAAAAGATAAGATTTAATTGATTTTCCTTTTTAAAGTAGTTGTGGGATGCATTCTTTCTCTCTTTCTCAAGACATGGAGTGGGAATTAGAGGCAATTCTGCATGGATTGATTAGGGGTGAGATTTTGGGACAGTCAGTTCTGCTCTCTAGCCCTGTGCTGCCAGCCACATCTTTAGCTCACACATGCCCTAAGCCCTGCAGACGTAGCTGCTGCTACAAACCTGAACTCTGGTTTTGTAGCAATGTCTTTCCTTGCATTTGAAGTCATTTAACTCCTTTTATTTACTAGCTGGAAGTCACTGGGCAAGTTTTCAGTGTGAGATTCCCACTCCAGCTCCTGGGCTTTCAGGAAGCCAAGGTGTCCAAGGGCTGACAGCCAGACCCAGGCAGAAAAGACTAATATTTCAGATCACAAAAACATTAAATCATAGGATGGTCTGTGCTGGAAGGGACCTTAAAGATGAGCTGGTTCCAACTGCCCTGCTGTGGGCAGGGACACCTTCCACTGGACCAGAGAAGACCTTTGATGCCGGTACAAAGCTGAGCTGCAGCATGTTGGGGCACAGAAAAGCAAAGTTACTTTAAAATTCCCTTTCTGTCAGCACTGTCCATTCTGCCACGTGGGGTTTGCTGAGCCTGGAATGCCTGTCCCAGATATTTACCACTTCCCCAGCTCTGCTATGAGCATCCAACAGAGTGTAAGGCCACAGGGGGGTCTTCCACATTTGAAAGACCCTCTCTGACCTACTTCCATCATCTGCAATTCGTGCCAGCTTGGCTCCAGAGCAGCCACTTCAGGAAAGAAAAACATATTTCCCTTTGTCTCCCGGTGAGGCCCACAAACTGTACCCGAGAATGGAGACAGCCCTGTTGATTATTGCCAGGCAAAGAGAAAAGAGAGCGAAAAGCTGCAGGAGGAGGGGCTCAGGTGAAGGGCTGGCCTACCTGCAGTGCACCACGATGGGTCCTGCCTCGGGGGGGTTGAGGAACTTCACCTGGCGCACGAAGCCCAGGAGCCCTGTGGCGTAGCAGGGAACGCCGTGGTCCGGCCAGCTGGTGAAGTGGAACTGCCGAATCTCCCGGATCTCATGGTAGCCTTTCTGAGGAGACAACACAGCCTCTATTTTCGTTCCATCAGGCTCCAATCAGCATATTCTGCTCCCTGCTGCCTTCCCTCACGCAGAGGGATAACAAGCACTGAGCTCTCACTACACAAGGAAATGTGTCCGGTGCTGCTTTTCACTTCAAAAGGTTTCCAGCCAAATTCCAGCTCCCAGTGAGGTGGGTGATGCTCACCTGAGGGCTGTGAAGGTGGACACCAGCTCCCAGTTCCAACCTGTGGCCTCAGAGCTCAAACCCAGCCCATCACAGGGTGACCTCAGCCCCACCACCCCGTGGCTGTGTTTATCCACGTCCTCTGGTGTTATTGCCATAAACCACCCAGAATTCACTCTTAAATCCTGATTGAGGCATTGAAGCAAAAGCCTGGGGAATGCACACCTGGAAAGTGGGCATGTCCCAGGCAGTAGCAGATTTTCTGCCATCTCCTGCCAGAAATTCTCAGACTGAGATACTGCTGGCAGCGAAAAGGAGAGAAACTGGGACCCAGAACCACCTTTTCTGGTGAGACCAAGTTATTGGTGTGCAAAAATCACACCTCTTATATCTGCCCTGCAAAGGGTAGCCCAGAACTGTCGCTCTGGGATGTTTCATTGTACAGCAAATGCAGGTGGAATTCAGCAGCAGCTCCTCTAACCTGTCAGATTTTGGCATTAGCATTTCTCACCAGGATTTGCAATGATTTAATGAAATATGGAGCTGATGTATCAGAAACAATATTCCCAGTGTGGCTGAAGTTCATTTAGCAGGAATTCTGGAAAAGCTTTAAAACCACTTACTGAGTGCTTGGAAAGTCATTTGGACAGACCTGGAATACTGTGACACTTGGACTTCCAATTTTTAATTGCAAGTAACAAAATCTTCCAAATCCTGCTGATTTGGGGATAGTTTTTATACTCTTGCTTTTATTATATTCTCATTTCTGTTGAAAGGCATCCCGTTTAACTGGTACCTTTTTTCACCTGCCATTTGCCACTGTGAAACAAGACAGTTATTCCTGGCATATCATCAGCTATCTGCTGGCTTTTGGATGCATTTAAACTTTATGCACTGTGGATTCTACTTCTGTGGCTACATCAAGATGTTCATGTAAAATCATATGTCCAAAAAATGGAATCCCTGTCAAAAATTTAGTTTTCTGAAGTGAAACCTGTCCAAATAGCCCAGCTCCCACCTCCAGGAGCACTCTGGATGTGATTCCCAGAGTTCACATTTCTGAACACCAATGAAGTGCATCACCATTTCAGCTGCCTGAACACCTCCTTACCTTTTGGACAGTGAAGGTACGTATGACATACTCTGCCAGTGGTTCTGTCTCAATTAGTGTGACTTTAATATCTCCATAGACTTCTGTGTCATCTGGCCAGTATCGAACACACTTTACCTGGAGGGGAGAAGGAAAATATTGAGAGGAATTAGTTCAAGTTGAGTCAGAGCTGACCTACATTTTCCTCCACTTTCAAGCTGAAGTCAATGCAAATCGGGCTTTCTTCTGATGTACAGAATTGCCAAAATTAACTGTATAAATTAGATCAAAATTCCTTTACCATATATAGAAACCACAGGGAGGATTTTTTTTAAAGTTTCCTTTGTTGTCTATACAAATGCAAAGGATGCATTTAGCTCTTTTTTTTTAATTTAGTCTTTTCTGAAATTCCTCACATGCCCTGCCCATGTATCAGATGTACAGAATATCTGGCAGTCACTTCCACCATCCCTTTAGAGAAAAATCTGTGCTACTGCAACTCTGAACTCTCTCTGTTTAGCCAAAGAACTTCAGTTCATGGGGATTGTGAGATACATGTTCATACACTAAATTTGTTTGGCTCTGAGCTTTCTTTATCAGATGTGGACACAAACTCGGCATTTTACCAGCTGTGACCAGTTCCAGCTAAGGCTCCAGAGAGAAATAACCTGAGCAGGTAAACATATCCCAGCTCAGGCAGTTCTAGAAGCCATGTGCAAAACTAACAGAAGAAATAAAAGCCAAGGCTCCAGAAGGGATATTTAGGCTAACAAAGACTATCAGGTTATTAAATGCTCTAGCATGGAAGAGTGGAACAATACCTAAAAGCTGAAGCAATTAGCTGCTGCAAAGCAGGTTTCATGTTCCAGTTCCAGTCATAATTGAAAGGGGTTTTATAAATATTAAATATGATTAATGTAGGTTTGTTGTGGGGTTTTGTTGTTTGGGTTTTGGTTTTTTTTTTTACACAGAGGCATTTATTTCAAACTGAAGTGTCAGTAGAAGGTAAAATAGAATAAATAGCAATAAATGAACAGAAGCAGCTGGCATTCAACCATGAGATCTAAGGGAAATCAAATACAAAGCAGCTGAATTACTAATGGCTCTGAGTAAATGACTATTTAAATTTTTCTTAGTACCAAAGCAGTGGAAAGTGATAAACATCAGGACACAATTTTTAAGAACTCCCCTTTTTGGCTGAGAAAGCCTCTAAAACAAAGCCCCTGCTGGGGAAAGCCACCCCAGACATTCTGCCTTCTAATTCCCTGAAGTCTGTGCTATACCTTTTGAGTTATCCATGCTTGGTCCCATGGTGGGCTTTGGAAACTGCCCTGTGCCGACTGGGGTTCACCCCAGACCCAGTCCCAGAGGGGCAGCTGATGGGTGTTTAGGAGGCCAGTGCTGCTGGCTGGCCCCAGGATCCACAGCAACCTCAGCCACCACAGAGTGGTGGCCTCAGGAGCCCCAGGCTTTGGACTGTCATGTAAAGAGGCCTTTTGATAGTTTGAGCACCAGTCACACCTCCTCACTCCTCCGGATTTTTAGGGGAGTATTCAAATCATCAGATAAAGAATAACTATTACTAAAGTACATTTTTCTTTCTGTACTGAAAAAGGAGACAGCTTCTGAGCTAGCATAAATTTGTTTAACTCTGCCAAAGCCCAGACTTACAGGAGGAACATGATCCTTATTAGCCTAGAAGGGAATCAGCTAAGTATTACAAAACCTAGCATTTCAGAGAAAAAACCCAGAGTGGCTGAATTCATTTCCTTACTACAGGAAGCCAAAGGCATTTTGCTGCTGAGCTCTCCTGAGCTGCAGCACCCTGTTAAACCCAGAGCTGCTCTGGCTTTACACACTGGGAATGGAACCTTACCCTGCCCACTTCCACCAGGTTGGTGACCATGACGACACTTGCAGAGTTTTCTTGCCAAATCATTCTCCAGAAATCCTTCACTGTCTCTTGCATCGGCCCTGGGGCAGGAGAGAAGACAAAAGGACATCTCAGGAGAGTGCACTGAATGCCAACAACTCCTTCCAGCTGTTCTCCAGCCACTGCCCTGTTCCCACAGGATCCTGCTCTCCCTCTCAGGGCATCCCTCTGTGACTCAGGGTTACAGACCCAGGGGACAGCCCGGAGCTCTCTCAGAGATCAGGCACCTCCTCACAGCAGGCGTCTGAGGTTCCAGCATGCTGGCAGCAGAGGTGATGGCTCCAGTAGGTAACAGTGTGTAAGTGATGGCACATGGATGTACCCCATAATTAACCCGTAATTAAGGCTGTGTTGTAATTCACACCTGATGCAGCTCTAACATCCCCCATTTCACACTTCAATATTGATAACTATGGAGGAGGAAGGAAATATGTAAAAATTAGCCCTTTTCTGAAGCTCCCCAGAAAAATGTCAGGTTCCAGTAGCCAGTGCTCACATGGGGTTTGTCAGTCAAGAGCCTCTCTGACCTTATTTCCTTCCTCTCTTCTACACTGTAAGTGAAATCCTCCCACAGACTCAATTCACACTCTGCCCATGCTCCATCCTCCTTGTCCTCTGCCTTCCTGCATTCCCTGTACCTACACATCCTCAAATGCCAGTTTTATTCTGATATCTTTCTTCACTCTTTCAGTAGGGACAAGCCAGCAATGAAACCATAAGGCAGGAATTAATGGAGTCATTTCTGTGAACATGACACTTGGGTAAAAAAGTGCACAAAAAAGGACAAATAATGGTAGAGGAAGTGTTCATGGCATAAGAGCTGGGCCAGGGATGCAGGAAAACAGCACCCTGTTGTAAAGATCAGGAGTAGGGAGGTTTGTAATATAAAATGGAGAGCCCTCAGCATTGAACTGGGTTGTTTTTTTCCTAAAGACATAAGAAACTCAAGTAACTTACAGAAGGTGGTGTTCAAATGCATTTCCTACTTGTTCCCAGCAACCAAAGGTTCATCAATCGCAGCTTATTCACACTGCTCACCTCAAGTAATTTCACTCCAGAAGGTCAATCCAAGATCCACAAAGTCCCTTCCAGTTCTCCTCTCACACTTCATGCCCAAAGGACACATTCTAGACTGTACTGCCACCTCTAAGTCTGTGTATTTTTTATTCCTGCAGCTGAGGTTTTGTGTTTGAGTGCCTCAAAAATCCTGGAAAATCCTATATCCTTCCCTTTTTTGCCCATATAACAAATTTTCAGATGTTCCCCAAAATGGACGATGTCACCCTATAAAAAGTTCCTACAACAGTTTAAACAGCAGTGGCTTTATAATTATTTAGACATACAAGATGGACTTGCCTTGAGTTGCAATGTAATGGCGAGGCCGGTGGTACCCCTGGAAAATAAAGAAAATAGATGAGTTCTGTGAGGCCACAGCTCAGACAAAGCCCAGCAGGGATTTGATGCTTTCCAGTACCAAGTGCTGCACTCTGGCAGTGCACAACTGGATACTGAATGAGTGAAAGGGGCAGCTGGGCTGCCCTGGGAGATTTTAAGTGAGGGTATCTTGCTCAGGCTGAATAGTGCATTCTCATTATGCCAAAAACAAGACAGGAACAAGGCACTTTTTAACTATTTCCTCAAAAAAATACAAGTCCTGTATTACCTGTGGGTAACTGAGAACAGATGGGCAAAACACTGCATCTCCTTGTTGGAAAAGAAGGAAGGTATGCATTTGCCTCAGTGTGAAAATGCTGAGTGCATCTTTTATCCTTTAAAGGAACAATTCTAAACATTTTATGTTCCTATGACTTAGGAGCTGCATTCAAGAAATGCGTGTTCACTTGATCACGCTGTGTGTGAGACAGAGGCTGGTTTTCAAAACTTATTTTATAACACTTAAAAAAAAGTCAATCTGTTTGCATGCCTCCTGCACGACAACCCTGTAAGTAGCTGGCAAGTCTCAGATATCTACTAATGCCATTGTGAGGGGCTGATATTGATTCCTGCATCCATCATTTAGCCCACGTCCCACTTCTGTTGGTGGATCTGTCAAACACAGGAAATCTCCATCTGTCCAGATCGGTCAGACAAAATAAACTGGAGACTGAGAACCTTCTCCCTGTCACAACACGATGTTTGAGTAATGTTCAGCTGTCACTCATATCAGACCCACGGTCTGTCCCTGTGTCAGAAGCCCCAGACTCCTAAGCAGACTTGTCACAGCAGGGTTTGGCACAGGGGGATGTCCCCGGGCCTTACGTCGATGTAATTGGCGTTGATGTAGTCGGAGTGAGGGTCCCCATCCAGCAGCTGCAACCTCACTCTTGAGTGATCATCTGAAGGAAGGAAAGGAAAAAAAGTGACAGTAACGATAAAGAGGAGTTTCTAAGAGGTCTGTTTTGTCTGCTGATTCCTGCAAGTGGGTATCATAGAATCACACAATGCCCTGAGCTGGAAGGGACACACAAAGTGCAACTCCTGGCCCCGAAAATCCCACCATGGGCCTGGTAATTGAGTGATTGAATACTTAAAACAATAAAAGGTGGGGTAACATCACATGTATTCCTCTTCCTCAAAGGCCTCTGTTTTGTGTTGAAGATGTAATGTTTAGATCCTCAACTCAGTCATGCCCTGTGTGTTCATTAAATTCACTGCTGTCACCACAATCCTTACGGAGGTTTGAGATGGGTCACAAATGTTGCCTGGTCTGGGAGTCTTGGGACAAATCTTTGCAGGGTGTATCTCCATTACAAAAGGCATTTTCCTGCTTGGCAGCTACAAACTCCCTTGGCTTCATCTGATCTATGGAAGCTGAGGCAAGAGCTAAAACTGACAGGACCAGGATATAAATAAATAGATCATAACAGAGGTATAAGAGATTAAGGAGGGTAAAATGGCAAATGAAATCCAGCAAATAAGAAATGGTGCAATCCAGAAAACTGGAAGGAAATACAAATGAAATCAGAGCAACATTCCTTCATGCAACCCACAGAACTCACGGCAGCAAAATGGCATCAAAGTATTTTGGTGAAAAAAACCAACAAAATTAGAAATGTTCATCTTTTTGAGGAGATTCAAAGTTACTTTAGATAAGGCAATAAAATAGCAGAGATCAATCTTTTCAACTCCCAGCACGCTCCACAGTTCAGACACAGAAAGGAACTACCCCAGCGGGCAGATTATGTCATGATTTTCCACCAAGGGAATATTTTGATCTTTCCCAGGAACAGCTGGTGCTGGGTTGTGTCACAGGAGATACTCCAGAGCCAGGCTGCTGATGTGATTTGCTCTGGCAATCCCAGCACTGGTATGCAATTAATTGCAGAACTGCTTCTAAGGGCCAGTTGCTTGGCAAAGGCTACTGGGTTATAGGGGTCACTGCTGGCCATGCTGTGCTCATTTTTAAATGATTTTTTAAAAGAAGTATAATATCGAGTCCATTAAGTTTATTTCCTCCCTACCAGCTACACAGACTGCAGCTCTCAGTCAGAAAAGCATTAATGTTTAACAGCACTTTGCAAAACACAGGCCTAAGCATGATTTACATTCAATGAAAAAGAATCATAGCAATGAAACATAAAAATATGAGGTATGAATCTGCAGTAACTCAGTCAAAAGGGGCTTAGTCATGACTTAATTAAATGCAGAATCAGATAATAATTGTGAAGACAGATGTGTGAGCAGCTCTGAAACCCAAGACTTGGATATATATTAACTATTCATTCAGATATATAAAGGAATGATTCTGCTCTCTTCATTCTTTGGGTGAGATTTACACACCTAAAAAATACAACCACGTTGCTGTGTTTATCAAGTCCCATATTTGCATTCAGAGAAGGTTATGCAGGTGAATCCATCAAAAGCTCTGTTACACTTACATTAATAAATACAACCTTTGTAGCCACGGGGGAGGGGTGTATTTCTCAGAGTGCTGATGTTCCCAATTACCTGCACTCAAGGCAACTGCACGAGGAGTTGCAGTAAATCATGTGGCTGGACAGACAACAAAAGGATTTACACTTGGAGCAATTCACAAAGACAGACAAAGGGCTGATTAAACCGGACATCTGGATGAAATACTGAAAAACTCCCACAGACAATTTCACACTTGCAATTCCAGGCAGCAAACGAAGCTCGTTAGGAGTCACACGGATCCAAAGCAGAGAAAAACAAACCCTGGAGCAAACGCTTGGGAGGGGAGCCTTCACTGACTCCTCCTGATGCCACGTGAGAACAACACCACGGAAATCTCAACTTATTCCAACAACAGAACTAAAAATGGTGAGACCAAAAACGCCCCCAACGTCAGGCGAGAAGAACCTCGGGTTCATTTTGTAATGAGGGGCACAGACAATGTCCATGCACAGGGTGGAGCTGAAGTGCTCGAGGAAGGACCTGTCTCTCTTCATTTAATGGAGCCAAACATCAAAATTAAGTTTCAGCTCTTTGAGCCACTCTTTAGACAGAAACTTAAACCAGGCAGGATGATGCCTGGAGGGAGCTAAGGGGGAACACCTGAGAAGCAAACTGCATTTCAGACAATTATGGATAATTACGGTTGAAGAAAAGATGCTCTGTAGGTGCAAAAAATTGTTCTCAGTTTGGTTTTGTTTGTTTGGGTTTTTTAAAGCCAAATATGGGAAAAACCATAAAAGATGAAGAAATTAAACTGAAGATTAATGTTGGGTTTTTTTGGTTTTTTTTTTTTTAAAAAGGAGACATTCAGGTCCAATCATATTTCGGGACCAAATGAAAAATGCTTTAAGCTGAACTTTGCTTTGGGAGGACAGAATGCAAAATATTTCATTGCATATTTTACTAAAATGAGATTAATTCCTGAGGGAGATTTATTGCTCTTACAAGTGAGAACAGTGCAGCAGAAAAAAAATCTGTGTATATGCAAAGCACACAAAATATTAATGATGTCTTAATGGTATCTTTAACCTTGTTCAGAAGTTTTGAAGCACACTCTAGATAAAAGTTCATAAAATAAGTTCCCTTGTAAATCTCTTTTTTCCACAAAAAAATATTGAGATTTGGCTTTCAGAAAAAAAACAACCCAAAAAACCCAATGCAAATTATTATGCTCTTAGTAGTAAGGATCTTGTACTTAAATTTTTCTGCCTACAGACTTTAAAGGGCTTTTTAAAGAACAGAAAATGCCTTTATTATATCTTCTCCCAATGGTTAAAACTTATTTCTGATTATTCACTCTATCCACTGGACTACACTAGCCAAGGAGACAACATCCTTGGCAGAATGAAAAAAAGTGTTCAACTCTTCACTAAATGTATCAGACATCATATCCCTGTGTGTTACAAATGGACTCTAAGAAACTTTAAAAACGGAGGGAGAAACAGAAAAAAAATTGCATTCAGAACCACAAAAAACCCAGAAATAAGCTTTAACAAATGTATAAATGGTTTTATTTCTCCTTGTTTACTATAGTCTGTATGCAAGTTAGCAGAACTCTAAATTTATATGAAGAGTACTTTGACTGAAAATTGGTCTTAAAACAGATTTCAAAATGACAAGAACTCCACTGAAAAGCACTGTACTCTCATTTTAGCACAAAATTGTTACCGTTTTAAACTTCTGTCAAAATTCCCATTAGTGATCATTTGAAATATCATTGCAATTTTTCCACGTCTCATTTTGACACCAGCCCTGGATTAATCTCACACAACTTTCGCCATCTAAATATTACACAGCTCCTCCAAACTGGCTGTCAAGGCTCCCCACACAGGCAAAGGAGACGTGCAGACAGCTTTTGAGATTCAACCCAGTGCTGGTACCAAAGGATGATGTGCCCTCTCAGGGACACTCTGTCCTCCCCTTTCCGCCCCCACTGATGCTGGACTGTGCCATGGCAGCTGGGGAACATCAAGGTGTGATAAATCCCATCCTCTCAGGATCATATTCCATGGATGTTGCACAGACATGCAGGAGTTTAGACACTACAGGAGAAATCTTGGAATAAAAATGCTTGGGAGTTGAAAGACTTCTATTCTAAATCCAATACTGACGTCAGGTACTGGCGCAAGCTGTGGCTGCCTCACTCCTGGAAGTGTTCCAGGACAGGTTGGAGGGGGCTTGGAGCAACCTGGGACAGTGGGAGGTGTCCCTGCCCATGGCATGAGATGAGCTTTAAGGTCCCTTCCAACCCAAACCAGTCTGGGATTTTGTGTAGGGTTTTTATTTTATGCCTTATCCTGTCTGTGGGCAAGAAGTGGTCTCCACCTGTGTACCTGCTGAAGGCTTCTTCATTTCTTCCACCCCAAAATTCTCTGATTAATTCACACTTTTCCAACCCAAAGCATATGGCAGTCTGAGCATGAAGGAAACAAAGCAAATTTTTCCACTGTCTTTTGTCACCAACTCAACAGTTTTTAGTGGACCACCACGAGACTTTAAACCCAGGGTGGAAAAAGTGGGAAAAAGAATGGGACAGAAAGTGCTCTCCATCAGCTGAAGCAAAGCACAATGTTCACATCCTCAGCTCTCATCTGAGAGTTTTTATTCTCCTATTGTGTAATGGTTCTAAATCTGGGCAAGATGGAGAGAAATCAAATAGAACCAAAGGTCCCATATAGCTTCTGGACATTTTCTCTTTCATGTAATAGATTCAGCTCAACATCCCTCCTCTGACAACCACTTTGTGATGCTCTTTGAAGGTCTCAATACCTAGGCCCTAAAGCAGATTTACATCATTTTGCTTCAGCACATAAATGGGTACACTGCCTACCCTTGCCCTCTAAAGAAAGATCCTGTACCTCCACAACTGTCTTTATTTTTACAGCTTTTAAAAAAGTGGAGGAGCAAAGCTCATGGACTCTGTTCATACAATAAAAACTTGAAGCAGGACAGCTTCCTCCAGCATGGCCAGTCTGGGTTATAACTGTGCATCTGCCCACCACCCACAGTGGATCTCTGTGGCCATGCAGACCCCAAATCCACTGCTCAGCTTTTGTCTTCCTCCACAACTGTTACAGATGGAAGGGAACCATGAAAAGCTGGGGTTTAAAGCATGGCAGAGCTTAGAGTTCTCTTGCCTCTCCTCCCCATGAAGAGATTAGCTCTCAGATTGCTCTGCAGTTTTGGTTTGCAAACATAAGAGGAGATGTTGGGGCTGGCAGGATGATCCAGGTTCTCAGAGGCAGGCACGATGTTAATTCAGCTCTGGGAGAGCAGTGAGCAGAGTAAAACAGTCCTGTAACTGTTACCCAGAAGGACTTAAAGACAAGCTCTAATCTGCTGTGATGCACTGAGCAATGCTACTTACTGCAAGGGCTTACAAACCCACATTTTAACACCAGTCTCTGCAGCAGTTGCAGAAGTTAGATCAAAACCTGACTTTTCAATTCCCTCCCCAAAAGGCAGGGAACTTGTTGTTCCAGGAGTGATGAAATGGCCACCATGGTTAAATAAATGATGTTAATTGCCATGGGCAGCCTTTCACCAAATAAACTGGAGCAATCAGTACCTGCTCTGGGTTTCACCAGCCACCACAGTTCTAGAGCAGCAAAACAGCTCAGGGTGTAACCACGTCCCACCTCCCCTCCTCTGCTCAGGCTTTTGCCCAGTCTGTACCCACAAAGCACCATTTGTTTCCATGACCTGCCTGCAGGGAACCACTCCCCTGCTATTCCCAGCTCTGCTCTCCATTCCCTACTCTGGATCCTGCCCCTGACTTTACTCAGGGAAGTTGCCCAACTCACCCACCAGTGGCTCCAGGCTCAGCCAGTGACACCACTGATAATTTCACAGTGCTTTTACAAAATGCCTGATGAATGATATGACCCTTCCTTAGGCATCCTCGTTTCCTTCTCCCTTCAGAGCCTTCTCAAAGGCAAGCAAGGATTTCACTCCATTTCATCACTATTGTATATTACTAAATTCTCCTTGCTGTCTTTTAAAAGAGCCATTGTCTTCTCCTCAAACTCTGTGCTGATATATATTTGAAGAGAAGAAAGCCCACTCCACCCTCTCAGCCCCATTCTCAAATCTTTCCCAAGAGTCCTCAAACTTGAGCTGCTTTTCACTTTATACCAGGCAGGTTCCTGCTCCTTGGCTCTGCTGACATTTTGCATTCCCTTACTCAAGTTCATCCCCTCCTATCTGCACTGCTGCTGTGTTTATGTTTAGAGCTGAAGGGCTCACGTCACTCTTTGTTAGACAACAATTTGTCTTTGTGAACACCTTCCTTTTAGATAACACCCCATTTATCTGCCTTGATTCTGCCTCCTCAACTCCTTCTCACATTTCACTCGGAGTTCGAGGTTTTCTTTGTGAGCACGTTCCACACAAATGGGATGGTGGTTATTGCACACAGTTTTGCCTCTTTTCTCCTCCACTTTTGAAATATTCCAAGTGCTGCCTCAAAATCAAACAGAGAAACAAAGTCTTTCACATTTCCTTCCTTGGATCCTACTATGGCGCTTCCACCTTCAATCCAGTGTTTCTAGCTGGGTGATTCACGTGTCTCAGACCCGTTTAATGGAAGTTAATTGTACAGCCAGGCAAACAGAGCCTCTGCCTGGAGGTGTCTCTTTGCCAGTAGGACACAGAAAGCTCCCAGTGAGGAGGAGCTTTCAGGCAGCTGAAGTTAGGGGAGACAACTTTCGTGCTCATTGTAACACTCCAGTACTGTCACTTCCATTTTCCACATGGAGGAAAACCACTGGAGAAGTTGGTGACCTGCTCACAACCAACACAAAGCCAGCAGCAGAAGTGGGATCAGAGCAGGGCTCACAAGCTTCAACCTTCATTTCCAGATTGCTTCATCTTTACCATGGGGTCCCTGAACTGAGCTGTTCTGTGTCATTCCCCAAAACTGTCACATGAATCATTCATTTCAAGTCTTAAAAAAGAGGAGTAGTTATGTGTGAGACGATGCTTCTTTGTGGTTGTTTTTTGTTTTTCTAATTCTTTGGTAAAATCTATTTGTTCTACAGGAAATACATTTTTAACCCAAGAAAAAATACAGTACAAAATATATCACTCAGCATGACTTAATTTTGCTCTTAGAGCATTCTATAGATTTTTCCAGTCACGAAAATCTATGGCACATTCATTTATATTCTTATTTCTTGTTCTGATGATCTCAAGCTTGGCTTCTCCAACTGGTGCAGCTCAGCAGCCCTTGAAAAGAATTAATTCTCACACCTCTCCCCAGCCATTATAAGGAATAATGAAAGTCTGTGGTGAATTGCCTGGAGAGTTTGTGGAAAGCTCAGCTTTGGAGATCAACTTTGGAAGAGGCTTCACAAATCTGAATACAAATGCAAAAGGTGAATCTAGTCCTCCCTTGGAGAATAAAGCTGACCTAAGTGGTTTCATGGAGTCCTCCCCTGCCCTGCAGTTCTGCAATGTATCAATATTCCTATGACATCATCAGTAATTGATCACTGAAAGAAGTAAAATAAGAAGTTTTAGTGCATTTTCAGTTGCCTTGTTAAGATTCTGGGGCAGAAGTTAAGCTTGGCCCACCCATCAAATCAGTTCTCTGGGGACAACCAGTGACTTCTCCACTGGTTACTGACCACAGGGAAGGAGAAAACCTGAGCTCTGAGCCACATCTAAAAATCTGATCTATCTGCAGCTCCTTTTGTGCTGCCTTTTGTGGCACTGAAAGCTCTGGGTTACGTAGTAAAAATAGCCAGGAAATGGGCATCATCACATACTGCAAACACCTCACAACAGGATTTGGCCCTTGAACTACAAACCTGAAGCACAAAGCAAGGTAGACAGAAAATGTGTAAAGTAATGCAACGATGTTATGTAAAATAATGATAAAAAAACATAAAACAAAATAAATCCCAGGAATAAACAGACAACTACAGAATGCTCAGCACTGCCAACCAGCTCTTGGTCAGCTTCTCAGACACACCCTTTTCCACAGCACACATGTAAAATCTTACAGAAAGCCCAGTTTAAAGTGAATTTACACCTACAGGAGATTATGTTTCCATATCTGTTCTTGTTGCGGTTTTCGTCCTCCTTGGCCGTGTCCCAGGACGCCGTCTGCCCCTCGGGGAGGGCCTGCAAAATAAACAGTTGGGGGTTATAAAAATCTGGCCATTCAGGTGGATGAAGAGGCCTGAGCAGGGCAAAAATAAAGGAGCTGCATAATTCAGTATCTGACCCAGGAATGGGTGTTGGTGAGGAAAGGGCACCTCCACTAATGGGAAAAACAGAATTCGGCACAGAACATTTGCATCTCTTGGCTTCTGCCAGCCAAGGATGGTTTTCCTCCTGCTATTTCTCATGTAAAAGGATCAGGGGAATTTGTTTCTGGCTGCACAGTCACAGGTTAACCTCACTTCTGCTGCAGAACAAGGCTTGCGGAGATTTCATTTAACTGCACCTCTAAGAAAACCCCAATGGTTGAAACCCAGTGCTCAGCCTTCTCGTATTTAAGCCAAAAATAAAGTGGTTTCACCTATTTCTGTGTTAATAATGGGTGATGCAATACAACCCATTAGCTGGTTTTCTCTGGGGAAAAACAAAGCAGCTCAGGGTTTTAGATCATGTGTAAGAAGGAGAGGAAAAACGAGGTAAAAGATGCTCATGAAATAGGAAAATAAAGAGCCATTTTCCTGAAATCTGCTCTTTCAGTTGAGGAAGGACGGGGAAAGGGAGCTGGCAGCACACAGTGCCACCCTGCCTGCACCTTGGCCCTACAACTCTTCTGGACACACTCCAATGAGCCACTTATCCTAGAGACACTTCCAGGAAGGATTTTCAAGGCAGAGCCTGGAGAGCAGTGGTTGGTAAAGGACGTGGCTGAGGATGGTCCTGCCTTCCTTGGAAAAAACAGGGGTGAGGAGAAGAACAGCTCCTGAACTGCCTCGAGAGATCTGCCTCCTCCAAGATGTACCCCCTAACATGATTCTGCATCACTAAAACCAACATTATAAGTTTATTATTTCTGGTCCCTGGGGAATTTTGGAGGTTTTATACCACAATCATTGTAGAATCACATCTGCCTCAGCTAGCAGCGGGTAGCTTGACACAGCTGTGCTAGAAAATGAATTTATATTCATCTTCACAAGCCATCCAGGTCTATTATGTGCCTGAATGCAATAGCAGAGAGACACAATTAGGATCTACAACACTGACATTACAATTAAACTTAATATGAGCAAACCCCTGGCAGAGCAGATCGCTGTGAATTTCCCCCAAAGGGTTCCAGGACAGAAAATGTCAGGCACTGCAGCACTGCCACGAGCTCTGCTGACAAAGACAGGGACACTGAGTTCCCATTCAAAAGCCCAGGAGAAAGAGTAATAACTCTGTAATTGGTGAGGGCTTTGATCACACATATATTTCCTTTGCAGAGCTGTTTCCAAATAGCAGCTCATCTTCTGAGGAAAAACACCCAACCAACAAACCCACACACAACAACAACAAAAAAATAATCCCCAAGTGAAAGAAAAGAGGTGAGGAAGGCTCATTTTCATCTTCAAAGACTGAGGAGAAAGGTGCCTTACTTTTCCACTAATATCAAATTACAGCAGATTGACCAGAGAATGGCAACAGTCATTAGGCACCTAATCAGAGCCATCTGAAAAGAAAAAGAAATAAAAGAAAATCCTTTCTTAAGACTTGCACATGGGAGAAGCTATCTTGGCCAGAGAAAATACATTCAGGTCCAATAAATCCCTTTTCAACAAACCGTATCCTTTCATTTGATTTGAACACGCAATTCTCCACTGAAATTGATGTTTTTATATTTGCTGATAGAGCCTCCAAAGATTTAAGGGTCCAGGATTGTTCATCTCATTCAATACTGCAGAAATCTCTGCTTTCCCCAGAACTGTCCAGCTCTCAAGGGAGGGAGCACAGCTCTGGCTGGTGAGGAGCACAAACTACCTTTGCAGGGCTGCCTTTTACATCCCCACTTTTATAAACAGCAGATGAACAATTTGGAGCAACTCCACGTACAGCCCAAATAATCTGCCCATGAGATCACTAAAAGTCCAGCACCAAGAACTGAAACTACATTAGAAATAAAGGCAAGAATATGGATTTTAATTAGGCTGCATCCAGAAAATGAGGAGCACAGCTAATGCTTTGTTCCTTCAGGTTTTGTTGGTACAATAACTACCTCTATAATTGTAAAAAGAGTCCTGTTTCTACCTGCATTATCAGCAATGTTAAATCAGGACAGATCACGCAGGCACTGGTGTTTAACCCGTATTTCACAGGAAGCTCTCCCCCTTCTTTCTTTGACTTGGTGACAGCAGAACTTCAGTGTTCAAAAAAACTATACTTGATTTTTAGGCTTTTCTACTTCTAAAACTCTCTAAACTTCTTTTAGAGAAGTTTTGTGAAATTTATACTGAAATATCTTCCCACTAGTGGAATTTAGGTTAGACTGAAGCTTTTTAAACTAAATTGATCTAAATTTTAGCTGAAATTACAAGGATAGATCTCTCAAAGTCAGCTTCATCTCAATCAAGCCTCCTAAATACCACAACGTAACTGAAGTGTTCCCATTAAACTGAGGCTTACTGCCAGCCAATTTAAATTTTGAATGGATGCATTTAGTTAGTTTGCTGTTTGCTTTTAATTTAAATACAAAAACTTGAATCCTTCATTTGCACTGATCTATCTCGGTGCTGAAGTTTTGCTGCCAAAGGCAACGACATCAATTAAAAGCCTTCCTGTTCATCCCCAAGTGTGCCACAGAGTCCTGGCCCTCCCCCTCAAGTCATTCTCTTCTCAACAGTGGTGGAAAACCTCTTCCCACAAATCTGCTGAGAGCCAGAATTAAAAATCACTTTGGGTAAAAAGAATAACCTGAAAAATAAGTATTTCAGCCATTCATTTTGAGGTGTCCCATCACAGCCCGGACCACTGGATCTGTTCTTCTGACCACATAAAAAATGTGCAGGCAAAAATTAAAGGCTTAAAATCCAGAGGTGACTTCCTGAAGACTCTCACTACTAAGACACTTGAGGAAGGAGCCACAAAATCTAAAATAACTAAATGGTCTCACTAATGCAGCAGGAGAATGTGCTTCAGTGACATCCTAAATCATAACAGAAAATGAGTTTGGATAATTAAGCTTATTATCTCCTTAGCCAGTAATTGGTGCTCGCAGTAAGTCTGTGGGACTGGTCCCCCAGCTCACCACAAATCAGAGCTGATCTGTTCTGGAAAAGGAAGTGGTGCCATTTAAATGTGTCCCGTTTAAACATCTCTGGCCATTCCTAATCCCAAACAGTGCCATCCACACCCAGCACCACTGACAGGTTGTTCTCCCCTGTTCCACTTGTCCTACTGCTCAACAGGAGGAGCAGCCAAAAAGGCCCAAGTCCCACTTTGCCCTCAGGTGCAGCAGGCAGCCCCAAAATAACACACACACGGGGAGAGCTGACAGATTCCCACGTCACCCACACACAGCTCCCAACCATTTCACACCAGCAGTGACACCACTTACACAACCACATCCTGCTCCTCGTCTCCGTGAGGAGGCACCAGAAATATTTTTTTCTAGGTGCCCCCAGTAAAACACGCTGCCTGTGCTCCAACGTGTAGGTGCGGGCATCCTTTAAACAAACTTGGAATGCAATTTCCAGGTTACTGAGCGGAGAGGAGAATGTGGAGAGATAAGAGATTGTCATGTGTGACTGATATGCTCCGTTCAAAGTGATTTTTCATGAGAGTAAAATTATTTGGTAACATGTCACTAAACAGGCTGCAATTTATGCTATCAATTTGCAAAGTAAGTAGAAAATCAGCTCCTTAGAAGAAAAAAAAAAGAACATATTTGGAGGTGACACTGATATTAGTGTCTGAAAACACATTTTAAAAGAGACATCAAATTCTTCTTCAAGATTTTATCAGCTGCTCTGCAGAGCGTCTTGCAAAGCCAATTCTGCAGCTTTGTGCTCCCGCAGATCCCAGGCTGAGCCCCCACTCTCAGCCAGCTCAAACCTCCCACCTTCCGGGAGCTCTCCCGCTCCCTGACATCCTCCCCACACTCGTGCTGCTATTTGGAGCTGAAGAGCTGCCTGCATCCCGTGCTCCAGCCCCCGAATTCCGCCGTGGGAAACGCCCGCCACCGCGGGCAATCACTGCTGACGGACGGCTCGGAACAGCACAGGGGATCCGTGCGCTTGTGGCTCTCTCCAGGCTGCTTCTTGTGAAGAAAGGAATTATGCAAATCTATATAATGTCATCATCATTATATACGTCTGCAGATAGCACTTTCTGGGAAAGGCAGAACTTGTGGAGCTGAAAGTTGCACTGACATTTTTCATGCTAATGTGCTATTTTGATAATTACCGATGCCAGTGCCAGAAAATTACATATATGCCAGCACCTGTTTTCTTCTTGAACATCAAGAACTAGGTCTTAGGGCACCTGTAATTGAGCTGAATGCAGTTTTGGGTACTGCTCATGGAAATGGAGGCCAAGGGGGGCTAAGTAAATCTCCTAAGAGAATTATTACCCTTTTTCAATATTAAACAGAGTGCTTCCTATTGATAGTTTAATTAGCACGCTTGATCATGGGGCAAGAGTAACCAGACCTGGTTAACACACAGTTTCCAGAAACATTTGCTCTGACAGTCTTTGATGCCGTCTGATTAAAAAAATGCTCCCTTGTGACTAGGAAAAGCCAGGCTCTCAACTTCAGCACCAAGGACACAAACCCCATGAACTCTTACTTGCAGGGTGGAAAAGTGAGCTGTTTTCATTAGGTAACTTATTTTTCACAGCTGTTACGTTATTTTAAAATAGTTTTAATAGCACTATGCATATTAATTGCTTATTGCTTTCCCACAAGCTTACTACATTCATTGTAATTATCGCTTCTAGGGCTGAGTCTCACATGTTTGATGCTATTTCCCTCTTCTGTTTGCTCTGCTCTAAATGTGTATTCCTCTTCCAGCTCATCCCCAACATCATGTCTTCTGATCACTGGGATTATGCTCCTGGTCATTACAGCTGGCAGGGGGAGGAGGTGAGGGGGAATAGGGCTGCTTTCGTTTTCCAGCTTACTCTTTACTCCTCACATGGAGCTGGAAGAGGACATCAGTCAAGCCTATCCTGAGCCAGAGGTTTGAGCATACTGGAAAATTTCACCTTTATTTAAGCTACACAAATACCTGCCTTTGGCCTGACAATTCTGCATTCAGGTCAATGCGCTGTGATTTAATTTGGTCAATTGTAGAGTAGCTCTTTACTACTGTAAATATCTATAGTAAACACCTTCTCTTTGGAATAGAGGATCTCCAAAGACAGATAGAGTTGCAAAATCCCGCCCTCAAAACCAAAATAAGGAAGGAAAGGATTAAAAGGGTGAATTAAGGAAAAGAAGCTCTTGAAACCATTTATCCTCCCCTCCCAAGCTTCTATCTGTCGTGAGTGCAACTCCTCTGCTCAGTCACGTGGGCGAAGGCTCCTCTCACCTCATACTCCTCCTTAAATCCATAGCCCTGTCCTCTCTTCATCTGGGTGATGTGCTGCAGCAGGTCTGCCACTCGGATGGCCGGCTGGAACTGCCCCCGGGGGTAGGACATCTCCACGGGCTCGCAGCTCCGGTACGGGTGGGTCTGGATGGTCAGCGTTGGCTGGGGCAGCTCCCCGTGGCCGCTGTCTGTTTGAAACACAGGGAGGCAAAGCAAGCTTTCAGCTCTCTGGTACTTCCCAGTGTCATCCTCTCTGCTTATTTAACACCACCCCATAGGCTGGTGCAGGCAAAAGTAAAGACATCAGTAGGAAACACAGACTTGTCTGGAAAGACTAAATCACACTTGAATATTTTATTGTGTTAAGGAAACCCAAAAAGACAGCAGAGAGTGAACATGAACAGCCAGTCAGGCTAACAAGGATGTGGCACATCAAGGGTGAGCTCCCCACAGCAACTCCAAGAGAACTACGTAGCTGCCTTCCCAAGCCTGCCAAGAACACGGCTCAGAGATACATACAGATGAGCAAGAGATTCAGGCAGGACTTGGGGTGTACAGCGTGAGATAACGGAGACGGACCCAAGTGAACAGCAAGCAGGTTATTAGCATTTCAAATAAGTCAGGATGTTGAGGCAAATCAAACTGCTCTGCTAGTTCAGGCCTAAAATTTTATATGTCAATGACAAGGATGTATCATCAGGAAAAAAAAAATAAACCAGCATAAAAATATAGTTATCTTGTATGCAGAAATTTAAATTTCAGATATATAAACTTAATAGAAAATGGGTGTTTTTTGGAAAGAAATTGATTTAAAGAAATCTAGCACTATGCAGATGGAATTGGAACTCCGTATCCGCAGCAAAACTATATACACAACAAAATATTCCAAGTCAACCATGAGAAAAGGACTTAAATAATAACTTCAATAACCAAACAATTGACTGCAACAATTTTTAACAACAGGAACTCAGACCACATGAAAAATTCAGTTTCTTATCTAGCAGAGCTGACCAGATTTACGTAGCTGGCTAAATATACCATTTTTTTTTCCTATGATTACAGGGATCTGAGACGCTCAGGTCCTTTCACACCTACAACCTGCATCAATTCTTTGTGGCCTTGCCCAAACCTAAGCTGTTAGCAAACAAAAAACCTCCCTCCCTCAGATTGCTCACAAAACCCCCCTGAGCTCCCACACACACAAGGCCTGTTCCTTACAGCAAGTTCACTGACAAAGAGTTCAAACACCCCCCCTGGAGAGCAACACTACAGCCGTGTTTTTGAAGGGATGAAGAATAAATAGATCAAATTGCAATTTCAGGATCATTTTTGTGAGGCAGAAATATGTTTGGAATGCTCTTGTAATCATTGCTGTGTTTGAGAAACCACCCCGGAGCTTGGTCAGGGCCTCCCCATGTCCCTCCTGCAAAGGTGGGCAGGAGCAGAGAGGGGAGGGCATCACGCTGCATCCTCAGCAGCTGGCAAAGCAGAGCCAGGAGAAATGACACTTCAGATGGTTTATTGTTAGATTAGGGGCAAGATGGGAAGGCAGGGATATGCTCTGTTTGGTAACTGCAGGACTACGAGGAGATGGGAATGCCAGCAGTAGACACTGCTCGGGGCAAGCTGGTCACCAATGTGACACAAAAACAGCTGGTGGGTGAATTATCAGAGATGCTGAACACAGCCTGCTCTTCTGAAATAAATTAGCATAGTGATCATCTGCTTCGAAGATGAGACTCCTGAATTTAAGGATTTCTGAGTTCCAGGTTCTCATAAACACAGTCACAGTCCCAGGACACTCAGAGATTTGCAGAACTATGGCTCAAGCAAGGCAACCCTCACATACAAAATGTGAATAAATTTGGGATTTAAGGAAGAGTAACATCCAAAGCATTTGTATAATCATCCTTAATGCTCCGACTAATGACAGTGTGAGAACTCTGAACAGAGGGAATTTCAAGGCCTATTAATTCCCCTAGTTGGATTTGCTTTCCCAGTGCATCTTTCCTCCCCTATTCCCTATTAACCTCCTGTAATGAAAAGGAGAAGATTTTTATCGCGGACCATTTCCGACAGACGCACTATGCTTAATTTTCCATCATTAGGTTTAATACAAACCCAATTTCACAACTGGCTTCTCTGAGGAACCTGCAAGTAATGCCACATTTTTATCAGCCCCAATTAAAAAACATTACGAGATCCCAATTCAAGAGGGAGCCCTAAAACTAATGTGTGGTTCTGGAGCTAATACAGGCAGGGCACACGCAGAGCACAGGCGACTTGGCAAATGGAGCTCAGATCAGCCAGCTCCTTTGCAGACAATTACTAATTTCTCTCTTCATCAGTTCCTTTACTTCTGCTGTACTTGGCTCTCTCCTCAGAGATGTGTCATAGGGAGAGGTGAGAGCCAGGGAAGTGGTGGCTCCTCCTTTCCAGAGTAACTTCCCTCAAGGTAGCTACTCATGTTACGGATCTGGAACTAGAAGAAGGTGCTCAGCAGCAAAGAGGGATCTGTCTCTGGCCTTTGAGTCCACAGTGACAACTGGTTTCTTTGGTCAGTGAGATGAAAATTGGTACAAATCCCACTGAATTGTAGGATGCTCTTGCAGCATACGAGAGAATCACAGAATGGTTTGACTTGGAAGAGACCTTAAAGCCCATCCAGTTCCACCCCCTGCCACAGGCAGGGACACCTTCCACTATCCAGGCTGCTCCAAGAGCCGTCCAACCTGGCCTTGGACACTTCCAGGGATGGGGCAGCCACAGCTTCTCTGGGCACCCTGTGCCAGGGCCTCATCACCCTCACAGGGAAGAATGTGCAGTGTGATCTGTGGCATCCCACGTCTGTGTGCCTCACCCAGGCACGTGTTCCTGCTTAAGGAAAAGTACCACACAAAGTGGGTCGTCCTGCTCTCACCCCTGTGGCACACAGCTGAAACTGTGCAGTCATCACCTCCTCCAGCCCTCTGTAACAAACACACCGTGCATGGCCTCTGCGCTACCTGCAAAAAACCCAAATCCAACAACAGCACCAGCTCGGGACCGTCAGTTGTTCCCACCAGCATTTCATCTGGGCCAGGGAAAGCGCAGAGGGGCTGTTCTGGAGACAAACTGCTCTGCGTGAGGTGAGCTTAGCGCTTCCATGTTCCACCAACAAAGCCTGATGCAGGGAACACATTGCTCACTCTCCCCCATCACCCGCGAGCGTGGCGCTCAGCACAGCAAAGGAGGTGCTCACACAAGGCACGGCACCCCGTCAGGATGGGCTGTTCACAGCAACTTTGTGAGCAATTCAAAAGGCAGGGAAGAGGGGAGGCAGCAGCGAACTGACCCCTCACTAGGACAGCCAACCCAAAGAGTCTTTGGAGGGCTGGCAAACAGGCTTTGCTTCTCCTCCTGTTTGCACCCATAACCCACATCGCCTGCCTTTTGGCACCTTCATTACTGGAAAAGACAACAAAGATACCAGCAAAGTCAGGCTTCTGCTTTAATTATTGCACTAAAGGCAAGTGAAAGTAATTTTCCACAGTCCCTTTTCTCCATCCACTTCTCACAAACATGTCCCCGGTCCCTTGCAAATGAGGATGACTTTGCAGGACAAATTGGCTGAGACTTTCCACTAAATTTTTGGCAGTGCCTATAAAGCATGTGTGCCTTTGATGAGTTTTCAGTGAGAAAAGCAAAACAAGAAAATAGCTTTATTTTAATGGGAAAGTTGCATGAAATAATTCACTCTAAGGCTCAGAAACTACTAAACAAACAGAGTTGTGCATCAGGATTTTTTTGGATTATATTTCATATGCATATCTTATTCCAGTCGTATGTCCCTGTGTTTCTGATAGGAGCACATACCACTTTATTTCACTGCACAGCAAAGATGGAATACTGTTCCAAGAAATAATTCAAATTAAAACATTTTAAGAGGTCATGATTCCATTCTGACCCCCAAAATTGTGGCAATGGTTAATTACCCGTGCTGTCTAAACATTTCTTAATTGCAATTTGATTTTGCTTAGCTTCGATTGCAGGCACTGAATCTTATTATACCTTCTGTGAGATTAAAGAGCCCTCTGAGCATTTGAAATCCTGACCCATGCAAGAACTGATCAAATCACTTCTTCAGTTCCTCTTTGATAAAGTAAATCAATTGAGAGCTTCTGAAGTCTCATTAGGGTAGGCTGCTCAGGGCTCTGGTTCCTCCTGGAACAATTTCCAATTTTCCACAGTTCTTTTTGTGCAGCTGTAAATAAGACAGGTATTCTGCATGATGCTGGGAACACGCTGTTTATGACAGGATTGTTTCTAATATTAGCAGCTTGTGACAGCAAAGTGTGTTGTCAGCTTGTCTGTCACCCCTCCTCAGTGCAGCACTTACTCCCCATCCTAAGATGTCCTTTGCCAACTCAGATGTTTGGATTTCTGGAAGCAGGCATTTTCATGATGACCCATCGCTGGAAGTGTCCAAGGCCAGGCTGGAGGGGTTTGGGCAACCTTGTCTAGTGGGAGGCGTCCCTGCCCACGGCAGGGGATTGGAATGGGATGGGCTTTAAGGTTCTTTCCCACCCAAACCACTCTATGACCAGCCTAAGAGTCCACAGGATACCCTGAAATTTTGTAGAAGACAGTGAATGAATGATTCCCTGGCTCCCACAGAACTTGCCTGATTGGGAGACTCTTCAAGTGTCTGAGATCATGTGTTTCCTGTGTTACTGCAAATAATCAAATTTAACAATGTTGGCTTCACATATCTGCAAATTCTCCCTGCTTATGAAATGGTGCTTTTTGTGACTCTCTCTGCAGGAGAAATAATCATGAACTTGCTGAAGTCAACTCTGAGGTCTTACTGTGCCAAGAAGTAACAGCATGCAGAGAAGGGCTGGAGCACAGGCCAGCTCGGAGGAATCTCCCCCCTTTGATGAGTAACACTGACAGTGAGATATTGTTCCTTGCCAGCTGCTGCACCATCTTGTGTTCTATGCTTTTGTGCTACTCAGGCAAGTAAAATAAATATGTTCCCCTCCACAGGAAAACTGATGAGCTTCTCTATAAATGTCACAGGTAAGATGAAGAGCAGCTGAGAAATTAGACTGCCAGTCTGGAAGTGGCTCTGTATGATCAGAGCCCTGTGCACCGTCCCACTAAGGCTGCTGGGAGGGGACCTGCTCACCCAGAGCACCTTTGGGGATTAAAGTTTTAGACTCTTATAGATATCACCTTGTTTTGCAAACGTAGCTAGTCTGGGAAGTGGATATCTGGACACAGAGTTGTCACAAAAAACCAACCTATGTCTCAGACAACTAAAAGCAAAGCTGCACTGCTGTGCCATCTTCTACATGTGGAGAAGCTTCTTTCAAAACTTTTGCTTTAATGTCCACAAATTCCTCCCGTGTCTGAAATGACAGGCCTATCATATCTGCTTATATTTTCACTCTCTTAGCCTTGGCAAGTGATAAGATGCGATACGACACCCTTTGCACAAAATAAATTATGCTTTGAGTGGTGTTTGTGATGGATTTAATTACACACATAGCCAGTCTCTCTACACTACACTAAGGGTTGTCAATTCTTTGACATCTTCTGAGGATGACTAGAGCATGGCTAATACCTCTTCCCCTTACACTGGGGATATGGTGCAAGCTGAAAAATAATTTGCTTTTTTGTGTGCATCAAGGCTTTATTAGATGACAAATACCCAGCTGTAATGTGCTATCTACAATACCAACAGTGGTATGGCAAACCAAAGTCAAAACATCATTTATCTAATGATATCAACTGAGCCATGAAAAGGCACATTCCTTAACAAAGCGCCTTCTGACAGCAGGACTGGCAGAGAACACAGGGTGCAGCTTTCACTTCAAAGGCTGTGAAGCTGCCACACGTCCGTAATTTTTTAAGAGTAATTTTCTCTAGTTTCTAGAGCTTTTTAAGAATTGCTTGGTTAAGGCCTTACATAAGAGTATTCTTATGTGTATTCTAAGAGAGTGTACTCTGAGTATTCTAAGCTCTCTCTGCTTGCTCTGCCCAGCTGCAAGGGGCTACAAGGCACTAAAATTCCTTTCCTCTCTGGAGGGCAGTGACTCCTGTGAGGATCCTCATGAGCAGCTGAAATAGGAACAAGGCTAAATGTCCTTTCACACTGCCAGACGTCAGTGGATGCAAGGGAAGGACATGCTGGTTCCCCTGGAGAGACAGCCCTGACGAGATCTCCAGAACATCTTTGAGAGCTACTGGCCATGAATATTTTCTCCAAACACAATCCCTAAGGTTGTGTAGCCTCCTCTTCAGATGGAAATCTACCTCATTTATTTCTTAGTGTTAGATATTTACATCTCTAGTAAAGATGCTTGAGCAAAACATTTAAAATCCAGAGTAGTCCACAAATGGAAGAGAAAATGACTTCACTAAAAACATGCATTCCCTAAAAAAGCATTAACCAGGCATGGGATAGAGTAGAGGCAAATCCCAAATCCCCTGTATCTTACTATCCACAAATCATGTCACAGCCAAGTCTCGGACTCCCCAGACTGCAGGTATAGAACATTTATTAGCAGAAGGCATAACAGATGGGAGCAAATAGTACTGAATTGCAGGCAGTGCCCAAAGACAGATATTGCTAGTGGGATGACTGATGCTCTTTTTAAGGTATCTTTTTCATCCCTGGGAATTAATATTAATGAACATCAAAAATTAAACTTATTTTGCTCATACAGCAACATCCAGCATCTGATGAATTTGTCTGAGAAACCAGAAGGCCAAGTTTTTAATTTGTCTTCAAATCACAAGATAGAAATTTCTCCAATGCCAAGGGCTGTTTCACAGCCTGTTAAAATCAGGGGGAACTGGGGTGATGACCAGTCTGTGTAATTCATGTCTTAAAAGTGCTCTGTACTTAACTTCCCATGTGTAAAACAGGGATACCAAGCCTTACTCAGATACAGTGCTTAGTGGAAGTTTGAAAGAGTTTTGAATACCTAAGCACAAGACTGGTTAACTTCCTTTTTTCTCTTTTTCCTCTGTGAAATTTGGGATTTTAGAAGTTTTGGGGGGTTTTTTTTGGCTTTTGCTTTGTCATGAGTGAACAGAGTGAACCTGTTCATCACTCCTCAATCTTCAGAGTACGAGGTGTGAAGTTCACACCGTAATTCCATCAGGGCAGAGTGGGAAAACAGCTCCCCCAAAGCATGGTCAGGTTTTCCCAGACGCCTAGGACCAGAGTGGGAGCAGTTCAACATCTCCCATCAAACTGCAGCTCAGGGCCCTGTTTCTAAAGAGCAGCCAAAAGATAAACCTGCCTTTAGGTTTGTTGACAACACCGAGTCTCTGGGAAAAGGGAATAAACCTTTGGGAAAATGGACTCCTATCCTTCCCCACACCATTCAGAGGGCTCAGTCCTTGCTGTCAGCATTTTGACAGACACCAGGGTGAATGTGTGTGTTGTGGCAGCCTCCCCAAGCCTCTGTGCCCGGGCTGTCAGTCTGCAAGCCCAGAACAGCCATCGGTTGTAATTTCTTCTTCCTGGTCTAACTGCGGCCCTTCAGCGTGTTCTGAGTGATGGTTAAAGCAGCCAGGGCAGATTACTGTGTCTGGAAGGAACATTTACTGTAGATAATCCAAAATGATAAAAACCACTGGCTAGATTCTGATCAGCCACACATCATCTTTCTGCTTCATAGCAGAGGAATTCATAAATCACAGAATCTGAATGGTTTGGGTAGGAAGGGAACTTAAAGACCATCTAGTTCCAGTTCCCTGCCGTGGACAGAAACAACTACCACTATCCCAGGGTGCTCCAAGCCCCATCCAGCCTGGTCTTGGACACTTCCAGGGATGGGGCAGCCACAGCTTCTCTGGGCACCCTGTGCCAGGGCCTCCCCACCCTCACAGGGAAGAATTCCTTCCTAATATCCCATCTCACCCACCCTCTGACAGTGTGAAGCCATTCCCCCTTGTTCTGTCACTTCAGGCCCTTGACCAAAGTCCCTCTCCAGCTCTCTTGGAGCCCCCTTAGGTGCTGCAAGGGGCTCTAAGGTCTTCCTGGAATCTTCTCTGAACACCCCCAGCCCAAGAGATGCTCCAGCCCTCTGAGCTTCTCCACGACCTCTGGACTTGTTCCAACAGTTCCACATCCTTCTTATGCTGGGGACCCTGGAGCTGGATCCAGTGCTCCAGGTGGGGTCTCACAAGACCAGAGTAGGGAGGCAGAATCTCCTCCCTCCACCTCCTGGTCACGCTGCTTTTGATACAACCCGGAACCGCCTCCTTCAAATTCCACAGGCAGGCAGCCTGCATTCCTACAGCCTGAAGCTGTCGGTTACTGTAACTCACCTTCACCTGTAGGAAGTTTATGGGTAACTTCTTTTATCAGCCAACAGGTTCCACCAACTGTTTGTTAGTTGCTGTTAATTTACTGTGAAAATGCATTATTTTTAAAAATCCAGATGCTAAGAGCCGCACACTGGAGCTTTATTCATCATCTGAACAAGAAAAACGTTTTCAAAGATGCTGAACCTCTAAAGTTACCAGCAGCCACAGAACAGCCTCTGCCTCTCAGGACCTGCCTTTTTACCTTCTCAAATCCACACCTGACTGCTTGAACTCTCATTTAACTCTCAGTGTACACGAACCAGGTGGACCAACTTGCCAAAACCCAGCTACAAATTTCTCCAAATAACCTTTATATGTGCAACCTTACCCAAAACTGTAGGCTCCCACCTGCTTTAGACATGCAAATCCTCACCTAAATTTGCAACCCCTGAGGCACAGATAGCTGAGCCTCACTCACAGCGCAAGGGGAAATGGTTTGAAAGGAAAAGAGGGCAATTCAGACTGGATATAAGGAAGAAACTTTTTATAAAAACAGTGGTGAGGTGGTGGCACAGAGGGCTGGAAGATGCCCCATCCCTGAAAACTCTCCAGGTCAGGCTGGATGGGGCTGTGAGCAACCTGTTCTGCAGGAGAGTGTCCCTGCCCACGGCAGGGGACTGGCCCAGATGGCCTCGAAAGACCCCTTGCAGCCCAAACCTCTCTGCGATTCTGTGTCAGCTGCACAGGCACAACCACCTAACGTGAGCCAGAACCAAGCCTGAGGCAAGGCAGCACGTGGGAATTTGACCCAGAACCCCACATCTCATTCACAAAAAGAAACAACAAATACCTGGAAGAACTACTAAACCTTAACTTTCAAACTTTTCATTCCTTTAAAAGAAAAAGAATCAATTAACAGCAATAATAAAATATGAGTGAAACAAAAGCTTTGCAATTAACACATGACCGGAGGATGATTTTGGAACCCAAACACTTCACAGTGCTCTCTCCAGGTTATTTCTGCCCTCCAGTGCAGTGAGCACACCATACCTGTGTCCTTACCTAACAGCGTGGTCGATGGAACGGTGTCTGATGAGACTTTGGGATGGAATTCCGTTCACCCACACGACACGGATCAATGGGAATCAACAGGGGATCAACAGGGGGAAGAAAAAAGTTACAGAAAATGAAAACAAGGTTAGCTGTATCTCACACTCAGAAGCTTCAGTCTATAGGTCATTTTGGGAAATGACAAAAGCAAAGAAAATTTAGAAGTGAAAGAAAAGTCTGGCACTAGTACCTGAGTAGTAGGAATTCAACATAGATTTGCTCTGAAGGGTTTTGCTTTGGACAGAAAATGAACAAGGAGAGGGTGATGCTAGGTAGGAAAGACATAAGGAAAAGACTTTAGACATATATTAAGAGAGAGAAAGAGAACAGGGAGAATGTTCCTCAAAGAACACAGTAATATGGGATATATAAAGCTTATCAAAATGAACTATATTTTTCATTTCAACATGCATATTACATTTATTACATTGTCATCATGATGGATTTTCTTTAATATAAGCACTCCAGAGCCCAAATATAGTGTTATAGTTACTGTAAATCAATGTGTTCCCAAACAGGATACACACGGAGCTACATTCATAGGTCTAGGTTCCAAATGTGCTTTTTTTTAACCAAAGGAGCAAACTTATGGTTTTGTCTCTAGGAGAAAGACCCTCAAAATGACCCCCAAAATACAAACTACAGAGAATCAGTACTGACAGTAAAATAATCCTACTCAAACACAACGTACCACAAACATACAGAGGTAGGGTATTTTTTGATTAAAACATGACAAGATTACAAGGGACTTGTTCTTCAACCCAGGACTCTTCAAAGCAAATCCTACAATCCTTTCCCCCCTTCAGCAGGACAAGCATCCTTGCCTTCTCCCATTAAAGCATTAGTTTTCTCTGGACAAGAATCCACAAATTTCCCTATTAATCAAATCAAATATTTCCACACTAATCAGAATTTTTGTTGAAAGGAGGAAGGGCTCAACATCTTCACGGTAGATTCTTGTCTTGAGAGTAAATTTATGAGGCTGGTTTACTCCTACTAGCAAACATGTACATTCTTATGGTAATCCATCATTTTTGAAGGCACATCCTTTTGTTATCACTCTGCATTCACTCTTAGAGTTACAGGCATTTATTTATCTCCTCCGCAGAATGCTGGGAAACAAGCCAATACAAATCTCAGTACATCAGAAAGATGACAACAGATAACACAGGAAAAACTATTCCACAGCCCAGCAGAAGTAGATAAAAACTCAGTATACATCAAAGTAATTTCAGAAGCAATTTCTATATCTCTGGAGCAAACATCGCTTAAAAATTTCAAGTTATTCTGTGGGGAAGCCCAAAGAAGTCACTGGTCTGGGGAGTTTCAAAAAGTCAGCAGAATTCCCTCCTGAGCAGTTTATAACCATCTAGTAAATGAACTCGCTCTTGTTCTGCATTCTCTCACCGTATCTTCAGACTTATATGACTTCAAACCACATTAAAACAATCAAATTTCTCATATTTTAGTCTGCTGGAGCTCTGCCCAAGTTGCTTCAAGTCATAAAGTTTCTCTGCTTTGGGGCCTTTTACACTTTTGTGCTGTTTGTCAGCCTAAAACAGACCCTCCTCTTACCACACTTGGGACACGGCCACTTTAGCAGATACATAAAATAAGATCCAGAGTAATTGATTTGCTCAGTGTAACAGGGCAAGTCAGCAGCAAGGGCCTGCAGCAGGACTCAGGTTTTCTGGAATTTGGGAGTATAAAAGAATTCACAGGGCCGTATTTTCTTTCCAGAGTTAAGGATAAATTACTCAGGCAGCTGAAGAGAAACACCTCAGGTCAGTGAGTTTCATTAAAAATGTTACCAACCGAGGTTTTCAATGAACTGTGTTTGTGACACAGAGAGATGATTTCTGTATTCAGAATAAAAAGTGGGGGAAAAAACTAAACCAAAACCAACCAAGCAAACCCTCGAAATGAAAACAAAACCAAGCAAAAACCCAAACTCAAACCAAACCAAACAAAACCAAAAAAACCCCCCCAAAAAAACCCCAAACTAAAAAACCAAAGCAAAACAAAAAACCCCAAAATGCAAGTTTCCCAAAACTTTGGAGAACTTATTCCCAAAATCATTCATGTAGTGGCTTGTATAATGAGATGTGTACACAGTGCTGCTTCCTGTCTAACATATCTTACAAGCACTCGGGTCTGTAATCAAAGGAAACACGTCCAGAGAGGATTTCACACCAGGGTAGAGATTAAGACTTCATTAAAAATTCTCTTTGTACTCCCTGGAGTGGCACGAGAGGCCACACAGATCCCTCCAGTCATGCACAATGGTGAAGGCTCTTTCCTATTCTGAAAATAATTCTTTAATTTTTGTAAGATTTTCTGAACTAGCAAACCCCACAAAATTCCCATAAGCCAGTAAAAGATAATTCAGTATATCTTCCTTTTATTCCTTTGATAGAATGTGGGCTTATCTTTTACTTTTAAATTATTAAATTTTTTTCTTACTAAAGAAAACATCTCATGTTCATGACCCTACAAACCCCTGGACTACATTTAGCAGGTAACCTAACTGCAGGTGAAAATGATCTGTGGGGTAGGAGTAAAAACTACATCTTGCTGGTTTTGTCTTCTGTGACTCAGAACAAATCTAAAGCCCTTTGCATCTCACTCATCACAAAAACATGTAGGATATGGAAAGGTGTGAATTTAGATGTTTCTTGGGATCCTTAACAGCCTGAGTGCCACTTGCCTACACCTCCCTCTCATCTTGTTCTCGTAAGTACACTAAAGTTGGTAACTTGTAGTAGTGCCTACTACTGCAGAACTCGGTTCCCCCACTTCCAAAATGCTTTCTGCCTGTAGCCTTAAAGCCACCTACTTCATCTCTATCTGCCCCCTCCTGAAGGGTGTCTGGAGAGCTTTCTCCCCCCAAACTCAGAAGTCACAAGGGTTAAGCAAACCAAAAATAATCAGTCTCCAGACTGAAATAATCAGTCTGGCTGCAATTTAAGGGATTAAATCCTCAGAATCAAAGAGCCCCTACCAGAAGCCCCACAAGGATGCTCTGCTGGGGACATGGAGGTCTCCAGAAGAAGCCTGGTCCATGGCATTTCAGCCCTGCAAAGCCAGAAGGGCAGTTCCTTCGTGCAGAGCACATCAGCAGTGCACCACGGCCGAGCTGATGCTCTGCTGCTTCCCCCATCCCTGCCAAGCTGCACACGATTTCCGTGGGATGACAACCCCTGCACACCCTTCTGGCCAGTGCAGACACGGGTGGGCAGAATTGGGTCCTCTTTGTGTCCCATTTCCCATCTCACAACAACCCAGTGTGTGCGTGTGACTGTGCTGCTTTCCAGCATTCCTGCACCCCAAGGAACAGGCTCAAACACTGCAAGGGCCATCAGCTACCTTCAGTGGAGCCAGGACACATTTTTATTTTTAAAAGAACCCCATATCTGAGAAATGAACAACTGTGGTGAGCCTGCTTCACCTCCACATAACCCCTGAGTAAAAGCAGACAAGCTGGAACAGCCAAGGACTGATCTATGTTTCAGCAAACACCTTCTGCAATTCTGTGAAGTGTCAGAGACAGAGGTTTGAGTCCAAAAACTCTCTTCAATTTAAACACCTGTATGCATCAGTGAGAATCCTGCCTGGATAGCAACTAACACTGCAGGGATGAGGGGCTTTGCTTCAGGCCAGGAAAAAGAAATGCCCAATTCTCTCCCACTTTTCAGCAAGACCTGAGGTCTTGACGTCTCCTCAAAAAACAAGGGGCTGATAAGCAGGAAGGCAACTGCTCATGTTTTATCTCCTTCATGGTGCAGAGCATCAGGCAGCACCCTTGAGAGCTGGTGGAGCTCTCAGGGGGGAGCTGCCTGTGGGGTGCCAGGGCAGGGAGATGGGAAACTACAGCAGGAGGATGGGCAAGACTCACCCAGGAGCAGCCCAGAGGCCAAGCTGGAGAGACTATGGGGAGAGAAAAGCTTCTGTAGGGACCCACAGATTTTGTTCTGTCTGAAAAGTTATCAGAATCATTGTGACAGAAAGTAAAAAGTGGAGGCAAGGACACAAGCCCTGCAAGGACACTGGATCCTGGAGATAACCTTCTCTGCAAGTCATTCAGTAACTGTGAGGGATCCTACTGAGCAAGTTGTGAGGTTCTATTGGATTGCTTTTGTGAGCCAGCAAGGTGATCCTCGAAAACACTTCTCTTGGTGGACTCTTCTTCCAAAAGGAGAGGGGTATTTCCATGTCAGTGCTACAGCCAACTCAGGCTCCCACAGCTGGGGGCAGATGGAGAGGTGACTCCCCATCCTGAGATGCTGTAAATGCTCTTTACTGTTGGGAGGCTAGAAAAAACATTCAGAAAGAATCTGACTGCTGCTTAAGATAGTTGATTTCAACAGCTGGGATGGATGAACCCTGTAAAACTCAGTTACCAGGAAGGTTAAGAAATACTCCTATCATGTTATGCCAAAGTAGGCCTGTACAGAACCCACAAGTATTAAACTCTATTAAGGCAATTTTAGTTTTTTCTTAAGACTTTTACCCATAAAATTCCTGTATCAGCATGTGCACACTACTGCACAGAACTTACCTCCAACACCTCAGCATCCTGGACTTGGCAGTAAAAAATTTAGAGAAGTCATGAAGGTTTACTGATAAATCTTTCTCATGGATATAATGAGAAACAAAAAAGAAAATAATCTGCCCATGATTGAGTCAGGTTATAGGGGGAGGCAGTGATAAAATCTGTAGAGGTGTCAGACAAGTAAAGGACTAACAGATTTTAAAAAATAGAAAACCTGGAGTGATGTTTCTTTACCAAATTTGATACAACGTATTTTCTACAGTTGCCATTTCAAGAAAATGACTCAGCTGTTTTAATTAGTCTATCAAAATACCAAGGGAAAAAAAGAAAAAAATGAGGTCACATTTCAAGCTTGTCTCTTTCTGATTTTCTGGTCGGAAAAAGCATCCCCAAACTTTTTAAAAAATCCAGATTCTGAAGGAAGTGTTAAATACTTTGTTTTCCCCACGTATTCCAGCCAAGCTGCCTTTGCTGTCTCTGGGGTGGTTGTTACAACACTGTGTGCTGCTGCCCTGGCTTTCAGAGATGTGAACCCCAACCAACCCTTGCTGCCTCTTTAGGAGATAGAGCTACTCAGCACCTGAGAAAATTACATCTTGACTGAAGTCAATTTAGTATCAGAGAAAAGTGTTCCCTGCCAGCCTCGACTGTCCCAAACACCAATTTCTCCACCTCACAGGTGTGTTACACAAAGGGGCAGCAGCACCACGTGCAGATGGAATTAGACATGACCTGCAGAGAGAGGGAAAGGAAGAATTTGCTCAACCTGTCCCCCTCAATTTGAGATTACAAGGGAAGGTTTCAATGATAAAACACATCTTGTACCATAAGCACTTCCATTTTAGTAATTAGGGGAAAAAACACCTCACTAAAGATGCTTAATAAAGACAAGAGTTTTAGTACATCCTGGAGTTTCAGAGCTGTGCCCTGTCCAAACTAACAGGCTGAGTGTCAAAAGAAGGACTGACATGCCCATAGTGTCTAAGTTTAAATTTATTTAATATGAAAAAACATTTACAAATCCACCATGCAATCCACCATGCACTCAACCTGGATCTAGTGAGGTTAAAGTAGGACTTTGTGCTGCTTTACCCACAAAACTCTTTTAGCTACAGAGGTCTGAGTGGTTTACAAGTGTTAACTAAGATCAGTTTTACTGAAGCCGTGTGAGGAATAAACCGAGGACACAGACAAAGGGAGAAATGTTATCTTTCCATTCCAGTTCTCTAGCCAGGAGACCAGGCCTTCTTTCATAACCATTTCATACAGAAAATGTTATTTCATCCTACAAGTCAGCTAAATGATTTGATTTGACTTTCTACTCACAAAGGAAAAGGTATTTCTAAACAACAAATAAACATGTGCCTCTTTTTCTAATGTAGTTATTAGAACAGACTTTATAAATTATTCTCAGTAGTTCTGGAGCCCAAAGGAATGCTCTCCACCTGCCTGACAGTTAAACCAGGGGCAGAGTCAGAGACATTCCAGATTGCTGTGGAGCCTCTGGAAAGATCTCTATCACTGCCATTCCTAACTCCTCAACATTGTGCCCATAGGAATAGGTCCTTTTAGGAACCTAGAGCTCTCCAAGGGGGTCATATCCATTGCAAGCAAGTTAAACTTACTGAATCCATTAACATCTTGGCAGCTGGAAGAAAAAGCTTCTTCATTGTGAACAGCACTGAGTTTGGTGGAGGTCTTGTCAGAAGTAGCCACGGGACCCATCTCCCTCTGCGTGCTGGTCTGAGTCTCCTTCTGCTTCTTGGCTAGCTTCCTTTGGGGTGGTTTGGAGAGGGGAGAAATCAAGGTCAGTTTTCCCTCATTAAAACCAAAAGCAATGGCAAAATATTTTGTCAAACCACAGTCATCCCACTCGGTCAGACATGCAGGGCATGTGACAAACCGCACGCGAAGAAACCCCACAGCTTTTAAATGCAACTTGTGGAGCACAGTAAATACCACCACACCAGCCTGTGAGCCCAGCTGGCCCTCCCAGTCACTTATCTGGCACAAACCTGCATCACCCCAGCAGTGGGAGTGCTACCTCAGCCTGGGAAAGGGTGGGATAAGTCCAGCCCCCGGGGCGGGTGCTGGGCGCTCCAGGAGGAGCAGAGGGCTGGGGATGGGAGCACGGCTCACTCCGAGGTAACAGGACATCTGTATCCCGCGGGATGCGCCTGGAGTGCTCCCGGGGAGCGTGAGACCTGGCTCTGTGCGACCTGAGAGCTGGAGCACAGCTTTATCCTGTCCCCGAGCAGAGCAGGGAGGGCAGCAGCCTCCGGAATCCTGATCCACGCCCGACCTGCGTTGGGAACTCCCAGCCAGTGGAGGGTGGGGCACATTCAAGGTTGAAATCGTTTTAACAATGTCCAAATACGCTCGTGTTCTGCGAAAATGGGTCTTTTGTTTTGAGGAGACATCAAAAACTGTCAAAAGCAGAAAGTGCTCTGAAAACACTAACAAAGCTGAGAACATAAGAGGCTCCTCTTTTGCAAACACAGGTCGTAATAAGGAAATGGAGAGAAGCAGGAAAAGTGAGCTGCTAAGCTTCCACTGACATTTGACTGCCCTGTGCTTCATTCGTATCAGAGAGCAAAACCCTTTAAAAATGAATGTGTGACATTCTACAATCCACACCTTGAAAAAATATCACACAAATCCCTAGCACCAGCAAAGTTCTACACGACTTCCCTAGATAAGAAAATAAAACAAAATAAAAGGGAGAAAAACAGATTACTGTAAGAAGGAGCTTTAGTTTTCTTTTTTCCTCCAACTCAAGGAAAAAAAAAATCCTAACAACTAAATCATTTTGCAAAGAGGTTTTTCTTCTCTAAAACAACATGCTTATGGTAAGTACTACCCATCTTTTAAACTTAATTAGATGCTTTAAAAAGGTACTCCTTGCAACATAGTCTAACAGGCTTTATTTATCCACAGAACATGTCAGAGTGGCATTTACAAGCAAGTTCAAGCACACAGCTGAGCCCCAGCCTCCAGGAGATGGGCAGCTTGGCCAGTTATTCTTGTTTGCAAAGAAGGGTCAAAGAGAGCTAAATCCTTTGCCTATGTCTGTGGGAAAAGCCTATTTTAAAGCAAGGTAATCCAGATCAGGAGAGCACAGATTTATGGAGAAAACTCGAATGTTTGCTGCAAACTTTTGAACAAATACATCAGTTTCACCTGCTCAGCCAGTTGGGGTTCAGCCATTTACGATTAGTGGTTCCAGTGCAAGCCCAGAGCTATTCAAATTGGGTACCTCAGCACAGGGGGCTTACTGAGATCTCCCTAAACCCCCAGGGTGCCCCCACTTCTGCAGGTGAAGGTGCAGAGAGGGGAACAGTCCTTGAGTGATGAAGCAAAAAGCTGGTGTTTAATGCTGTTAAGAGCTTTGCTTCCAGTGTTCAGCAGCGTTGGCACAGCCAGATTTAGGGGCTGTGAGCTGCAGACATGGGAGCCCCTGGTTTTTTGTGCTGTGGTACCCGAGGTAACTACAACAGTCTTGAAGTGTATTAACCCTGCTTTGTGGTTCTTTTAGTCCTGATGATTTGCTAATGCCTGTGTGAATTCTTTGGCAAGAGGAATTAAAATCACTCAGTGGGAAGCACTAATCCAAAATGCAGAAGTCCTTCATATCAAGCACTCTGGACTGCTGGGGTGAGCCACTACAGACGACCAGAACTGATGGTTAAAAATGGTGAGTCAAAAGGGGCGACTTCTTTATTCAATCCAAATTAAATTATTTGTGGCAATAATTATCTGTAAGTCGCCATTGCCTGGTATCTTTTTAGAAATGCCAACAGGCTACAAAGAGCTGGAATTGGCAAACTTGTTTTCTCTTTGAGTGAACGAGCAACAACATTTCTGCATGTCCTAGGCAGGAAAAAAAAACCCCAAACCCAAGCCCCTTAGTCCCCAAAGGCCTGCTTACAAAAGCCCTATGCAAAGGAGTTCTACCTGGTCCTGTAGAAGACAGAGAGGCCCCTAAAACATTGGCTTGAATGCCTAAAAAGAAAAGGTGACATGAGTTTAAAGTTCTCAATCTACCTCACACACACAACCCGGGTCTGCATCTGAAAACGCCACAATTTGCTTTAAACAGTGTGTTATCAGTTTCCACCTTTCTCCCTCTCTGTTCCAAGAATGTAAAAATTCTTCATCTAAATTTAGAGGGAAAAGGAAGACAGATCTCTTTTGAGGATTTCAGAGCTAAGCTTGCCAGACACATCAAGGGGCTCTCGTTTTCTAAACGTGCCTTTTCTGCTGCCGTGCCGTGTCTGGAGAGAGTGGCAGCACAGGACTAAGCCTATTTGGTCCTTACCATCATTATAATTCATAGAAAAGATTATAAAATCAAATGACTAGCACTTTCCAGAATGTTAGGGATGTGACTTAAAACCCACAGCTAGGTAAAGGTTTATTTCCCAGCGTGTCAAAATGCCTTTGGAACTGGAAAAGCATTTATCAAGAAATGCTGCTTCCAAAAATAGGGCGCTCCAAGAGATCTCTGTGAATCCCTGACAAGCCACGTCGGTGACACGGCTCCTGCTGTCCCCGCTGACCAGCCTGCCCTGCACAGAGCCGCTGAAAGGCCCTGACAAAGCTGCTAGCAGAGCATTAGTGTCAATCACGGGCTGGCTGCGGGCACCCAGCGTGTCCCCAGCACAGCCTGACACCCGCGGAGCAGACGCGTCCCACTCATGCATTATGCAGCTGAAAGGGGGAGGAAATAAAGGACCAGGCAGATATTTGGGAGAAGAGTCTGATACAATCGACACAGAATGTCAGGATGGGAATAAAATGATCTTAATGCCAGTTTACATTCAAGGGTAAGGAAAATGTGCCGAGAAGAAAACACGAGTCCATGGATGGGGTTTACTGGGTTGCCCTTTTAAGTTCAAGAGGGGTTGGAAATGAAGAGATGATGTTTGCAAGCACCACACACACACACACACAGAGGAGGGATGAGACAGAAAGATGCTCAAAGTTGAGTAAAAAAAAAGAGACAGCTGTATAATCAGGCAGTTGATGCTGACCCCACTAAAGCAAGGAGAAAAGCCATTGGCAGTGAACCTCAACTAAGTGTGAATTTGGGGAGAAAAAAAAATGATGGAGATTGGATTCAGTTATTCTTGAAACTTCTACTCCTATCAGAGACTACATATAAAATCTGAAGCACTATATTAAAATTGTGGGAGTTCCACGTAAACAGCCAAGGAATGCAAACTTGGTATCAAGCACAAACCATTTACTGCCATGGGCATTAATCAGAAAGCTCAAGCAATATTTTCCGTTGGAAGTACCTGCAGGATCAGATTCCTGTTTTGTGGAGGTTTGGATAAACATCAAGGGTTCTTTTTTCAAAAACAGCTTCCAACTCCTCTCTAACTTTTTCTATCAAGTCTATGAGCATGAACATTAAATCTGTAACTGCCACTCCTGGAGAACTCTCGTGCGTGTACGTTGACAGATTTAATTTTAGATGTTTCACAAGGATGGATTATATACACTACAGCGTAGATTTGCATGCACAGGTAATTCAGACATTAGGTATAGATCACGTAAGTTAAACGTGAAGTTTCCTCCTACAGACACGAATTGCCCTCATTTTCAATAAGCAATTTAAGAAAGCTGAAAAATAAAATTCCTTTTAGAGAACTGTGCGTAGCAAACTCCTAGCAGTACACATGCAATTTATGGTGAAATCTGCAGCAGTTTCAGGCAGGCAGTGATGAGCCATGCAAATACCAGGGAGCACTGGTTCAACAGCAGATCTATGGAAAAGGATCCATCCCCTAAACCCACAGTAGGTGACAAATTTGATTTGGAAGAACAGTTTCATGCTGGTTTAAAAATAAGGGCATGGCACTGTAATCTGCAAGCCCTGGGTGATCCTTTTGCTCTGACTGAGGGTGGGAGAGGGCTGTGCTGCAAAACTGCACTTCAAACAAGACGTGTGCCAGAGGACACACACAAAGGAGGACACGGAAGGTACAGCTGGAAAATGTGATCTACAAACAAAGGCCAAAAGAAATATGGATCTTTAATCTAGAGAAAAGGAAATCATAAAGGGTTGATAGGTCTTCAGACATGAGAAGACACCACAGGGGAGCTGTTCTCACTGTCTGCAGGGGCTGGGGAATGGGAAGCTCTGGGAAGGGCAGTTCATTTTAAACTGGGGGAGAGCTCTAGGCAGGAGAAGCTGCCTGTCTCTCAAGCCAACGGGGCAGACAGGCTGGGAAACCCTGCTCACTGGAGGTGTGTGAACAGAGCAAGGGGAACGAGAGCTCAGAGCAGTGCAGCCTTCTGTCACACTGACACTTGGGGGATCTGCTCCGTGCTCCCATGGGCAGCTTTCTTAGAGTCCCTGCTCTTAGGGCCACTGCAAGGGCCAGTCCCCACTCACAGAAGGGCACCGACAGCTTTGCTTGTGCCTTTTACACCTGCCATGGTGAAGCCAAACTGGGTGCAGGCTGTGGCAGGAGCAGAGGGCGGGCACTGGAGCACAGGGGTAGTACAGGTGCAGTCAAGGTGTGGTGAAGAGTGAGGAGCACTGCCGCTTACAGAGCAAACGTCACGGGGCAGGAAAAGGGCAGTGATGTACAGGTAAGTCAGGAGATGCCCTGAGTATTTTGCACTGTGTGTACACAAACACAGGCTCTTCAGAAATATGAGCTAAGCTTCACTTGATCGAATTAACCACTATTTGTGGAGGACTTAGTTTTATATATAGGGGTTTTTTTTAATTTTACTTACAACCAGAGAAACTTTAGACAAGACAGGTGCGTGTAAGAGCCATGCAGTACAAGTCCATTCTGGTACAGACAGACACAAACCCTGCCCTCTGCCAAGTGCAGGTTTGCAATCACCACACATACATGTTCTAAATGAAATCTCAACTACTTTCTGCATTTTGATTTTTTTTTTTTAATTTGCTTTCATTAGACTGGCATAGCCACTGATTAACGATTCTGTTTTTCCATCATCTAATGAGAAAACCATCTAATGAGAATGTTTCTTCTTAAAATCCTGATTTAGGAAGCTGACCTGTGCAGGCAGATCCCACCATCCATGGAAATATATGGAGATATTTATGTATGAATGTGGTTATATGGAGCTATGCCCATAAATAAAATAAAGGGATGTTTTTCTTTTCAAATGTCCCACAGATGGTGGAAATAAATTCATCACAAACTCTGTTATTTCAAAAAATGTAAGTATAAATTTTGCTTAATGACCTTTGACAATCTCTCCCCTGAAAAGGAACCCCCAGCTGAAACCTCCAACAACTCAAACTGGTCTGAAATTCCAGTGGGAGTTGAAGGGGCTTCCTACATTGCAATCGTCACCCTGGAGCTCTGGTCAGTTCAGGGAGAGAAGGAAAACAACATCTTGGCCATTGAGTGCCCTTTCCTTATAAATAACATTAAACTGAATGCTTGTAACACACACATGAATCTCTGTACTTCCAGAAATACTTCCCAGGTCTCATATCACTCTTGATTAAATTTCATTCTGCAGCCATTACCCAGCCCAGGAGAAAGAAACAAACCAAAACAAACCACCCACACACAGACAGCATTTCCATTTCTTTTCCTGGTGAGCAAATAACAAAATCATGATATGGATTGCTGCAGTTGAAAGTACTGTTGCAAAAGAGGTGTCTGTCATTAAGTGCAAGCCCTCCTGTAAGGTGGATGAATGGCTGGCTGTGTTCTACAGCTTCAGCTGGGAGAAAAACCAACATTCTCCAGACCTGGCTGGTATCTTACACTGCCCAGTAAACTTGAGTGCAGAAAGACAGCAGCAGTTCTGCCCCAACCTTAGACATGTTTTGTGTTGGTGTAAATACAGAGTAACTCCTGTGAGAAGGTTCAGGCATCACCCTGGGGACAGGGATGCAAGGAGTGCACCAGGACAGGCACTCCTAATCCCACCTCTTTCTTTTCCCAGCATCTCAGACCGTACCCAGCTGACCTTTGCTGATGTAAACTGGAGTGCACTGTGTGATGTCAGCCCTGCACAATGAGCTGCAGGTTAGGAATCGAGGCCTCCTGGGTTTGCATTTCCACTTACAGCATGTTAAAGAGCTCTGTGACCTTCTCTTTCATCCTGTCCTATTCGTTGTAGGAAGTTTTCAGTTAAGTGCTGCCATATATTTGATAAAAATCCCATAACTTTTTACCTATAACTATGTATGCCCAAAATAGCTGAAAGAGCTGCTCCTATAAATGAATATTTTTGACTGATTTCACCAGAGCTGCAGATAGTGAATCTTACAGAATCAGATTTTACAGTCCTGGAATGCAGCAGAACACAAGACTGGCTGAAGGCAGAGCTCCAGGCTAGAGATAACCACAATGCTGTGCCTGTCTCTGCAAACACCAGTTACTCATGGCACAGGTGTCTGTGACTTTAACAGAATTCACATTCAGAACTGGTTAAAAGAGCTAGGGTTGGAGATTTTGGTCCCTAACAAGAAGAAATACCAGTACAGCAGATGACAAAGGGTTGAGAGGACTTATCTGAAAGCGGACGTGAATTGCTCTAAGAAACACAACTTTAAAGTCCAGAAACTGAAACCAAAATGAAGTGATGTAGTCCATATGGTCACATTTAAAGGTCTGCCAGCAGGTCTATTTGGGAACCTGCTTTTCAATACTGGTAACTCGTTCCGCTGATTTTTGCTTCAGGACTAAAACATTCATACAAGGTCATAGCATGGAAACAAATTCTATTTAAAAAATCTGTATCTATACATATTGTTGCTGTTATTTTCACAACATTTCAAATAAATTTAAATCCAGCCTCTCTGCTCACAGGAGTCTAGAGCAATTTCAATCAAGTTTGGCTAAGAATTGCACAGTCCTTAGCAATTTCAGATTTTCATCTGCAATTATAATGAAACACCCTATTTCATGTGAAACTTGAAACATGAAACTCAAGAAAACTTCATTGTATGCTCCTTCATGGAGCTTTTCTCCTGCTTTCTTCCCTCCCTACTGGAACATCCCTCTTACCTTGATTGCTGTTCAAGGGAAAAAGACAACAGAGATTGGTTTTCCCACATCAGGGAACAGACCAAGTGTCCATCTGGAACAAAATGCTTCCATGCAGAGCCTGGTGACGGAAGTGTTTACTGTGAGATGAGAGTTTATGTGTTGCCTCCACTACCACGATGCCCCAGCTTGCAGAGCTGGTGCCTGGGGGGGTCCCTGGGTCACCATAAACACAGCTAAGAACGAGCTCTTTGCAAAAAAATGTTGGGTGTGGTACCAGGGAGGTAAAGCCCCACCATTTCTGCATCCTGAGCTCAAATCTCCACTGGCTCTTAGGAACACTAAGCTTGCCTGATGATACCTCTGGCTATTCCCTTGTGTGACTTGCTGCATGGTGGGCATCTGCCTTATTAAACTTTATTAAACCTTATTAAAGCCCTTGCTTCTGCCTCTGCTGAAGCTCATTGCAACCCCAGGCTTGAGTGACCTCCAGAGGTTTCTCTCTTCACTTTCCCTGAGTCACTGCACTGTTCCCTGAGGAAAAAGGTTCTAGTTAATTGATCCACAGCAAACAGATCCCTTAAGGATCCCTGTGCTTGCCCTGGCAGAGCAATCCTCAGCTGACTGCTTAAAGCAGTGCTGTGCAGCTGTGAAATGGGTCACATAGGGCTCAGAAGTTGATTCTGCTTTTTAAACACACAAATCTCAAAATCAAATAAAGCAGGGAACATTCTGACCACACACTGCCTGCTGGGAAGAGGCAAAATTATGATGGAGAACCTCAGACTGAATTTTTCAGGCAATGGTGCTGCTGGTCGAAAGGAGACCAGAACAGCAAGACAGGAGAAATGCGCAGAAGAGGAAAGGTTCTATCACTAAGTTCAACTAGCTAGGAGCACCTATGGGTTAGAACCATCCCCTACTTTAGCACTTAGTTAAACTTCTCTTTCATCTGACTACTTAAGGTCGAATTCCACTCTTGGTGAGACAGTGTGAAGTCGAGAGGAAATGGAGTTACTCTGCATTTACAATTACATCACTGGGCAAGGTCATGACTTGGGGTGCTCTCCTAAAGCTCCTCACATGCTCAGAAAGTGCGGAAGGTTCCTCTTTCAGGAGTTTTCTGATAGGTCACTGAGAAGCAAATCCCCTCCAAGCAGTGGAGATCCCCAACACAGGGATCCTCAGACTTAACTCCTTTTCCCTGTTGTTTGGATGTAAAGCAAAACCATGTGGAAAAGAAGTCAACCTCCCTTACAATGGCAGCACATTAACCCTCTCGTTTCACTGGCCTGCTGAACACCCTCCAGGTGTGTCCCCAGGACAAAGCCCCAACATGAGACACACAGGAACTGTAGGGAGGGGCAGAGGAGGTGGCTGCTGGAGCAGCAGACCAGGAGGGGCCATCAGGGCACATGTGGCCCTTGGACAACTTGCTGGGTTTCAGAGCCCTGACAAGTCTGGCAGGGTGGTGCTTCCTGGGAAAAGGCTGATGTCAGTGATGCGGCCCCTGCTGCTTCTGAGAGATGGAGAGGGCAGAGCTGCTCCAGCAACAGCTGCCTTCTCCAACCCTCCCAACCTCTGATGGCAGCAGACACATCCAACTCACTTCTCCAGGACTCTTTCCTCACATCACTGATCCAGCCCTCTCCTCCTCCTGATCCTCAGACAACTGTTATCATGGCAGAAACAGCTTGGCCCTGATTGCTTTCCAGCCCCTCAGTCTTTAGACAACAGATGGCTCTGGAAGTACCGATGTGTGAAGCATTTTCATGTGCCTTAACAACTGCCTTAATTATGCAGCATTGTCATTAGGACTGGACAGGTGATTTAGATCTGAATATCTGAACCACTTCATCATCCAATGATCTAAACCAACACTCGGAACCTGGCAACTCCAGGGACAGGGATGTTTGCTGAGATAATGACAAGGCTTACTTGTCAGAAACATTACAATTTGTAAAAAAATATCCACGGCTGAGAAAGTCCCAACAATAACCTTCAGGTGTGAATTTCCCTGAAGTCTGGCTGCGAATAATGGTCCATTTAAAAGGTGCACTTGGGACACTCTGTATTTGTCCATTCGAATTTACAGAATCATAGAATTGTGTATGTTGGAAAAGATTTCTAAGATCATCAAGTCCAACTGTTCCCCCAGCACTGCCAGGTCCATCACTAACCCATGTCCCCAAGTGCCACATCTACACAACTTTTAAGTGCTTCCAGGGATGGTGACTCCACCACTTCCCTGGGCCACCTGTTCCGGTGGTGGACAGCCCTTTTGGTGAAGAAATTTTTCCTGATATCCAATCTAAAGAAGAATATCCAGTTTGAAGAGCTATAAACCATAACTGACATATCTGTGGACATTCACGTTTTTGCAGGCACAGTTACAGGTACAATGGTAAAACAGGGAAAACGTAACAGCTGAGGAAATAAAACACAATCTGCTGGGAAGACAAGGAAAAATGGAATGGTAAACAAACAACAACAACAACAACAACAAATGGTAAAAGAAAAGAATACAACAAAGCACAAAATTACCACAGGGTGAACATGCTCAAGAAACATCATCCCCAGCCAAGTACTTACAAGTAATAGGAGTAGGAATATGCATTTCTTCTAAATATCGATGGCCAGACAGATGAACAAAATATCCAAAAGGAGAAAAAAAGAAAATCACATCATTAGATTTAGATGAACTCTCGGATTTTTTTTCCAATATACAAAGTATTTGAGCTGCTTTTTGTATTGAGCTACCATTTGCCTACACTTCTTTCAGGAGCTGTATGTTGGTGAGGAATGGGTACTGGAGACAGGTTGTGTTTCCACTTCTGCTACTGACTTGTGTCACCCCTCACCTTTCAGTTCCCTCACCTTGTCACGTCAGTTACATGGGCAATGAGGCTTAGTTTTGCCTGTTAAGTGCTTTGAAATTTTTGAAATGGAAAGAAAGCTGTCAGAGCTATTAATACAAGCAACAATAAATAGGAAAGTGACAATGTAAGAACGCCACAATTTTGGAATATTTAGACAATGAGCAAATTGTCTAATGACAAATCAAGCTTCATCAAACTCTAAAATGCAAATAGTTCATTAACAATTCAAGCATCACTCCATATTTATAGCTGAGCACTGGGGGTATGCATTAGCTGTCTGCGTCACTGTGATTAAGCATTTTCTACCACAGTTTTTCAATTCATTTCAGAACATTTTGGGCAGCACCACAAACTGAGCCTTGGCAATCAGTTAAAGCTTAAGAGGTGATTTCCCTTTTATAACTGGAAAGGGGCTTCTTTGAAAAGACTGGTTCACAACAGACCTAGCCCAGGGTATTACAGATTTACCTCAAAAGCAGCAGCAATGGTCAAGACAGGGAAAACAATGAAACACAAACTTCAACCTATTGCACAGCTTTAAAATCCCATCCTTGAGGACACTTGACTAGGAATCGCTTAGAAATAGAAATGTAGGATTTGAATGTTCACTTTTGTGGTTGCTCTGAACACAACTTCTGTAAGCACATGTGGAAACCAGGCCCAGCTCAGTGACTCTGTCCACAATCACCCTCTCTGCTCTGAGGGCAGTTCATGAGGGTCAAACTGACGTGACATGGTTTTCCTGGTGATGGCCTTTGCTATAAACCTGATATTCTGGCCAGATTCCTGATGTATGCCAAGTTATTTGAATGGCCCTGATTCCACGATACACCTGAATGTGTTTTAACTAAATCCTGTTCTCTCCTGAAAGCCAGACATTCTGCAGGCCCTAGCAATGTGAAGTGTTTGCCACTGAGCTTCCCTGTGAAATTCCAAGTTCCACTGAGCCTCTAAACAAAGGGAAAAATGACCAGGATGTGGAAAATGAGAGCCCACACAGCTGAACCCCTGAAATCCCCCAAATTATTGCATTAAACCAATCCCTCTCAGAGGCCAGGACCAGGGTTCACACAGCATCATCAATTTTAACTGTTCCCTTGAACATCTTGCTGTACTTTCTGCTGCTCTCCTGTCTGGGCCACAGACATCTGTGATCCCACCAGACTCTCAGCTCTCATTAAAAAGCTGCACATCCCTCCAGGCTGCGCAGGAAGACTCAGAAAAATCTGATCCGTAAGGATAGAAAATAAAGGAAGACAAACAAAAGGAGGATTATGTTTTGGAATTGGACTGTCCATTTTGGCTCAAATTCTCTCAAAATATGCAGCCTAAAATAAGGATTTACAAAGGAATATTTCAAAGCTTCCTGTGAAGACTGGTCTGAGTTATGGTTCAGTAAAAATATGACCTGGTCCTAGAATGTGCAACACAACCCAAAGCCCTGCCTGTCTCCCACCTTAAACAGGGACACAGAAGGGACACAGGTCACTGAATGTGCAAATATCCCTTTTCCTAATTCTATCCTATAGCTTAGGTATGTTCTGCCCAAGAGGCTTTGGGGTTTTATTTAATTAGTTTAAGGTAACAACCTAAATCCTAATCCAGAATAAGGAGCTGAATTTCCATAGGAAGAAATAATCCTAGACCCTACATAGCCCCAAATCTCCTTTTTTGCTACCGACAGCAGTTTAAAGAACTTATTTACAGTGCACCCATGACAGGCTGTCTGATCCTATTTATTCAGTCTTGTTTTTAAAGGGGTCAGTGCAGGCTTTGTCTGCTCAAACACACAAGCCTGAGAAGTGTCACATTCTTCACTCCAGGGAAATACAAGTCACGATTACACCAGAATTAAAACTGCCCAGATGAAATCAGAACTGACCAAAATCAAATCCTCTGGGGGGGGTTGCAAAGTCAAAGGGTATTTTCTCCTGAAAAATGTCTTGTTTTTACTAACCAATCCTGTATTCTCTATTACAAAAATATATTTAACTAATATTAAGGACAAAAAAACCCAAGGTCCTTAGAGAATTATTTTCATACAATGAAAATGAGGTATTTCAAGATATGTATCTATTAAGGAAAGAAAGTGGTACTGCCTTCTGTGGGCAAATACACTCATGTGAGCACTGATAACCACCTCTAAATTAACAGGTTAAATTATCGCTGAATCCCAGAATGGCTTAGGTTGGAAAGGACCTTAAAAATCATCTCATTCCAGTCCCCTGCCATGGGCAGGGACACGTTCCACTATCCCGGGTGGCTCCAAGCCCCGTCCAGCCTGGCCTTGGGCACTTCCAGGGATCCAGGGGCAGCCACAGCTGCTCTGGGCACCCTGTGCCAGGGCCTCCCCACCCTCACAGGGAAGAATTTCTTCCTAACATCTAATCTAAACCTACTCCTTTTCAGTTCAAAGCCATTCCCCCTTGTCCTGTCACATCCATGTTCATGTAAACACTTTCTCTACATGACGTGGCAGCAATTTTTATGTCACATACATATAACAATGATACTATGACTTAACTCATGGAGTTAGTGGGTTCCCAAAGCCAAGAAAACAAATTTTGTTAATGACTCTGATTTTAGATACTGTAAGAGAGTCATATTTAAAACAGAAATTTATATGCACACACAATTTTGACATAGATATACACACATAGAAACTTCAGCAGACTTTAGGCAGCCTCAAGTTTCAAACAGAACTTTTAGACAACAAACATAAAGTCATCCCCAAATTTTCCACTGCATAAATATACTGGTTGGCTTAATTTAGCTTCACATATCTGACTAAACCCTCTAAAACTCTGTCAGCCTCCAGAAATTTCTGAGTTCCTGAAATTTTCGCAGTTTGGTCTGCTGAAACTGTGAGCAGCTGGGCACCACTTGCTCATGCCCTGTGTCCAAAAGGTTCAAATCAATGCTGCTGATTTGGTGTGTCCCACAGGAACAAGAAGAGGCTCCTGATGATCTCAGTGCTCATCTCAAACCAGTGTCCTCCTTCTCTTCTAATCCCTCTCCTTCCTTTGCTCTTTGCCCTGGGTAACAAAATGCTTCACCCAGGAAATCCACCACTGTGTCTGTTCCCACTGGACTGCGATGCCCTGGACAGTGAACAGATGTCACTGTGATACTTTCCAGCTCCACTTGAAGACAACATCCCAAGTTTATCTCATTAAATGATTTTTCTGCACTGTTGCCTTGCAAGACTACACTGCTGGTACACTGAAGCGTTAGTGCAGTGAGAAGGGAACTCTTTAAAGTGAGGTTAATGCAGACATGGAATGCAAGAGCCTAAGCTCCTCATGCTTCTGTTTGCAAAATAAAAAGAGAATTTGTTGTTAAACTGTTCTCTCAGAAGAGCTCAAGCTTTCAGCTCTGCTCCTCCAGAAATTCCAATCACTTTGTGGTCCAAATTGGCTTCTCCTTCTATAAAAGCTGGTCCCAATGCACATTAGTTTACAAATGAAATGAGCCAGACAGACTGAAGTTCATCTGCAAGGGAACACTTGTCCATATGTAGCTCCAAGCCCCAGTTGGATGTGAGTGGTGGTGCCCATGCGAGGCAGCCCCACAAGGGATGTGATCAGCAGGTCTGGAGGTGCTGGAGCTGTGCTGCAGCCTCCCCAACCCCCTCCTGCACTCTCACAGCTTCTAAATGGGAGAAGATTTTAAAGTTGATGAGCCAGTTTATTCCTTATTTCAGTGTGTATTCCAGGGGGTATCCTTGCAAATGACAGCAAACAGACAGAGATACAGACTGCAGGGATTTTGATTGTCTGCCCTGGGAGGGGGCATGGAAAGAGCACAGAGGAAAATGCAATTTCCCAGCTCTAGGAAAAAAAAAGGGAGAATTTAACTTTCTAATACTCCCACTCGCCTCCTTTCTAATGTCAACTCTGAAGAAAATTGCTCAGGTTTAGAGCGCCTGTGGCTAAACCAGATAGAGCCAAGTCCTGTCCAGGGGACATCACAGCCAAATTCACCACACGTTGCTGCTTCAGGGACCAGGCAAGTTCAGCTGGAGGCCCCGTGGCTGTCTCAGGGGCCAGCTCAGGTCAGCATTGGGAACCTCTGTATAGAGCAAACAGATCCTCAGTCTCCAACCTCTAGAACTTGCTCTGCACTACAAGTATTTCTGCTTCTGGGTTTTTCTGTGTTATCTGTGAGGCAACAATTTATGTTGTAACAGTCTGGGCAGCCAAAACATCAGAAGAACCAGGTGTTGGAAAAATGTTTGGGATGAGGCATCCACAGGTTCTGTGGGCAACCAGTGCCAGGGCCTCCCCACCCTCACAGGGAAGAGTTTCTCCCTGATATCTGATATAAACCTCCTCTCTGTTAGCTCGAACAGGCATTTCTTCTGGGACTACAGCCTCTTAGTGTCAAGGTTACATAAACAGGCATTCACTGCTGCCCTCTGTCACACAAAAGCAATGTTTTATCTCTCTTTATTCTTCTTTTTGAAGCACCAACACTGTAGCCAGAAGGCCCAAGATAGAAGCAAAGCAGAAACTTACCTTCTCTTGATGGTGAGCATTGCTCCCAAGAGGATAATAACAAACATCAGGAGACCAGCTATAACTCCAGCCATTTTCACCGTGCTGTCCACTTGTTTTTCTGGTTCCACTGCATTGGAATTCTGGGTGGAAGCTCCTTAAAAGATGGAGAGAGAGGAAGGACAAGATAAAAAAAGAATTTGTAGGGAAATTGTGCAATGATCCACCTTAAATATTCATTTGAAAGCCTAGCAACATATTTGCAATCAAATTGCAATAGACAATTGTCCATCTAACCAAATCTGCCTTTAATGAGGGCTAATGACAGATAATTCAGAGCAGTAATAGGGTGTAAAATCCCAGTGTAGTGCAAATGACTCTAATATTTTACTATGTTATACTGTAATGGGGAGTTTACTCTTCTGAAGCACCCAGCATGCACCCAGAAACAGGAGGACAACAGCTATCATTTTAATCTCAAATAGTTTAAGTGGACTTGCAATCCTTACTCATCAAAACAGTGAATGCAATATAAAATAATAATAATAATAATAATACTTCTTGCAGAAACTTTTTTCCCTCTAAAATTAGCCCACATTTGTGTTCCTCAGAGCACCCTACACATAGAATCCTACAATGGTTTGGGTTGGAAGGGACCTTAAAGCCCATCTCGTTCCACCCCTGCCATGGGCAGGGACACCTCCCACTATCCCAGGGTGCTCCAAGCCCCGTCCAACCTGGCCTTGGGCACTTCCAGGTATGGGGCAGCCACAGCTTCTCTGGGCAACCCATTCCAGCACCTTCAGCACCCTCACACATCATCTGCTGTACTCCAGGTATGACTTCTTCTTCAGCCCAGGCAAGAGAACAGAATTTCTATTTGAAATTTTTTCGTTGTTTTTTTTTTTTTTTTACAAGTGAAATCTATACACCTGAAAATAAAACATCTTTAGGAACTTTTATTTTGCCAGCATTTCTTCTCTTTTCTCCCTGCACTAACTGAGCCCCTCGGAGAATGCTGCCCTCTCCCCTGTTGCTGGGACTACTTCAGTAGTGCTCATTAAATACCTCAGCTCTGCTGACTTCACTCCTTGCTGCACAGAATTTTTCCAGATACAGCTTAAGCCACTGAGCTTGATTTAGAAAGCCCCACAAGATTTGAGTCATGGCTACTCTAAAGACTAAATAAGCCTATCTTCATTATATCCCTGTTATACTTAACGACTCCTAAAAATACCACCACTGCAGTTCATGAAGTTAAATGAATTCATGTTACGTGAGCTCACACTCTTATCTTGGGCTTCACCTTTGCTGCTGGAGTCACTTCCTCTACAGCTTAAATGCAGGGGGAAAGGGAATCAAGGGAGAACACAGAGGGCTGACATCAGAAGAACCTTCATGTTTTGCTCTTTTAACAACTCTGTGTTGCTGACCTTCAGGAAAATGTGAATCACTCCTGTCCATGAAGGCACTTGCTGGGGAGATAATGTTCAGTCAAGTCCATGTGTTGGTGAGACAGCAGTGTAATTGTCACTGTGTTATTCTTCTGCCCATTTGCCACACGTTAAACTGCATATGCTTTAAAAGATAATGCAGTGATAAAAGCATGATTCCACTTCTCCTACAGCTAAGCTGTTAATCTAGTTTAGCCAGAGCAAAACACAATATTTACCAAGCAGAAAAGGCTGGCTCTTGGAATCACACATATAATTTTCAGCTTTTTGCCCCCTGACAACTCTCCTGCTCTGCTGCGCTCACCAATTTGCCCATTCAGACAAGAGTTCACTGGTAACCTCTGTGCTCACAGGTCTGAAATGCATTAATGGGACTCCTGAGCATGAAAATAAAATAACGTCTCAGTTGCATATTTCCATCTTTATTTGACAACCTCTTTTACAGCCCTGGAGTAAATCCGTCCAAGAGGTGAGCTCTGTACCATCAGACAGGCAATCCTCACACTGTCACACAACAAAGCCAATGAGAAAGGTACAATTTCTCCCTGAAAATGGCTAAAGCTCTATTCATTCGAAGTGAAAGTCAGAAGTACTCCAAATTATCCTTCACTTGAGCTGCAGTTACTCCTGTGACCCTAAATAATAGGTGGTGGAGAATGGCTTTCTACTCTAAACAGCACAGTCAGACCCCCCTCACTTTTGTGCTATCTGAATACCCTCATGAAGTGTTAAAAGAAGTAAGAATGTGCTGTCAACTCCATCCTCTAATCCACTAGATTGGTTTGATTTTGCCAGGCTGTTGCTTGTTACTAGAGGCAATGTGTGGTCAGTGTATTTTTATCTGATATTTCCTGCCCTGTTGTAGGCTCCTGCAGTTCTGGAAGGAGAAGAAAGGCTCATTATCCATCCTGACACCTCCACACTGCGGTGGCTGATTCACTCGAATCTTCTGTGCAACTCTTCCTATCTCTCTTGGCAAAGGCCAACAATTCCTTTAGGCGACCAGTCCAACCATTTGTAAGTTGTCTCAGCTAATAGTGCCTAGGAAAGGATAATGTGACAGTGTCAGCAGATTCCTGGCTCTGGGATTCTTAAAGCCTTGCAATGAAACATCCCTGCAAAAGTCCATTTTCTGGCATATTTTCCTTGCAGATGCCTGAATCTCCTCTGGTTGCTTGTACTCCCACATGCCCCACCACCAGCTGTAGGTAAGAACATTTCTGCCCTGGCAGGAGGAAGTCTGTGAGCTGTTCCTGTCCTTGCAGAAGATGACTTCTGCTGCTCCTGACAGAAATGCTGTTTTAGGATTCAGTTTTGCTTCTCTCTCTAGAGATGCAGGACCTGAAATCCTCTGAGCACAGCAGCCCATAAAAACTGCTCAGATGGCCATTTCATACAAATGTCTTTAAACACACTTGGAAAGCTCCACACTACTGCACTTGAGGGGCCCCCCTTTTCTTTCTGAAAAATAATGTTTATATATTGCTGGCATTAAAAAGGAATGAAAATAAACTATATTTTCTAGTGGTTACTTCCACTACACCTCCAGGAATGAACTGTTCCTTGTAACAGGAGCTGGATACTGGAATAATAAGATACAGAGCAGGTCAGCACGGTTATTAGTGTGTGTATTTCAGTGGCACCCCGAGCCCCCACTGGGGTCAGGACCCCATTACACTGCACTAACATGAACTAGGACAATTTTCTGCCCTAAGCTTGCTTTCTTAATAAGGAAGGCAAATGAAAGAAGCCAGTGCCAGGGGAGTGAAGGCTGGAGGTCCCCTGACTCCCTGTCTGTGCCTTATCTGCCACCCCAGCCTATTGCTCTCACAGACACACACTTCTGTGCTGTACAAAATGCACCGCCCCAGCAGCTGGCCCAGTGGCCTGACTCTGACTACCACAGGCAGCGGCATTCACCCAGCACTCCACTGGTCACTCTGAGCTGTTTCAACATTTTAGTCCTTGCCTAGAAACCCAATTGACTTTGTTTCTTCAATCCCTTTCGAAATCCCCAGATCCAGCATCTTGCAGTGAGACAGGAGACATCACAAGAAGCACATTCATGGGAGATGCTGCTCTGGTGATGCAAAGGGAGCAGAGCAGGGGCAAGTGTCCCATTTCCCAGAGCTGTCCAGTTCGTCAGCCCATGAGAACTCAGGTTTCTGGATCATCACGCACTGATGGTTTAATTAAGGTTTTAATTAAGGTCTAATCTGGCCATGTTGCTGTGGATTCATAGAATCATAGAATAAGCTGATTTGGAAGGGACTGGATTTGGAAGGGACCCATCAGGGATCCTCAAATCCAACCCATGGCCCTGCACAGACACCCCAGCAATCCCACCCTGTGCATCCCTGGGAGCGCTGTCCAAAGGCTCCTGGAGCTCTGGCAGCCCTGGAGCCGTGCCCATTCCCTGGGGAGCCTGGTCAGTGCCCAGCACCCTCTGGGGGAAAACCAGCAATGGCAGCTCAGGGAAAGATTCCATGGAAATCCTTCTCCCAGCAATTTATGCACCACGAGTATATTATTTGAAAATAAGTCACCAGATATAAAGCAACCTCCTCTGTGGGGGTGGCACTCTGAAAAACAGCCAGGAAAGAATGATTACTGAGTGCATGTAGCTAAGCAGGACTGATAATACAAGTTTCTTCTATAAAACCCATTTCACAAACTGCAATTTGAAACATTCTTTACTTTAGGCAGCAATTACAATATTGCATTTAAAAAAATGTCACTGCCAGGAAAAAAAAAAAATTCAAAAGAACCATAAGCAGGAGGAAAAGTCAGGTATTTATGTGAGATTTCCAGCTGGTGAGGCACAAAGTCCTGCAATGGAAGTGGTACCACAATCGTGACACTGTGTAGGAGAGAGAAGCATCCCAAAGCTTAACAGGAGGAGTAGAGAAAGCAAATAAAATGGTTCTAAGGAGAGCTGGGTCAAATACTCAGAGTCAAGACATTGCATTGCCAAGTGTGAAGGAAGAAGGGATAAAACGAGAGAAGCAAAACAAGTAATGGGAAGTTTAGAGCCACCACCAGATGACAGAAAAGACCCAGCAAGGGGACAAGTCTGTTAAAGAAGAGAATTGGTTTCAAATGTGTAATACCTAAGAATACAGCTTCTTCAGACAGAAATCCGCTCTTGGAACAAAAAACAATCAGCAGAATTACTTCAGAGCATTATTTAACCTGGAAAAATTAATGAAAAATATTGGGTTCACAGTCATTATGGGTTCAAATGAGCTGCACAATCAGAGTGATTTCTTTGCAGCACAAAATGCCAGGCAGCAGGCTGAATGTAAAATCTCCTGATAGACCTAGAGGCTTATATTCAAAAGACAGCTATTCTCAAATCACTTGTAAACATGATTTCCTTTATTTATTTTTTTTATGGAGCTTTCTATGTGAGTGGCCTACAAATGACTAAAACATCTCTGCATGTGGAAATGTTTTCCCTTCTGTTTTCAGTTCCTGACAATATCTGTACCTGTGAAACACAGCCTGACATGCAAACACAAGGGCAGACAGGCACCTCCAGGAATGACAACGCTGAGATAAAGGTGGAAAGGCACCTTTTTGCATCCCTCCTGATCTGGAATACCCAGCACCGGCCCTGGCTGTCAGCTGACCACACCCTCCAGCAGTGTATTAGGACTAAAAAAACTATGCATGAGGCTGGTGCCTCCACATATCATGAGCCAGCAGAGTGAAAGAGCTCATCAGATATGAAAGCCAGATTCCACTTTGGCTATTTCTTTGTTGCAATTCACAAAAAAATGAATATCACAGAGTGTCACTACACATAACATCACTACACCAATTTTCCACCTCCAGTTACTGAAGAGTGCAAACAGCACAGGCTTATGACTATAATGAGACATACTCATTTCTTGAACAAAGCTCAGAAGGAACAGGAAGAGTGATGAGAGCCAAAAGCTTTCAGCCATATTCTAAGGGGAGAGGGCGGCAAAACAAAGCAGTCCTGGAGAGAAACACAGACCAGAATTTGTATGAGGGATTTTCAAGCTTACAGGTTGAATGTGGAGGAGGATGAAGGTAAACACACAGCGAGGAATGAAGATCAGCATTGCTAAACTGAATGAGAATTTTAAAAATAGCTGTAAGTGAATAATTGATTCTGGAGATTCCAGGCAAATCCGCCACAAAGGCTTTTCTTTTCTCCTCCTGTTTTTCTTCCACTCTCTTCAGAATAGAAGCACTTTATTTGTGCTAAAGGCAGATACATGGTCCCCAAGAATGAGAAAGGTTTTACATTTACATGAAAGAAGAGCCCAGCTAAAGAGCAGCTGCTGTGATGCCAACAAGTGATGGGATGGTTCAGGGGGTGAGAGATGTTTCTGTTTTAACTCTTCACTTTTGCACAGTTATTGAAAAACTAACTCAAAATTATAAAAATGGAAAACAAGTACAACTCTCATTATCACAAGTTCAAATTGACAGGTGTGACTTATTTTTTGCATGGTCTCGGACACATGGAGATCAATCTTTTGACTGACACAGGCATGACAATGATATGGATATTTAAAAGATTCATCACACTCTATTAACTTTTGCCCCAGTCAGTCCCCTCTAAGCAGTTCCCCTGCTCTCATCATGATTATCATGAAAAATCCACACCAGGGGCAGAAGCTGCACCACCAGTGAGCAAAGTCCAGGGCTGGGCAGAAAGTGAACACTGAAATGAAGTCCCCTTTTGAACCCAAGTGGACAAAGGTGCTTCAGGTACCACGGTGACCCACGAGAACCTGCCCCGAGGCTTCACCCCCGAGCTGACTGAGCAGCAGGGAAAGGAGGACTCTCTCCCTCTCTCCCAGCAAAATCCCTCTTCAGCAGAAAGGGAGTGAGCTGGGCAGTGTCAGGGAGGCTGTGTACACACACTCTGCGTGTGCTGCATGAAACACTGGGACACTTCCTGCACTCTGCCAAGCTGAAGCAGCACTTTCAGGCATGTCTGGAATGAAGATTTGGCTTTTGCTCTACAATTATACTACAAAACACTCTCACACCTACCGTGTGGTTTTATCATAAATCCTAATGCTACCATATAGTTTTCAAATGTCCAGTTACTGGAAGAAGCTCGGAAGTTCATTAATATCAACCCTGATTCTGAACACTGCCTCATCAAAAATCCTATTTAAGGAAGCAGAGGCATAATGTATTTAACAGCCTTGGGTTTGTCACGCTTTTGGAAGTGTTGCAAAAGGACACTGACTGATAATCTATTTATGAAAACCATTTTAAGTGATCCACCAGTGGCTGACACACCTTAGGAAGGATCAGAAGATATCAGAAAATGGAGACAAAATGTCACCCAAATGAGCCGGTGTGAGGGTGTGAAGGTCAGGGACGTGAAACACTGATGTCCTCTAAAACTAAAGACTCCCCTTCCTGTCTCCTCCCCATGCAGCTGCCCCTCCTCTGTGCCACCTCTCAGCCCCTGTGCAGGGGAAGCTTCAAGGGACATTCAAAGAGTTCCTCCTGCAAACTTTCAAGCAGAAGAGATGAAAAACAAGCCCCTACATTTCACAAGCGAGGAATCATCCAACACTCCCTGCATTCAAACTAAATAAAGCAAAACCAAAGGAAATCTTTTCTAATTTGACCTTCACTGGTGGCTTTAATGTCCAACTCCTGACTTTTGTTTAATTTCCACTCCTTTGTCTGGTTACCAATTTGCCTGCAAACAAAGACGAATGCACAGCGGCTCAGGGTCAGCCACAACACGTGGCCAGCAGCATCCTGTCCCACCAGGTGGGTTCTGAAAGGGGACAAGACCCTCCACACTGCTCCAGGTAAGTCCTTGCCTGCTTTGATTCCTGAAGGACTTGGCTCCCACAGCTACGATACATTTTATTTTGGTTTTTCTAAAGAACTTTCTTTTCTGAAGCTACCCAGTGTGTCCCAGCAGTGGATGCTTTGAATTACAAAGGTGATGCTTTCACAGTCTCCTGTTGCTAAAATATCCCAAATTTTACCTTAAACACGGTGTCCCTTCTCCCCTTCTCTCCAGCTGCTTATTTTAATTGGGAGCCCAAGATTAGGATCTGGCAGTGCAGCAGAGCTGTGGAGTAGAGAACGTCCTCTGGAAACTGGGCTGGAGTTACAAACTCATTGCAGTTCATTTGTGGCCTCATCCAGTTCTGCACCAGGGTCTGCACTAATTCAAACCTGTTCCATTACCTCCCTGGGATAAGGAAGCCCCTAAAGGGATTGTGATACACAAAACTTGTGCTGAAAAATAACTTTTAGAAGGCAGAGATTTGTTCAGGGGAAAAAAGAACCGAACATTTTCACACATTCAACTTAGAAAGTGCGATAAACCCCTCTGAAATAAATAGCTCAAAACAGAATAAACCTGTCAAAGGAATAATATTCGTGTATTAGAAGACAAAATGCAGTAACAAACAGATCTGAAGTGGGATTAGATCTGTTTAAAAAATACATTATCTGTCTACAAAACCAGAAGGTATTTCAGAAAACAAAAGAAGCCTCTTCAATGAATTTGAGGAAGCAGGAGCTGTTAAATGAACGGTTTTCATATGCAGCAAAATTGTGTGTGAACAGCAGGAACTTTTTCCCTCCTCATTTTCCATTGAGTTTTTGCAGTCTCCTCCCCACCCCAAGATTTCCCTGGTCCCATTTCAGACCCGGGTTCTTTACTGAGATCCCAACATTCTCCCAGGAAGTTTCCTTCTTCCAGTGCTGATGCACTACCAAAACCAGGACCTTTCGTTCAATCCTAAAAGCATTTGAACTTCACAGTAATCCCTGCACCCTTTTGCCCCTGTATCACCACAGCTGTCCTGATGTGTAGCTGAAGTTATTGTTGGGTGAGGAAGTCCTAACTAGGTAGGAATAACCACACAGCACTGGGAGAGGAGTATTCCTGCAGAAATGTAATCCATCTAAAAGCTGAAAAAACAACCCTCCTTTCCCCTCCCTTCCCCATTAATCACATGTAATGCTGTCACGCCCCAGTCACTCATTCTATGCACATCAGGCTGAAGTAGAAGAACTTATTTCCACAAGCTGGTGGGATCTCCTCTCTATATGTAAATTTCCTGGAGTTAAATGATGATCCTGGTCCCAGTGTTACATATGATGGGGCAATTTTATGACACACAGATCTTCAAGTTCGTTCTGATGGAAACTGAAAAACCCTTGAGAAGTTCTGAACCTCCTCACGGTTTCCTTACTCCCCACCTGTGAGTGACCTGGTGCTGCTGAGGCTCAATTCTGCAACACCTGTGACTCAGCAGAAGTTTCCGTACAGAGGGCTCACAGAACCAAGTTTTCATTCCCGTGCCATCACTTCTGTGACAGCAGGACTGAGCTGTCTCGGAGCAAGTGTCGTAAGAACTCAGCCCCAGGAAATGCCACAGCTACTTTAATTGAAGTTAAAGCTCAGCTGCGTGCACGCTTAGGGGGATCCTCAGCCTGTGCAGAGGGGGGTCTGTGAGGCTCTCCCAAGGGCCCCTGTGAAGGTTCAAGAGGTGCTGAGCCCCCAGCTGACCCTGGGCACAGGCAGATCTGCCCCTCGGCACTGCCGGAGCGCCTGTAAGGACTGTCCCCCTTCACACTGCACTCGCAGTAACTGTAGAAGTATTTTCTCATGCAAAACAAATATTGAAGAAGAAGTCATGAAGCTGCTCAGACCTCTGGAAGTTTGAGCAGTTCTCCTTTTCCTGAACTGATAATCACCTGTGCTCAAGAGGCTGGGCGGGTTTCGCGTGGTCACCTGTTGTCTACCTATTACTGCTAAGAACAAGCAAAATGGTTCCCAGGCCGCATGCACAAGGAAAAAAAAAGGAAAAAAAATAAAGATGTACCTCATAATGATTATTATAGTTCCATTCTTTCATTTGCAAGAACTTACATTTTAAAGAAAGAAGAAATGAGTATTGGGAGATAAGGAACCATTAATGAGCCCTCTGCCTTGGTTTCAATTACACTGTGAAATTAATTTAATGCACTTTAGGAATACAAGAGGTAATCGCTCTCTCTTGGTAAGAGGTTGCAATTTTCTCTAATAAAGTGTCGATATAAATATGTTGCTTTAAGACAGGGAGAACAAGTCAGTTAATTCAGAAAGAATGGGACATATTAAAACAAATGCTGTCAAGGAAACGAAATGGCAAAACCTATAAATAACCCGTCTGAATGAAAACTGTATGGCAGAGAGCTGGTAAATTGGGGTTTAATTAGAAACATTTTAAAAGAGCATTTTATGCTAATGAGATGCATCCAAGGGCCTAATGCTGTGAAAGATGACATTAGTCCAGTAATTAAAAAAAAAAAAAAAGGAGTAGCCCATGTGAGGAGGGAAGTGGCAAGGAATGCGAGACCAATGAACCTGAAAATAAATACATATGTAGATACAAAAGGTTAATAATGTTTGTGGCTTTCAAACATGCGGGCAGAGTGTGGAATGGCTACACAGACTGGACAAATGCAGGGAGCTTTCTGATGGATCATCAAATATCACCCCAGCAAAGGCTGATGGTGCGTCCCTGCCACTGGCCCTTCCCACAGGCAGCATCCAACTCCTACATGGAGGCACTGGATGGGAGCAAATGAGCTCATGGATGTGCTGAGCCAGCTGGGGATCTGCTGCCTCTGCTTTGGAGGGTCGCTGGTGCTGCACCCTCGTGCTCTGAATTGCTGATGCCACGCAGAGCGTGCATCACCAGAGGGCTGGGAAGCAGCCCCTGCACGGAGGGGGGTTGGTCTGAACAGCCTATTTCTTGCTAAAAGAGGAGAGGAGAAAACTAGAAAATCTCCCAAACTTTTTTTTTTTTGTAGTGGACTAAACCACTTTTTCAAGAGTTCTCTGCTTGAATTTCCTGGGTGTGGAGGCAATGGGACACAGGCAGCAGAGTGCCTCCCCGGCTGCGGGGGAACAGCCCCGTGCGTCTCCCCAGTAATTACAGCACTCCGCTTCTGAACAGGTGCCTTGCAGCAACACCCAGGATGTGTTACAATCCCCCAGTAACACATGCCTAACACATTTCACTGCCTAATTACTCCCACGCTCACGTTTAGTGCCCTTGTTAATCCAGCACTTCAAGAGAATACTTGCCTTGCTTAAACACGTCTGGATCCTAATCTTGCTGTCACGGGTGTAAATCAGAGCTCATTTCGCTGGTGTTAATGGAGCTACTGCAGTGTCAAATGTCTAGGAATGGAAAAATTAGGCCTATATTCCAAAATGAACATTTAGTCTGGCACCAGGAGTATTTATTTTCCTGCATCAAAGCAAAATATGGGGTTTTTTTTCCTCTGGTACCAACTCCAAACAGAGCTTTTAATGCTGAGATTAATCCTGACTCCAAAAAAAAAGGTTTTTTTCCTGATTCCTACCAAAGACACTATAGGGGCATCCTCACTATCAGCTCTGTTGGTTTGTTGAAGACAGACTGCAGGTTCTCTCATTCTACCCTCAGGAAGACACCAATGCAAATCAAGGTGAATACAGGGCAATGCCATTAAGGATAATCAATATAATGAGCAGACAGAAGACAGCACAGACACAGCAGGTCACCTAGAACATCCCGGCTATCAGCCTTTGATCAGGACACGAGGTAATGACAGTGTTGGCAGTGTCTCTGTGCCGTGCCACACTGCAGAGAGAGGGCCGGTCCCTCCATCCATACGGAGTTAATGTAGGGTGGGAATTCAGGACATACGGAAATACGAATCTGTGGGAAAGCTCCAAGCCACAGAACCACGCCGTCCAGCTATTGCTCAGCTGCTGACACTGCCCCGGTGCCAGCAGGGGCAGGTCCTGTGACAGAAGCAGCCCCCAGCCCGTGGTGCTGCCTGGCCGGTGAGCTGCACCCCGCGCTGCTCCTTTGGAGAGCTCAAACTGCATCACATCAGCCACAGGGCCCCTGCTAATGGCCAGGCACTGGCAACTACAGCACTGCAATGCAGAGTGAGAACCAGAGGAAAAAGAATTTCCACAGAGATTTCTGCACTCCACACATAGGAATAAGATATCCACCTATAAATCACAAGTGATATGAATCAAAAGTGATATAAATCAAAAGTGATATGAATTGAGGCAGCGAGAATAAACACTACCACTACCATCATTTCTTGTCCTTTTCCATTCAAGTCAATAAAGGAAAAACCTCAAGAATAAGATCACCAAAAAGCACTGGCTCTAGACATCCTCATGCTCTACCCGTCTCTTTTCTGTCACTTATTAAATTAATCCTACTAAGAGATTCTTTTTGAAAAAGAGATGACATTCAGAAACAACAGAATGAGAGTGGCTCATTGACTGGGTGGCTCATTGACTCTCCCTGGTGACCTAACGAGGTTAATGAAAATTACATCAGTTTGCAGAAGTCAACTGAAGGTCAAACACTCGTGTGACACTTTTCCGAGGTACCCAAATCAACAGTGCAAACAAAATGTCATGACAGAATGGGATTTTTCATGCTATGTAAGTTATTTGCTTTTGAATAGTCACAGAACAAATATCTTTCCTGCTAGCATGACAACATTCTTCCACCAGCTCCAGAAAAATGAATGACTGGAATGGAAGGAAGAACTATAGGTTTGAAAAATTAATTAATCCAGCATCTCTGATCTCATGAAGAGACCATGCTATTGGAAAAGCTTGTGGACACTCATTCCACCCAGTCCTGCTCTTGCTCCTTCTACCACCAGAAAGCCAAAATCAGGTGTTTGAAATGGTCACATCACTACTGGAGAAACTTGAGAGGAAGGAGACACACAGACTGAGACACATAGAATGTTTGTACCCAGAAAATGAATTAAATAAAGATTTTACAAGGAACTTATAAACAGGAAAGGAACAAGAGGATATGTGGAGCACCAGAGCCACGGATGAGAAGGAGAAAGGGGAGAAATGGCTCATCCTCCTTGGCTTTCAGTGGTGACACAACTGCTTACAGCCCCAGCAGCTTGCATTCCCAAGTCTCAGCAGGGAAATCAGCTGCACAGGTGGGAGCTTCATGCAGCACCTGCCAGCCCAGTGCCTGGCTCTCTGTGACAGCCTGGGGATGTCTCCACGGAAAGATGGAGAAAGTCCTCTTCTGCTATCCAGTGACCGATAGATGGGGCTTCCTTGAGCCCTCCCCACCCTCTGCAGGTGCAGGTGCACAAGGGGTCAGGAGAAAGGACCTTGGAGTTATTAACGTCTGCCACAAGTCAGACAGGAGTGAAAAGAATGGGAAAAAAGGGTGCCTCAAAGGATTTCTGGGTCCCTGCCAATTTTGGTGAACTCTCCAAAGCCTCCACAGGCAGCCGTGCAGGTATTTCACGTGACAGCAAAGCACCCAGAGCACAAGCTGGCAACCCAAAGTTTGGAAATGGAGAGTCCTCAGTGGCAAAGCCCATGGCAATCACCCCAGCATTTCCCTACAGCTCATTTGGAGACTGCCGCATATGCTGGGGAAATATTTTTACAGCTGCTCCTCTGTGTCACAAGTAAATTGGTTTCTGACATCTTTTCTGGAAAAGCAGCCCCTGGGGTGGTTTTGAAATCTTTAGAACAGTTGTTAAAAACAACTGTAAAGTCAGGAGCTACACCTTGTGAACCAACCTGGGGCTGTTTGTCTTGGGTTTCTCAGTCTGGTCTGTGTGACCTGTCACTTTGGTCTATTCTGAGCTAACCGCAATGAAAATAAGGAGTGCTCTCTCCTACTTTGTTGAATTAGACCATGAAAATGGTGTGATGTAAGAATTGTGCCCTGCTGTGTACAAGGTTAGGCTTACACAAGATCTCCTCTTATCTGTTTTGTACAGTTGTGGAGAGAACAAATTTAATAGGAAGTTAATGTCACTTTTTCAGTGATGTTCTGCCAACAGCAAGAACAGTCCTCAGGACAGAAAAGCTGTCAACAGAATGAGGGAATGGAGAAACCACAGAGAATGATACCCTGCATTAAAAAAATAACAGAGGCCACAAATATAGTGGAGTGGTTCTGGAAATTGTTGTTCTGCCTTTGCAATCTTCCTTAAAAAAAAAAAAAAAAAAAAAAGAAGAAGAAGTAAAGAGGTTGGTTCTCTGGATAGCAACTGTAATCAAGTTGTGCCACCACTGCAGTTTTTACATTTCTGGCATTGTGTTTTGCAGGAAAGAGAGACCCACATACCTTTTGTTGCCAGCCGGACACAGTTGATTTTTGTTTCCTGAAAAATAAAAAACACAAAAAAAAATATAGGAAAACATCAAGGTGTGTTATTTGTCCATCAACAGTAAACATACATTCCTTCAAAAAGCTACTAAAAATATATGTATTTTTTCTTGCACTTCATCTTTGAAAATACCACCAACAGATTTTGTTGCATAAAACACTCCACACTGCTGGACTTGCCTGCAGCTGGTTCTCTTAAGTATTGAAAAGTTGGGAATGACAACACGTTTCTCCACGCTCCATGTGTGAGTGATGGGTCCCACGTAACTGCCTGATTAGCTAATAGAATTTACCAGTTAAATGACCTGCTCTGTAATAGACTGACAAGCTTTGGGTCAAAAGTACACGCCACTGTACATCTCATTTTCATGCACCATTACTGCGAATTTTGCAAATTGGGTATTTATTTAAACACATGGCAAACAGACACCGAAGAAGTCATTTGAATATTTCAGCTCTCTGATGGATGTGGAGCAGACCAACATTCTGTGCTGCTGCCTCTGCCAAACGAGCTGTTCCAACAGCCCTCACCACTGCAGCTCCTCATTGCAGAGCTGGGATAAAACCCAACGCTTCGTGTTCTACCCACCCCGGAGCCCGCAGAGCTGCAGAAACAGGACTTTGGAGCAGAATGTTGTATTTGGCTTCACTAACAGCCCAAACTCGGCAGCTTCCTCAGGCCACCTCTGCAGCAAACACAACCTTTCTGCAATCCCCAGCTGCTCATTCCACAGCCCTTCCTGGCAGGGGCTGCTGCTGTCCAGCGTGTGATTGCCATCCAAATGGGAATGTGCTGCTTGGATAAAGCCCTGCCTCTGTCAGGCACTGATCTGCTGCAGGGTTTGCAGAGCACTTTATGCCTGTGCACGTCTCAGGTGTAATGAACACAGCATAAATTACTGTGTTAACAATGCTCCATTAATATGGATGCTGTCTGTGCTCTGGAAACAACAGCCAGGCATTGCACTGCTGAGCACCTCCTCCCATCCTCAAACAACTGGACAAACCTTGTGGAAATCTGAGTTTACTCTTGGAGAAAATTGTTCCATCTCTGACAAGTTCTCCTTGGCCGGAGCAGACACACACAGCCCCATTGTGCCCTTCTCCTCACACTTTTGTTGCACGATGGAAGGGAAGATTGCAGGATCCATGCTGGGATATACTGGGAATCACAGGAGCAATTCCCTTTCTGTGATGCCTCAGCGTACCAGCCAGCCACGCTCTCTGGATGTAAACCACCAGGTGTGCAGTGCAGAAACAACCAGATGTTCAGAAGGACAAACCCTCCCTTTGGCCTTCAAACTCCCTTAGGGAATTCCTGGATCCCCAAGGACAAACCATGTCCATTTCCCAGCCATACAGGCTCCAGGGTGGGACTGAAGCACTATTTATCCCAGTAAACCAGAACCATCTCTCTTTGGTTACACCCCTTTCTCCCTCAAAAATCAACTCCCCTGCACAACCTGCACAAACACCGGCACTGCAAAGTCACCTCAGCTGTAACAGAGCTCCCCACTCCCCTCTGCCTCGTGTATAATCAGTCTGAATTGCCAGTTATTCTGGAAATCCACAGCCTTTATTGCTAGTGGTGATGTATGAAGCAGGAAAAACACAGCTTTGTTTTCGGAGCAGTCTCTGCACATAACGCTGGGGGCCGTAAGACAGAGAGATATTGGTGTAGGTTCTGATCTACAACAAGGTAACCTGGAAAATAAGCACTGAAGAGTAAAATAAAAAGCATCGAGATAGCATTTTTGCAGTCTACAAGTAGGTGGACATTTGCTCACATTCTGTTGAGGAAAAATTTCTTGTGTATTTGTTGCTTTCTGCTGGCTTCAAAGTGTAACAGAGAGCTGGAGAAATTAGTGCTGAAAAAAGAAGAGGCAAGGATGATCTCATCTGAGCATGTGTGTATTCCTGCACGAGACCCTCGTGGGGGGGTTTGGGGAGACAGGATGCAGTGTGTTCTGTTTGCATCTGCATCCCCTAATTGCTGCATTTAGCTCAGATATCAGGGCTCCGTGACCTGGCACTGCCAAAAGCAAGGGCTAGAGGAACAAGACATCTGCACTTCAGAACTTCATTTCAAAGTGCATCTTCTGGGGAGGAAAACATAAAAGAACCTGCACAGGCACCAGGCTCCCAGCTCCCAGGGATGTGTAAAGACCTGAACTTAGTCCGTATTCTGGATTGGGGCTGATTATTCCATTGGTTTTCATTGATCACCCCACTGCTCATCTCTTTGGTGTCTCATAAAAATGAGATCCCTTTAAATTTACTCTATTTTTCTTTGATACTGAGAATTGTAAGTTCACATGAACTTTTCTACTAAGAAACAGAATAAATAAATACACATTTTCCCCCCTCCTCCAAAAAATCCCCAGTAAAACCACACTCTCATGATTGTGGTTTTTTTCTGAAAAAGATTACTTTTGCTTCAAGGTGCTTTTCTGAACACAGGAAAGATCACAGAATGTCTAGGGGTTGGAATGGACCTTAAAGATCATCTAGTCCTGACCCCCCTGCCATAGGCAGGGAAAATGCTTTTTTTTTCCCTAACCTAAATTCCCCCTCTTTCAATTTGTACACATTACTTCTTTTCCTATCACTACAAGGTGCTTCTCTCTAGGCACTAGAAAAGCAGGAATAAACAATGTAATTCTCAATGATCCATCCACATTGCTCAAAGCAGTGACAAGAAAAATACCTAAATAATAATAATTAAATAAAGGGATAATTCAGAAAAACAAAAATAATTTTCCCAAATTTCAGTCTTAGTATCGTTTCTGAGCATTCTTTCAAATGCTGTGATACTTAATTCCCATTTTATGAGATCACAGAGTTTTACAAGGCCTGTTCTGTCTACAACAATCTTAATGATGACCCGAGAGCCTACATATTCAGCATATCTGTTTCATATTACGGCTGAGCTCACAGGAATAACTTCAGTTAAGATGCCAGTACTGCTTCAGCTCTGTATCACTGCCAGGTTAATGCAGACATTTTATAGCCAAACAATAATGGAACAATGTAGGCATGTTTTAACTGAGATCCTGGAATAGGAAAACACTTCATTAATACATCCTACAGCTCTTGGTCAACCTTCATTTTCCAGCATGCTCCACATCTAGAAAACCTGCTGCAGAATAAGCCCGTCCACGTGTTTACCGCAACATATTTATGGAAATTTGTTTTCCGTGACTTACCTGTGAATGAAGGAGGATTATGGTGAACCCTCACTCAAGGCTGAACCCTGGCTATATTTGTAGGTCCGTGCACCCTGGACACTGACCATAAGAGGGCTGTTTCCAAGTACTGGCAGACTGTTCCTGGAGGGAAAACCTGGATCTACCACCAGCATGACCTGGGCACCCTCTGGAGAGGGCAGAGGCTGTGCTGAGGAGCTGGGCAAGCCCTCTCTGCCCACACAACTCATGCCCACAGCCTGGAAACTCCACACCATGGGCCTGCTTTAGCACCCCCCTGAGTTTCCAGGGCTTTTTGAAGCATTCTTTTAATATAGCTTTATTCTTCCCTTTTAGAAGCAAAGGAGCTGCTGCCGTCTACTAATTACTGGGGTCCTAAATACACATTTCACTGAAGTGAAATGGATGATAACAAGAGAAGTTCTGCCTCTGTTTCTTCACTGTTTGGATGGGAACAATTTTCTGCAGAAAAGGGCTACGAGGGCAGCAGGACATATGTTTATGTGACAGCTGCGTCTTCACAACCTAAAAGGGCACATGATCTTTTTTTTTTCCTTTTCTTTTAAACTGACAGCTTGCTGTTTATAGACTACGAACAACAATAAAAGCAGCAAAGCTTTTTCATCCATCTGTTTTCACACCCACCATTTTTCCTTTCCTTTACTATGATTATGACTTTACAGTAGTTAAACAGTGCTCGCCTTGTCTGAAGAGCCACCTGCCAGCACCAGTGGGACCTGCTGTCCCCAGATGTACCACTGGGGCTGCCCTACAACAGGCACAGTTTCATTAGGCAGCTCAAACTGGGAACAGGCAATTTGATCTGCTGCTGGTGCCTGGACCAGACAAGTAATTACCACTCTCCCCCTTGGCCTCAGTTCCAGCTGTAGTTCCCCACGTCCCAGAGCTGTACGTGGAGCACTCTTGTTGGCAGCCTGCTTCACACAGGGTAAGAAACCATGGTTTTGTCCAATGGACAGCTTAAGGAATTCTTTTTTTGGTCCTCAGCATATCTTGCCCAAGTTCAGGAGGGCTCTCTATTGTGTGGGGTTTTTTTATCCCACTGAATCCAATGGTTTGCTGTCTTAAAATAGGTCTGTGCAGGGTCAGTGGACTCCCCTATAATCTCTATTGCCAGCTTCAGGAAACTGCTACTTCCTTCCAGAGACTAAGCCAAACCTATTATTGCCTTTCCAATTATCAGCTTTTTTTAGTATCTGTGTCATTTGGAGAAGCGAGGTTTAACAAAGTGGTTAGGGCTTTTATTATTTACAACAGAAAGTTATTTCCAAGATCTGTAGTTAATCACTGAATACCCACTCCTCTCAACCTCTCAAATGTGAGGCAGGCTGGAGGAGGACTTTATTTATTATCCAGAAAACACTCAGGTTCCCATGCTTTGGCCAACCAGATGTGGAAACAGGGGCTTACAAAGAGTGAAGGGTTTCCACAGCTGCTTTATTTCTGCCCCAGCAGCTCCAAGATGAGATTAAGAAGGAGTGAACATAAGTGGATAAACTGTACACCTGAAATCCTCCTGAACACAGAGCTGGTTAATAGCTCACAGAAGCAAGGCAGGCAGCCCTGGGGCCATTTCATTTTTCAGAGCACAGCTCGTGCTGAACTGAAGCACCTCCCTGTTTTTTTCCTGGCCATCTCCACAGGGATGAATGCCACCTCTCTGCTGGCAGCTCCTTCCATACCTCCAAAATGTCCCAGGAGAATAATGTTGCGTGCTGTGAGTAGACCTGTCAGCATCTAGAAATCCAGCCTCAAGTCCCCTGATAATAATGAGCTGCCCGATTGTGCATGTAGTACAAGTCATTAGAGAGGCAAAAAATCAATAAGAATCTCGGTAGAGTCTATCATTCCCTCAAAAAAATAATATTCTCATTGATTCCTGCAGTGCTACTGTTCACAACTCTGGGCTGAAGGCATCAGTCACCTGTTGGACCACCGGGCTGGCGGAGCAGCTGGCAGCATCCCCACCATCCCAGCTGTGTTGCACAGGCTCCTGCTCATCACCCATTTAGAGGAAAAATGGCCAGGAGTTATTGATTGCAACTGTGCCGCTACAGATTTCATTTTAACTCAATGAGGCAAAATGCAGCTCCACAAAGGATTTTTAAGGAGCTCTTCTTTCTGAGCTGCTCAAAAATTCAGGCAGGTTTCACACAGCAGCCAGAAATTCTCCCCATGGGAGGGTGTTGCTGGATCAGTAACCAGAGACCTGCAGTGACCCAGATAAAGGACCTGGGGACAAACAAACCTACAACATCTCACATGGATTGTTAAGCCAGTACAAGGATAAGAGAGGATAAGGACTAACATGGTGTTGTCAACCTGGCCTCACTTTTCAGAGGGATGAACACTGGCAGGGCTGGTGGTTTAAGGGGGCTGAGCTCAGGGAGGGTTTTCAGACGAGGAAATCTTCATGCTCTGTCAGGCAGCCATCTGTAGCAGGTGGCACCAGGACAACCAGCAAACATCAGATCCCTGCCCCTCTTCTTCCTGTGCCACCTCTGGTGCTGACTCCTTCCATCAACTAAACTTTGACTAAGGGTGCTTCTCACCCCCACAGCCACAAACCTGCAGTTTCTGTGTCCCTTTTCTCTTTCTCCTCCCTCTTACCTCAAACTCTGACACATTTCAGCTCAGCATCTGGCTGTCAGCAGTCCCCAGGAGGGCAGTTCACACAGTTTGGAAGCGTTTCGTACAACAAAGCTGAAAACCATGCTGTCTCACACATGTTGTGCTTAGACTCCTGTCTGGAGGCAGCCCCACAGTGACCAAACTGCACCCAACTGCCCAGGAGATGAATCCAGCCAGCAACAGCTATTCCATTCAAACCCCGAGACAAGCACCACGCTGCACAAGGGAAGGCAGAAAAGCTGGTGATCTGCTTCTGCAGCAATTTGCCACACTTGTTTTGCATCCAGCTGTTAATTATGTTCCTTTCAGTGGAACAATCTCGGCTAATGGCTGCAGAGCAGACGGGAACACCAAATGAGCACAGCCCTCCATGTACAGAGGAGCTGAAACAATGCAGAACTCCTCCAGCACTCCTAACCTCCTCCTAATCAGGCTTTTTGACCAAATACAGACTGTTTCTTCAAATTAAGCTCTCCCCAGAGTCCTGTGTTTCCAAAGGAAGATGTTCTGGTTCACTGCACGAAGCTTCTCATCACAGGGTCCAGGTGGGGAAAGAAATTTCATCACTCCACAACCGTCAGTGATTAATGAAACTATAGAATATCCTAATTAAAAAATGAGTGGCAATGTTCTGTTAAGTTTTTAATGTGTAAGGGAGCATAAGGCTCTACTTTAACTGTGCTAAATTGTTTTTTTTTTTCACATTTTTTGCAGATGTGCATTATCAAAAATTGTAGAATAGTTTGGGTTGGAAGGGACCTTAAAGCTCATCTTGTTCTAACCCCCTGCCATGGGCAGGACACCTTCCACTCTCCCAGGTTGCTCCAAGCCCCGTCCAACCTGGCCTTGGACACTTCCAGGGATGGAAATGCCATGTTGCACCATAATTTTCAGTATGATTTTTGAACACCAGTCAAAACTGCTCAGGTTACAGACAAGTGAAACCCCAGAACTCTTAAATACAAACAATACCTGCAAGTAATTCTGGGAATGGAACAAAACGTACTATTTACAGCTGCAAAAGACTGGATACAAATTGACCCTGATGTTTGAAATGTGGGGTGTAATGGTTTTGCCAAGAAACAAAAAGGATCACAGTTACTGCTCTGAAGATCCATATTCTGTTCCTGGACATCTCCTCCATACTTTTACCCGTAGCACTACACCGTGAGGATACAGAAGCATATACTGTAGAAATATAAATTATTAACACAGGAGGAAATTGCTTTGTCAAATAGGAATTTACTGTGTCTGGCCAGATACTTCTCATCCTGCCATAACCTGTGTGTTGGTGCATAAAGACTCTTTTGATTAATTTATGCTTAAAAAGCCCTTGGCAATCCTGCTCCTGTTAGAACAGCCCAAGCAAGTCACCCTTTTTTGAGTCCATAGCACCTGATGTGTAGAGGGTGCTGCAGCCTGCCAGCTACAGAGATGCAGGAAAAGCAGGAACACTGGATCCGTGCTGCCTCAATCCAGAATGCCAAGGGAAGCCTGCATTTCCATTCATACAACCCATTTATGGAATATTATATTGTACTTAAGCAAATAAAGTTTCTTCTTCCCTGGGGATCCATTCACTAGCAATTAACTATCACACATGGGGGAACTAAGTAGAAATAGAGAGATATATACATGTATTTCACAATTTCCTTTATAAAGGCAAATCCAAAACCGAATTAATTGAGTAGTGCTGGAAGGAAACTGTATTGACTAAAAAGGAAACCAAGGTGGGAACCAGCACAGTATTGAAGAGATTTTGTACTTGTCAGCCACACAGCTGAAGCTCTGCAGGAAAATGGAGATAAATGAAAGGTGCAAAGCACTAACGTGTGTTATGAACACTCATTGGCATTGCCAGCCTGCTAAACCATGCACAGGCCTCTGCAAGGTGCAGCTGCAGTTCGGGTATAAAAGACACTAAAGTCTGCACCATTCACCTTTGACTGATTTTTGTAATTTTGCTCTTTCAGAAGTGGTATCGTAGAGAATTCATCTGTGTTAAAATCAAATTGCTGAAAGCACTAGTAAATGTGGTAATAATAGATTCTGCTACCCAAATTTGTGATGCCCTGTTAATGCTCTAAGACTCTTCATGAGGGCAGGGTGGCAAATTCTCTTGTTTTATGTATTAATGAAAACAATTAGGGAGCCAAAGGGGAGGAAGGTGCTCCACTTAGGCTGAGTCTGGCCTGAACACTGTTAGCTGAACTGACCTGAGACAGGAGAGGTAAAAGGTCACAGACTATCCTTAACTGGAAGAGAAGAGGGAAGAGAGACCTCCCCTTTTCCCAGGGTGGGATGGGATCTGTTGTGGCATTATGTGATGTCATTTGAGTCTGAGAATAGGGCATACCGCATTTCCTGTGCAGTCTACATTTTAAACCCACTATCACAGAGTAAATATATCTAAAAATATAGCCCAGGGCATTCCAAAGGAGTAAGACAGGCTTGCAGACAGTCCCTGGTGCAGTGCAACTCACCCAAGCTGAAACTCCCACCAATAAGTGCTGCATTATGATATGACCAAGTGCAAGCTCCAAGGTAATCCAAGTTCCTAACATCTCCTCCAAAATCACAAGCACTCTGAACTATCAAGACGCTGCAATTATGTCTTTTAAAAGCACAGTAGCCCCTACTCTGACATTCATGCTTATGGAAGGATAAAAGAGGTATAGAAAGTCTTAGCAACTCATTCAGTAAATCACATGGCAACATGTGCCTTTACAGAATCAGGGTCCTCAACAGATTTCTCACTGGATCTGAGCATCAGGGAGGTTTGAGTGAAGGACAAGTACTGGCATGCTTGATTTTCATCAGATTTCTGTAAGAGGGTAATAAGAGGGAGAAGTTAAACTGGCATCCAACTGAGAAGGGAGTAGGATGAGGAGGAGGATAGGGAGAGGCAGTCATATGAACAGATCCAGCTCAGTTTTCTCTGCACTTACTCCATTGGCCTTGCTAAGAGCCTGGAAGTATATGCTGTAGCTTTTCAGGGGAGAGAGAGGAGCATTCCAGTAGCCATTGTAGGTCTTGTTGTCGCCCACAGTGAAGGGCTGTGTGACAGGAAGGTTGATGGGCTTCAGCTCGGCTGCAAAGTAGTGTGGGGAGTCCAGACTGGAGGCATTCTTGTAGCTCACGGGCACAGAGAAGCATTCAATGATGTCTGCAGCTCTCCGTGCCTTCTGCAGCTTCTCCTCCTTGACAACAAGTTGGTAGACACTGGGAGGGAGAGAGAAAGGTGAGATTAGAGACCCCAGAGCCCTGAATATCAGAAATGTTCCGAGCAATAAAAGGAAAAGAGTGAAGCAAAGTAAGAAACACACAGGCAGGGCGTCCCAGCAAGCACACCTCTGGGCACACAGGAACAGTGGCCACTGAAGGTCACTGTGGGGGCAGGATGCTGCTCATGTGCTCTGCTGATTTAGTTGAGTTAATCAAGATAAACTTTGGTGAAAGAGTAGATGTCAATCACTCTTTAAGAAAAGGAGTAACTAATAAAATATCCTGCCTAGAGTGAATTTTTATTGTGCTGAATGTTGGAAAGCAGATGATTTCTTCTTCAGCTGCCAAACTGAAACATGAACGGTTTGCTTGGGCCAAATGGTGACTGGGGTGGAGGAGAGCATGGTGGCAATGGTGTCAGGTGCTTCTGGAAATAGGTTCAGGGTGCAAAAACCAGTTTAGACCAAAAAGAATCTTCTAAGAACATCACTTTTTTTTGCCCTCCTATCTCCATGTCCACATAAGGACCCTCCCACACACCTGGGTGGGGAGGCCCTGGCACAGGGTGCCCAGAGAAGCTGTGTGCCCTGTCCCTGGAAGGGCCCAAGGCCAGGTTGGACGGGATTTGGAGCAACCTGGGGTAGTGGAAGGTGTCCCTGCCCATGGCAGGGGGTGGGATGGGATAGTCTTTAAGGTCCCTTCCAATCCAAACCATTCAGGAATTCCATGACGGCTTTTTGGGATATCCTGTGCTGTAGAGTTCTCCAATTCCCAATGGTAAGTCTCCTTCTACCTTCCATCCCTAGAAGACTGGTTATGCACTGAGCAGGTGGCTTTATAGCTCTCTCAATCCACTGTTGTTTCAAGAAACAACAACTCCTCCTATTCTTTCCCACTCTGTGAAATGGTAATCCTTTTTGATTCCTGCTAAGCTTTTGGCCATTATGATATATAATAGCAATCTTGTTATTTCTAGCTTACTATTTCAGGCTCAAAGAGTCTGCAAGGTATTAAAATTCACTTTGGTTTCTCTTTCCCCCTCCTGAGTCAGGTAACAAAGCCCTGGAGTTCAATGCTGCTACAGCCCAGGCAGGTTTACTGTCTGTTTAACACCACTCACACACTTGACAAAGAGAGATAGGGCTGCAGTCATTTTACTTTGTGTCAGGCTATTCAGATGTGCTGCCCTCACCTGTCTGTGTCAGGCTGGGCCTTTGTTCAGCAGACAGGGGAGATCGATTAACAGATTGGGAACAGCCCGCAGTGTATCATTCTCCCGGCTCTCACAGGCTCATTGTTGCAGAAAGATTGGTCTGGAAAATTTCTAGCATAGCAATAGCTCATCAGTGCTGCTGTGGGGAGCCAAGTTCTGGCACCTCCAACAAGCAGGAGTGAAACAACCCCAGCTCGAGCTGTTGAATCTGCGGTTCCCGGGGCCTGGCACAGGCTCTGCTGACAACGGGGCGGTCAGGGAAGCTCTTGGAAACCCTTTGGCTCCCACTGCTAGACACAAACCCAGCTAATCTGTACGAGCACCAGCAATTTGTGAATTACTCACTGCTGAAGCTGCCCTTACACTGGCATTTGCTAATGTAGCAGGAGCACCTGCTGCATGGACTGCAGCCTTTAATGATGTCCTGTCCGCGTTTCGGAAAACTGTCCTCGTCCTGCAGTTCATCAGAGCCTTTAATAAAATATTTTAGACCTTCTCTGATATTTATTTTACAGTTTTAAAAAGACAAAAAAAGTTTTCCTAGGAACACTTTAAGTGTTATCATTGAGGATGTAGTGGGAGCTGTAAGCAAAATTCTGTTCAACACAAACCCTCTCCTCAGCAATAACAACTCTTAGCGTGCTGTTTTGGACACTGTTTGCTAGGAGTGTACATTCTTATCCTGGCCCTTCTCTCTGTCAATAATAATCGACACTACTGGGAAAGTTTGTCATTTTGCTTGTCAGCCTTGTGCAAAATTGTAGCTGACAATTTCATGGACAGTTGCCACATGCCTTCTAACCTAAAAACACTTGGTTTTTATTTTATCCAGTCCTAAACACCTGCATTTTCCGGTTATAGAAAATTTCTCCTTTAGGTATATGCATAAATATATATGTATAGACATATATTAATCTCCTTTCAACCTACTCAGAGGCCAAGAGTTCCCTCATCCTCTTTCCCCAGCCCTAAGGGTGACACTCATTCTCGTGGTTATCCCACTTGCAAGCCATGAGCCCATGTACTGTCTGTCTCTGGAGAGGGGAAGCTCCCAGGGACATGAACTGCCAGGTAACTGAACTCTTTCCATAATCATTAGAGCACTACAGACACCTTTTTATGATCAGCAAGAGTTTTGCTACATACAGAACCTCGTCACAGATACTCGTTAAACTGAACCCACTCACAGATACTCTTTTGCCTCTATTCTTTCACATTTTCTCTTTACCACTTAGCCATTAACACACTTCTTCCCTTCACAGGGATAACTCACTCTTGCAGTGACCTGAAATTTTGCTTTTAATGTTTGTTTTTTTTTTCTTTTGAAATGAATCGTGGTGCCTCTGGAACATTCAACTGTCATCCCATTTGTGTTCAAGTTAAAATCCTGTTAATCTCCTGCTCAAATAGTGTCTCCTTTTCCATGGAACAGGCATCTGAGCTAGCACTGCTGTCAATGCTCCCTCTGGCTAAAGAACCTGCTCTGGTGACGGTCTCTTAGGTGACTGTTTTCGTGACACTTTTCTCCTTTATGCCCCAGCTCACAGCACACTCATCTTCCTTTGCCAGACCTGCTTGGCTTGGAGACCATCATCCTTCAGCCTCACTCTGCTCTGAGCCTGGTGCTGGTCAAGAGGCCACTCTCAAAGGACGTGGTCAAGCAGCCAAGAGCGTGTCTGAGGTCAAAGTTTACTTTGGACTGAAGGTCATCACTCTGAGCACTGGTTCCCTTATCACATGGTTACTCTGGCTCTCACTTTCTGATGTTTTGATCCCAGGATTTAATCTGTCTAGACCCTCCAGAAGGGCAGGATTCCCAGTTCACCCCAGCTGCTACACAGACTGGTACAGACTCATTTTCTTTTTTCTATTGGTTTTTTTTTGGGAGGTTATGCTCTTTTCCTCCTGTTTTGTTTTCACCTAGGAGCAGAATTTCCCTGCCTGCCCTTAGGGCATTTTCAGAGACGAACTTCTCTGCATTAACCAGTGAAGTGCTGCAAGGCACAGCAAGTGCTTCCACACCTGCACTGAGGTGCTTTTGTAACTGTCTTTTCATTGGAGCAAAATCCCACCTATCCTATATCCAAATGGAATTGCTGTGGGAATTCTGAGCAGCAAACGTCCAATTACCCACCCTAAAGTTTAGCCAAACCACCTGCATTACTGCAACAATTCTCAAAATAGTAAAACTAATTCAGCTTTACTCAGAAGATGGGAACTTGTTGCGTTACATCACGATCCCCCAGACTGCAGTTGGGCACTAACTCAGAATAAACTTTTTGAGTAGGATCTGCCCTTTTGCCCTGAAAGAGTCCTCCAGCTGCAATCACATCTCTGGGTCAGGGCTGAGCAGGGTCTGCCATTTGGAACTTGCTACTCCTGACAGTTTTGTAACACCAGAGTGATTACACTCAAGGGAAAGGAGGAGTAGTTTTCCCAGAAGTGGTGCTGAGGGAAGGATAAAAAAAACAAGTGGGCAATGGAAATGAGGAGGTATCCAAACTATTCTAATAGCTCTTATTCCATTTACCGGGTAGGCAGCAAAATGGATCTTCTGGGGCTCTCCCCATCCCAAGCTTCAAAGCTGCTGCTTCCAGCCAGCATCAGCTAACATGGCTTTCCTAGCAGGAATCACTGCCTCAGTTGCAGATGCCCAGCTGGATACAAAATTCAGTGTCATACTGATATTAAAATGATATTAAAAGAGACAACAAAAACAGAGCACTAAAACTCCTACACTAGATAACAACCTCAGTGCCAGTGAAATGAAAGATGATACAGCAACAATAACTACTACATTCCAGCTTTTGCTATTAGGACAAATTTGGAGACACTGCAATCAAATCCACACATGTATGTGCCGCAGGGCAGTAGTAGCAGGGGGTTTGTGCTCCCAGTGCTCCCCCAGCCCACCTTGGTGCAGCCAAGTAATGCTGCTGTCCCTGGAAAAAACACGAGGGGACTGCTTTCCAAACATCCACAAGCTCTGCTCTCCAGAGAGCTCTCTAGGGATTCTCAAATCTGGGCCACAAAACAAATGCCTGACCTCCTAGAAGGCTGGCGAGCTCCCTGCCCTGTGTGCAGCTGCACACTCTGACTAGAAAAAAGAGGCCCAAACTGGGTTCCTTTATAAATTTCAAAGGTCTTAGATAGATAAACCCACATCAATTTAATAGAAGCTTTTTAAAGTTTTTGACAGCCTGGCTGTAAATCACTGATAAAAGCATCCACCATAATGGGCCACAGCACAAATGTTGTCTGCAGAGGGATGAAAGGTGCCCTTATCACCATCTACAAGGTAATTTTTTAAATTATGAGTTCCCTATTCGGCGTGAAAAATCAACATTCCAAGTCACAGCCCATTTCTGTGATGGAGATCTCTCACTTCGCCTTAGGCCTCTCCTTCCCCTACTCCTGATTTCTTTTTGAGGATGGACTGAGGCAACACTTCTCCACAAATTAAGTATTTAGACCAGTCTCAAATTTTGAATGTAGGATGTGCAGGAATGTGGGGAGGAAAAGCTGAGTCAGAGCCCTCCACAAAGCATCCAACGTCTGGCCTGTGCACTTTGGCATCCTGACCTAGTCCTTATCGACAAGGTGAAACCTTCACTACACCCTTGATAATGATGGGGTAGGAAAAGGAATATAATTCCTTTGTAACCTTACAGTGATCCACTCACCTGAATTATTAAAGGTTAAAAGAAACAATGTTTCAGCAGCTGAGTACTCCCTCTGGACCAATCCCGTTATTAAACTTCCTTTCACATCATATAAAGATTTAATATCTTTTCATTTAACACATAAATTTATTATCAACCATATATTATTTCCAATAATATTTTCTCCCAGGGACCAAAAATAAGTGGCAATTAGTACAGCTTGATCTTGTGGTGCATTTTTTTAGCAGACTGCTGTGAGCAGGTTTTGTTGTTCATCCCACAGAGAACAGGAACTTCTCACTTCTAGCTCGGATGAACACATCACTTTCAGAATAACTGTTTGGTAGGCTACAGGAAACAAATACTGACTGAACACAGTACTAAAGGGTGGTGGTGTCCTTGTTGGTGGTTATTTTAATTCGAAGAATGAAGGACAAAATGGAGCAAATGAAGGAAGGATAGAAAGCTGTGTCCCCTCAGACTGAAGGCAGGTGGGGTGGAGCAGCTGATGTGGAGCTGGACACTGAATTTCCACTCTTGCACATATTCTGTGGAATGAACACATCCAGCTCCTCTGGAAAGGCTATCCAAACGCATGAAAACAACCCCCAGATCCTCTCTGACGAACCCACAGGAGTCCATGCTGCTCAGAGGTAAAGAAAAAGCATCAGCTGCACATGAACAGGGACAAAGGTACAATAAATAGAGGGACCAACAACCAGTGCAGCTTCTTTCCCCTTATGGACAACACAAAAACCCAGGCTACAGATACGCAGCACCAGCTTTTTTATCACTTGGCTTTCCATGTGACTTATGGTCCTGTTAAATTTGAACCAATATAAATTTGAGCCAATATAAATATTGTATATATCCATGAAGGTTCATCACATTCATTCTGACAGTATGGAGCCATCTCCCAGGATACTGGAATGGGAGAGGGTTTGATGTGTTGCCTGACATGCACATTTAGAATTCAGATTAGCTATTGAATGTGCATATGCTAGTTTTATGGCCAAGCTGGCTTCAGTGATGCAAACTGAGATAGGAGAGTAGCATCAACATCTTTATTTCCCCCTCTTAAAGATATTGAGATAAAAGCCTGAATTCTGCCACAGAGACAATAAGAAATAAAATAATGGGAAATTTGAAGAAAGGTACTTCATATATCAGTGGTCTATATAGTTTCTCCTAAAAAATTGTGAAGTTAGACTGTAAATGAGATCCTTCCCACAATGTGCCTCCAGCCCTCCCATGAACCTGCATACAGGGGATTTTGTAAAAGATTCGACCAAAATCCACTGAAATCTAAGAAAGCTTTATATAACATACATTCTACTGACTTTTACAAGAACTAAAGGGATAACCACCATAAAGCCTGGTGCAGAGACTGGCTGCTCTGAGCACACACTGCAGCACTGCTTTTCTTTGGCTCTAAGGGTGAATGTTTCCTGACCAGGCACCTCCTGTAATCAAACATTCAGGCACCCAAGAGTCAACTCCACAGACAGTTTCCAACTTCATAAAGTTTTCTAGGTTCAAACAGGTGCCAGTGTATTCCTGAGAATTGAGTTACTGACTTTACATTTTCTAAAATGTCACCCTTAGTACCTCCAATAGAATTTTTAATCAGAAGCTCTGAAACTAATCTCCAAAACATAATGAACTGCGATTCACAGCCACCTAGGACGTTCTGACAGGACCCAGAGCACTGTTCTGCAATTTTCTGTCTATTTAAGAACTGATTCGAAACACATTAAAATCAATTAAAGATTGCTAATGTTTCCATTGCACTCTGGAACAGCTCCATGCAGAATACAATATGCTAAAGGTAAGGTTTGCTTTCAATAAACAGTTTTATGCAGAAAATAGGAAAAAAAAAAAGAGAGATTGTTCTAGTGTCATCTTCTGAAATATGCTTGGCTATTTCAAAAACTCAAAAAGTAGTCCATTATGAATATTGGACTGCACTGTCATCAGTCAGCTTGCTTGCATCTGCAAAGCATTCACAAAAATAAAGCTGATAATAGTGATGCTACTTGAGGAAATAGTCTCTCATATTGCAAAGTTATTCACACCAGAGCCTTCATTTTGAAGTTATTTTTGTGTGTTCTTTGAACATTCATTTAAATTAAACAACTCTTCTGTGACATTCACTGAAGTTGAAGAATACCAAAAAAATATTCAAGTTCAGCCAAATTTGTAAAAAATGGCATAGAAAGAAGAGATGGTAATTACTGCCATTGCTGTGAAAAAAACCTGCTGAGATAGAGCCCATAATAATGAAATCCATTTAATAATCAAGAAGGCTGGGAAGAGTCTCTTCACATTTTCTTCCTCTCTCGCACTCAGCTCAGTACTCCAGATTTACTACCAGGGCATGTCAGCCCCTGAAATTCATGAAACAAAAGGTAGCGATTTCACACTTGGATAAAACTACCTGGAGTCAGAGTTTGCACACGGGCATTCTTTTATCGCTAAAATTTCAAGCTTTGTTAAATTTCTAGAGTGATTGAAATGGGCTCTAGAAAAAGTAAGAAAGTTTAATGGCTGCGTGGTCCCGGTGTAGGAGAGAGAGATGCTCTTGGATCCTCCCCAGCCAGCATCAGTAACTGTGAAGAGCTGCCCGTGGGACAGGCAGTGGCATCTATTTCAGGAACTGTGCACTGTGTCAAGCTTAAAAAAAGCAGCAAACCCAAACAAAATGTTTGTGTTTGCAGGAAAGCATCCTGCCAGTGTCACTGTAACAAACGCTATCTTTGGCCAGGATACTTTGCCTGAAATTTCTTTGCAGTCTTACTGCAGCATCAGGTACAACTCCCACAGCTGACTGAAAAAATGAAAACTCTATCAGATGGTATAGGGAGGGAAGGTTTTTTTGTTTGTGGGTTGCTTGGGCTTTTGTTGGGGTTTTTTTTTATAGTGGTGGTGGGATTTTTTTTTTTGTAAAAGAAATGACAATGTAATGTCAAGTGTAATTCCCCATGGCCTCAGGGCCTGGGTGGATAGACTGTTGTCCTGACAGACCCCTGAGGTACAATATATATTTATCCCACTGTCAGATATGTAAGCAATGGCATGGAGAATGTGACTTTGCCTGGTATCACAGTATCAGTTGTGTGTAAACAAATCCACACTTCCTTGTCCAATTTTCCTGCAGCCACCCACCAGCCAACACGTCCTGTCTAACGGGGTCTGGAGTATCCAGTCTGAACACATGCTACTCCTACAAAATCCTTCAAATAGAGGGGAAAAAGAAGAAAGGTGTTACTTCTGGGCATCCCTTGAGATGGGACCTGCAGCGATGAGGGAGGAGCGGACAGTGCTGGGAAGGAGGTGTTTGGAGACTGCCTCTGTCTTAAAATGGCACCACACAAAAGATGCAACAGACTGTCAAACTTCCATAAACACCAGCAACAGCGTTGTTCCAATAGGGAGGTGTGGTTGTGGTTTAAATAATGGGGCTCTGAGCAACCTGGTCGAGTGGAAGGTGTCCCTGCCCATGGCAGGGGGTGGAACGAGGTGAGCTTTAAGGTCCCTTCAACCCAAATCCCTCTGTGATTCTGATGTGCTCATCTAAACACCCCTCTGTGCACCTACGTGTGTATTTGTACATAAATACATCTGTTAAATTCAGTGTTTCCAACCTCATAATGCTCCACCCACCAGGACTCTTCTCTGACTGAAGAGGCCACAACAGCTGTGGAAATGCATCTAAAAATCCAAATATTCCCATATAGCTCTAAGTCTGACCATCACCACAGCGCCTGTCCACAGCAAACAGGAACATGGCAAAATGCACAAAACCTAAGGAGTTGTCAAAAGTAAAACCGTGTTCAGTCCGTATTTACTGACCATAAAGAAGGATTTGTGCACTTAAAAGGGCATTTTTCCCAGCTGTATCGTTTGGTCTAATAAAAGATGCAATCCATACCCACAAAATGACCATCCCCAGCCCACCAGAACACTGCCACTGCATCTGTTTACTGGTATATATGCATCATTCTCTTAAATGCTTTAAATTCTTTCTTTAATCTTCTGAGAAATAAAAAATTTAAAAAAATATAAAGGACCAGAGGGCACTTCAAAGCTCTGCGTTCCATTATCTCAGCCACCTCCACAAGCCTGGCCTGGCTTGCACCCCAGATTAGCCCTAATAGCTGCTGTTCCCAGTGGAACTGGCCCAGTCCCTCTCTCCAGTTCCATGCTATTTCGTGCTGGCAGATTAAAGATAATGAGTGCAGACAGATACAGCTTTCGCTGCAACAGGAGCTAATGTGAGTGGCTTTGGAGGTGTTTTTGCCCTCCTGAGCCACCTGCCATCTGTTTAATCTATTAAAAAAAAAAAAAGCCAAACCCAACCTCTGTTTTGTTAATGTCGCTTTGTGTTAAGCAGGCATCACTGACTGAGGTCTGGCTGCCATCCTCAGTGAGCGCTGGTGTAAGACCAGGAGGATGTTTCAAGGACAAGAAGAGCCAAAGTGGCTCTTGAACAACCTGCAGGACAAGGAGAGAGCGTGGCACCTCTTACTGGGACTGTCCAGCACCTCCTGCCATGTCCCTCATAAAAGCAGCAGCTTGAACAAGAGGATGGGCATATTTGCATATATTTCCAGTCAGAATTAATTTGGGTTTTTCCAATGGCGTCCATCAAGTTAGGTTCATTTGGATGCAAAAATAATCTAGCTGGGAATGCAAAGCTTCCTCTACCTTTTCCACAACCACAACGACCAGACTGTGCATGGACAACCCACACAGAAAAATCTGATATCTTTCTTAAGGGAGAACACTAGAAAAGTATTTTTGTTGGTGTCATGTCTGTCTGGGGATTTTTTTAATTAAAAGGCTAAAAAAACCCTAGAAAAAAAGAGGGAACCTGTCCTGCTTACAGCCTTCTGACAAACCTGATTACTAGACAAGGCCCAAGCACTCAGGTAACTACTCCCAGTCCTGTGGTCAATGTGCAAGGTGAGGAGCTCTCCTGGGGAAGGAGACAGATTTTCAACACGGATTTTCAGCACCTGAAGCTGCAGGAGTATCCACCAGCTTCTGTCCAACCTTTCTGGACACTTCTTTTGCTTTTCAGAAAGTGCAGAGTGGTCATGCTTCTGACCCCAGGGAGAGCTCTGAAATGGTGCCTTCACTACAACATCTCCTGCCCCAGCATGAAGGGAAATTGAGGATGGAGGAAGGGCAGTGGGAAAGTCCCAGGGACAAGGACTCCTCTGCAGCAATTCACAGCTGGCCTGTCATCCATCAGCACCTCCCACCCCCAGCACAGGGGGAATGGGGCAGATGTAAACATTAGGAGATTGTATCTGACAATCCCCTATTTCACCAACTCCCTTCTAAACCACACGTAGTTTTTACACAAGAGAAAACATTACATACAGGGTGTATCCTTTGGCAGAAAAAAAACCCCTCAACCTGCATCAACATCAGCTCCTGCAGTTCCTTAGGGATCTGACAAGGGAAGTCAGCATTGCCTCCTCTTCTGTTTTGCAGTTTGACTTTCCCACTAGAAATACTCCACGTTCTGCCTCTCCTTGCCTTCCTCTTTTGCACCACGACTACTTTCAGCTACACCAGTCCTATTTCCCCTTCCTTTTGCACAGCAAGCAAATCCTTCACAATTCCTAGCTCTGCCTTTTCCTTTGGAAAACGGCTGTGCAAGGAAAGCTGAAATTATGGAGAGGCAAAATAGCATCATGGCTGCAGAGGTTTATTCCTGAGAATTGTCTGGCTGCAGTTATGATAATCCCTTCATTCCATCTGCATCCCACGCACTGGTGCAGCAACCCCATTTTCTAGTTCCAAGAAATTATGCATTCATTATGGAGGAAATTAACACCTCAAAGCAAACTATAATTAGGAATTCTTCAATTCGGTTTATGCTTTTTCAATTAGGCCCTCTATAATTTTAATCACGGGAGCATTAACATGTTTCCGGAATTTATATACCTGTAGTATAATTAAATCCTGAAATGCCTTAGTCTGCAACAGCAAAGCAGAGATTGCTCATCTTCCCTTTCATTGTGTTTCTGTGTTACTACAGACACACTGAGGGGCACCTGCCTGTGTAAACACCTCCTGCCACATGCAGCACAGAAGAGCCCACTTGTCGCCTGAACTCATCATCCTCACTCCCGGTGGAGGGACTGCTGGCTGGGTGAAGCCTGTGCCCCGCTCCTGAGGGGTGGACAATTGCCAGGGGCTTGTGCTCAGACTCATCCCATCTCATTTTCAGTGCCTTAAGGAGCTGCTTCAATTAAGTAAATCACCCTTGATGCTCCACCAGAAGAGCCAAGGTCCTTCCTGTGGGCTGCCCAGCCCTGAGCAGCTGTGGCCTGGCTCACTTCCTTCCACTGAAGGGTCTGATCCGAGGCTCTCACAGGCTCTCCAGGCTTGCCAGCACACCCCCTGGAATTCAGAGTTTCTACTTTTTGAAGCCTTTTACATTGCTTGTTGTTATTCTTTCATTCTGTGACAACCAGGAAGGGGCACAGTGGCTCTGGGAGCTGTGAAGCAAAGGAATGTCTTGGGAAAGGAAATCCTCAAACTGGCAACCATGGGTGTCTTCTCCTGTTCCCTCATCTAACTGGTTCACAGGCTGATGTGAGAAAATGGCCATCAATTTGTAAATTTTAGCCTAAAGTTAAGACTTCATTAACCTGTTGATTGCTGGAATTAAAATCTGACAGTTTACAGAGTCAGCATAAAAGATTTAAGCAAAAACACTCCTTTCCCCCACTCAGTATCCTCAGGCCTTCATAAAACTAAAAAGTGTTAACAAAAGTCTCACTGTATCATTAATAAAATGCTGCTTGACACAAAATAATTTGCTCCACATGTAAATTGATTGTTAAAATATTACCATTCAAATAAACACTAAATTTATGGCTTGGCTCTCCCATTTCTGTCCACTGCCAAAGCTCTCTGTGGAACGGTCAAAGACACAGCAGGTCCCCCAGGCTCTGAAAACGGCTGTGGTTCTGATGGCTGAGAAATGGCAAAAGGGAAGTTGATGACCTTTTAGGGAACTGATTCTCACTTGAACAGTGTGCTGATCCAGTAGGAAAATGCATTTCCTGTACTGGATGAGGAAATTGACCCCAAATGCCCTTTACCCTCACTTTTTAGGGCTAACACTCTTCAAACAAAACCTTGAAATCCCTATTCAACTAATTATGCCATGTTACATACAAGACTAAATATTCCTTCCTGATACTCATGGTTGTACCTTGCATCCTGGTGCTTCCCTGTATCTCCATTATGCTTTTCTCCTGGTACAATAGGCAAAGCACTTCTGAGATTCAGAATAATTTCAAGTATTTGACGCCTTTCACCCAAATTCTCATTTTCATTCTCTCACATTCACACATAGTTAAAGAAAATGGAGATCTGGTTTATCTATAAGGAGAAACTTGTTCATTCACTTTCAAACTCTTAGCTAAATTGAAGGCAGAGTGTCAGGCAGGAGAAACTCAGCTTGAATGACTTCAGAACAATATCCCTGAGGTATTTTATAGGAGATGTTAATTAATATAGATAATTAGGCTTATAATATCAGAAACTTAGATTGATAATCTCATTTCTCATTAAATGGTACAAAATTAAAAGATCTAAAGTGATGACTGTTTGCCCTGTATTCAATCAAGCAACTCATGTCATGTAGACATTCAAACATGAGCTTAGAAAAAGCAGACCAGGAATTTTCTTTTCCACATACTAAGAACATTCCTGTCAAGGGAATCTGACTTTCTGAATTGCCAAGGGCATGATAATTTCACCCTTAGAACCCTTTCTATTGTTTTGCTGCTCCTTCGCTCCAGCCTTTATTTTCATACACAAGTACTCTGTGTGGGAGTTTTAAGAACAAGAAATTGCCACCCTTTCTTGGCATTAATGAATTAATTATCAACATAAATGCCTGAGGCAAGCTCATGTGATGCCACTAAGAAGCTGCAAACAGAGATCTGAACAGCATTGCTCCCTCTCTAGCAATGGAGATCTGCACACCAAAGTCACCATCTGCAAAGCAAAACAAAAACCCCAGCAAATATTGTGAATTTAGAGTTTCTCCACCACAGAACCAAGGTCACAAGGCTTGCAAACCACTCCTTTGTAAGGTTGGAAAGAACAACTGTGCAGTACCAGCAAAATCAGACTAAGGATGCCAGTGAGAGGGGTGCAGGAAAGGCAAGTTCAGGATGAACAGATAATGCCCAAAGTCACAAAAAAGAAAGAATTACATGGACGTTAAATTTATAGCCTATGACTCCACATTTTCTCAATTTCTACTCTGTTGCAGATAGAAAGACAAGTTTTAGCTACTCTCAGTTCTCCAACACAAAATGGAAGCAATACCACAGCCCTTCCTGACATGAAGTTTTCACTCCTTACTGCACATAGGAATACGTTAATAAACTAACCCATCTGTACCTGTGTGCTGGCAGCACACAAAAGAATATCACAGATTGTTTACTGACACACCTCTGAGAACTGCAGGAAGAGGGAGAGAGACCAGATCCATATTTCTTCAACAAAAAAGTTTCCTATTTTCTGAACCCCGCCCCAAAATAACTGCAGACTCTTCTCTAATGTCCTTCTGCAGTGTCCTACAGCTCCAACACGCAGAGCAGTGTATTGACAAGGCAATCACACCTAAGGGGAGCATTTATTTAAACTCTGAAATCCTCAGAACTAATACATGCTCTGGAAATTTGATTTTCTCCATAATAGCAGTATAGGTAGATTGATGGAACCAGCCACGTGTTAATAAACCAGATGGACTTTCAAATCTCCAACACACAAAGCCCAGCCCAGTGGACGTGTCATGTAGATAAAACCCCTCACAGTGGTATTTCCAAGCTGTGAGTGGGATATAAATTCTCAAATAGAGGTCTAAAGGTGTCATATGTGAATAATCTATGAAGGACTGACTCAGCCCTCCTGACAATAAGAGATTCAAGGGCAGAAATAGCCTCAAAATCACATCGGAGGTTTTCAGGAAAGAGTTGAGGAGTAAAGATTGAGAACACTTGCATTCTTCCTTCCTCTTGTGAATGTATTATAGATGAATGTCAGCCTCCAGCAAATCAATCATAGCACCATTCACAGGGTTTAGATTGATATAAGAACACCTAAAAGTTATTTTTAAAGGGCAATGTGGAGTCAAACTCTGCAGGTTATGCCACAAAAAATAAAGGCAAAAATGAAACGCCTGTGCCACAAGGGAGAATATTTCTGCTTGCTGTGGCTTCACCTTTGTTTTGGCAATAGGACAAAATAGATCAAAGAATATCTAAGTTTCTCTTAATCCTATTAGGTCATATGAAAGCATCCTCATTGTTATCTGTAGATCGTTAACAATGCTGAGTTCATGATCGTTACTTTTATAAACAGCCACATTTAAATTATTTATCACGAGCACTGGGGAACATCAGAAGTGTCTTAATGCTGAAAGTGACTTTGGGTTTGGTGTACCTGCATTTCAGATGAATGAAAGTACAATTAATCTTATCTTAAATATGCTACAGTATTATTCTATATATCCTACAGTATTATTCTACAAATGTTTTTGCAGACCATGCTCCCTCTCTGTGCTACAGCAGAAGGAAACAACTCAAGACAAAGCATAGATATTACCTCACAGTCACACCCCTACATGTACTCCAACTCACCATCCCCAGAAGAGAAGAGGAAATAATAGAATAATTACTGTATTCTAATTGCTTTTCATCTTCACATGTTGGAAGGGCTATAATAAAAACTGGAAGAGCTGCAGAGCAGAAACTGCTACGTTGATGGCATAAGGGGTCAACCTTTTCCTGCCCAGTGAAAGCTCTGAATATCAGTTTTATAAGGAGGTGTGAGGAAAATCTGTTTCAGACTCCTTTCAGGTATTGTTTCAGCCCCATCTCAGGCAGGCTGGGATATGAAGGGTCAGTGTGCAAGAGGGAGGGGATCAAGGAAAGCATGGTCCCATGCACAGGGGAGGCCAGGAGAAGGCATCCCACCAGGATCTGCATCGTATGGGATCTTCTGCACCATCACTGCTGTGCAGGAAGATTGCTCAGTCTCTGTGCTTACCTTAATGCCTTCCGCACCTGGACAGAGGAGGGCATCACACCGAGAGGGAATTAATAAGTGAGAGAAATAAACCTCACAAAACCAAAAGGTAGAACAACATCTATTTTATCTCATTTGAATACAATAAAAAACAGTGAGGAGGAAAAACCACCTCATTCTTGTGTGTTGAGGGTGCCACGAGCAGTTCACAATTATTCATGTGTTATCCTTTTAAGCTGCTGGGTGCTGTGGAGGTCTCTGAGGGAACTGCTTCTGCATATGGTATTTTGAGAGAATTTCACAAATGGGACAGTGTGCAGAGCAGACTGAAAGCAAAGGGAAGAGGCTGGGAAAATTGAAGGTTGAAATAACTGGATTTGTTAAGGCTAGACTAAGAGTCTAGATGGTTATAGAGAGGAAGGTATTCCCACATTCTGCGCCTGTCAGAGTTAATAAAAAGCTAAAATTCTCTCCAAGACTCCCTCCCCCTTGCCCCCTCTGTCATTCTGCTTTTCATACACACATCTGTAAATCAATGAAATGGACTCATTATAGGAAATAATTTTATAATTTACGTGTGGCATGTAAATATTGTACTATCTGCAAACATATGCAATAGGCTACGATGCAATTAAAGAAATCAGAGTGAAAATTTATAAAAAATCTCTACAAATTTTCTATACAGATGCATTTTCTGGAAAAGGCATTATTCACTGAATGCAGCTAAAGTGCAGTAAATCGACTTTGAGAAAAATCACAAGACTTTTCAATAAAAAGACAAAATAGCAACACTGCTAAGACAGCAGGTGGTAAAACGAGATACAGGAATGTTCCCCCATATAAAGAAATAAAACAAAACAAAGCTGTGTGATTTTACTGCTCTTTTCCAGCAGAAAAACATCCCTAAAGGACTCTGAAAATAGGCTCCTAAATTTGCTCATGTGGAGTACCAGAGATTGAAAGGGAAACTCTGAAATACATTACTCAGAAAAAACTAAAGAAGGGATGGTGCTTAGTCTTAAAGAACAGATTTTTTGCTTGGGCCTATCGATGCAATTTGGGGCCAAGTCATGACACAGTGGGTGGACCACCAACTGATGTAGGATATTTCATTAAATCCAGTAGTTTACATCTGAGCAATTTGCTCCTGAATACTTAGTGGACATCCTTCAAAAGCACTAAGAACCTGTCAGAAGGGCACAGAAACCCAAGTCATTTTGAAAGAAGGAACTATGGGTTTTTAAAATAACACCCATGGGAAAAACTTCAAAAGTCTCTTGTGAAAACTGGAGGTAAAAGCCTGAAGATCCCACTGGGAGGTAATGGATACCTGCTGGAGTGCTCTGCAAAGCAGGACCCACTATTTTTATAAGTGATTCCAATTGCTGCTCTCAGCTGAGGAGCCTGGCAGCATGAGTGGCAGCATGAATGACCACCTGGCACTTCTGCCAGCAGCAGATAAGGCAGAGCTGGCTCAGAAGGGAAATTTGTTCTTCTGTGCTGGTGCCTTGCACCAAAACCAAATTCACTGAGATGGAAGAGAGTCATGAGTACAGACCTCTAAGTCAGGGAGCAACCTGCAGGTGAGTGTCCCACTTCAGCATCTCACCATTAAGAGCAGGACCCAGCTCAGAGACAGTCAGCAATGTTTTCTGCAAGGTGCAGCTCCCTGACCCTAAATGACCAGAGAAGTGATTGCACCTCTGTTCTTGGCAGTGGTGAGGTCACACCTTGAGTCCTGTGTCCAGTTCTGGGCCTGTCACTGCAGGAAAGATGTTGAGGGGCTGGAGTGTGTCCAGAGAAGGGCATGGAGCTGGGGAAGGGGTTGGAGGGTCAGTCATGTGAGGAGCAGCTGGGATTGGTTACTCTGGAGAAAAGGAGGCTGGGGGGAGAGACCTTCTCACTCTCTACCACTGCTGACAGGAGGGGGCAGCCAAGTGGGAACTGGGCTCTGCTCGCAGGGAACAAGGGACAGGACGAGAAGAAATGTCNGGCTCTGCTCGCAGGGAACAAGGAACAGGATGAGAAGAAATGTTCTCGAGCAGTGCCTGGGGAGGTTCAGGTTGGACATCAGGAAGAATTTCTTCATAGAAAGGGTTGTCAAGAATTGGAATGGGCTGCCCACAGAGCTGTTGGAGTCCCCATCCTTGGAGGTGTTCAAGGAACGACTGGATGTGGCACTCAGTGCTCTGAGCTGGGTGACAAGGTGGTGAGTGGTAAAAGGTTGGACTCGATCTTGGAGGTTCTTTTCCACGTAAATGGTTTTGTGATTCTGTAAATCCTCTACGCTGCAGTGGGACCTGTTTGTCTTCACTATCAAAGCCTTGCTAAAGCAGAATTCCTTTTTTTGGACTAGATTAGTACTTCACTGCACAGCAGCACAGCTGGATTATGTATGTGAGGAGTGTGGTTAGATCCAGAAACTGAACAAGTGCATCCACAAGCATGGATTCCTACATTCCTACAACAGTTACCAGCAGGCCTTGTTCACCACGGAAGAGAGGGCAGGATGGAGACCTGGAGCCTCCTCCACCCTTGCATGGGGATGTTTCAGTATCCAGCTCCACATCCCACTGTGCTCCAGCACTGCAACGGCATCTGAAGGGATGCTGAGAGGGTAATAACCCCGACGGTGCCAGCAGCAATGCTTCCTGGAGGTGAGCAGCGGGAGGCAAGGAGGCTGAGGCATTCATAAAAGGAGACTGTGAAAGGCAGAATCTACAGCTCGTTGGCCTTTTAGTCAGCGCTGGCTTTCAGCAGCTCCATTATCAGAGGAGAATGGAGAGGAGTGAGGGAAGCCTGGGGAGGAAGGAGAAGGGGGGGAAGTGTGAAAAGAAAAGACAAAACACCTACCTGACAGGTGCTCCCCTGGACTGAGCAGGCTTCAGCATGACAGTGATGGTGGTGTCAGTCTCATTGAGGGGAGCGTCTGTGTCGTATTCTGGCATCGACGGCGCTGCAGCAGAACCAAGAGCAACACGTTACACACCAGCTTCTGCCTTTGGTAGTGATGGCAACATCATATTAACATTTCTCAAATGAAATATCAAAATACTTCCCAGTGTTATGACCAGAATTATCAGAACTGCTTAAATATTTGTACACTCTTTTTCTATTTAAATTAAACGGGAATTGGACACCCAAATCTTCAAGCTGGCTTTGAAAATCCTGTCTTGAATTTTTAGACTTAGTAATCCTTTGAGATGGGATCATTCCTTCAGTTTTAAGGGTGAAGAAAGAAAGAAAGCTGCATGAACTTTATTAAGAAAACCCACTTAGGATGAGTGACTCACTGGCAGAGCTACAAAGAGCACCCAGGCATCCTGAATCTTTTTCGCTGTTCTGGTCAGTGGATTAGGCCTCTCCTATCTGGAGAGATTTTAATGCACAGACTTAAGCTGTGTCCTCTTGATTAGCTGGAGGGTGTGCTGAGAAGCACAAAAGATGGAAAGAGAGGAGCACAAATTAGGCAGGATATTTTTGCACCCAAACCTCGGACATGTTACCCCAGTGCTTTGGTGAGGCTGACTCAACAGGCCACCCTCGGGCAGTGCCCAGCCGTGGCTTCCCCATCACTTCACTGATGTGTTCCCCAGAGCAGAAACCCACTGAATAAAAACCCACTCAGCCAAACTCCAGTTTCTACTTCTACCTTGTTATCTTCTCTTAGGATCATTTCATGAAAGTAGGACAGCTTTTCTTAGGAAACTTATTATGTTACTTCTTCCCCCGCCAAGGGCAGACATCTGCTTGGGACAAGTTTGACTGCTGAAGAACTGAAGAGATCAAGAGGTCAGGGCAGCATCAAATTTGTTCCAAAGATGCCAGTTTTGTTGATAAAACTTTAAAGTATAAAGCAAACAGAAGAATCCACAAAAAGTAGTTCCTCTGTAGCTCACAAGGGCAAGCTGCATTGTGGGGGATCCCATATTTAATCCTCTCATAGTGATTTCCACTGTAATCCTGTTTACAATCAGGATTTTTATCTAAATGCCTGAAAACTGTCAAGAATGGGGGTTGCTATTATCAGCTCAGCTACTGGCTTCCCTGTCAATAAGCTGGGAACACGTTCAGAATGAATGTCAGCTCCTTAAGAAGGACTTCTCTGAAATAAGGTGCTCTGCATCGAGGGGAAGCAGTGAGTCGTTTAGAGAAGTCACATCACCAGTGGTCTTCTGTACCAGAGATCCCTGTAGGTGCTGGAGATCACAGAACGGTTGGGGTTGGAAGAGAATGTAAAGATCATCCATTCCAACCCCCTGCCCTGGGCAGGGACACCTTCCACTAGCCCAGGCTGCTCCAAGCCACATCCAACCTGGCCTTGGGCACTTCCAGGGATGGGGCCGCCACAGCTTCTCTGGGCACCCTGTGCCAGGGCCTCCCCACCCTCACAGGGAACAATTTCTTCTTAATATCCCCTCTCACCCTGCCCTCTGGCAAGAATTGCTGAGCTCCTGCTCTGGCCAGAGGGGACGATGCTACAGCACAACTCAGTGCACCCAGAGAAACCAATACACAAATCCAGCACACGTCTTTCCATTTGAAAATACACACAGCCTTCTTCCAAGGACATTCCTGTCAATGCAAAAATCCTTCTTCTCCCTGATAATCTTGAGACTGACTCTTAGATCAAGTTCAGCAGTCATTTCCAAATTATTTGGAAAATGTAAATATGAAAAACTTGACCGTGCAGTGAGATATTCTAACGTTAGAGACTACCCCAATGCTTGCATGGAGTTTGTACCCACCAACTGAGAACCAGATATTTGGAAGATGGGGGGTAAAAAAGACAATAAACCAAGCTCACTGTGCATATAGTTACAGTACTCATGCAGTCTGCTAATAAGATTTGAGCACTCATGGAAAAATAAAATGCAAAGAAACTGAATCAGAGGGGAAAAACCCTACAATTGTTGTGCCTTTTTATGTCTCTGGTCACAAGCGAATAGAGTGCACACAGTGCTGTCCCTGCACAGCAGGGCTGCAGAAACTACAACAGCCCGTGGAGCTGTTAGGACACTTAATGGCTTTTTCTTGCAGTGATTTAGGGCTTTTGTGCTAAATGTGAAGGGTCAAAACCCTGAGCAGAGGGAAGGGAAGCATTTTGCTTCCTTAAAGTTTACACTGTCACTTACTGCTCACAACTTGCTTTTATTAACCAATTTTGAAATAGGGCAGTGGAAAATCTATACTGTTGTGCACTCTTTTCTACAGCACCCAGCCATAATTTCAAGCATTACCAGTGTGTTTAATGTCCCAGATGTTTATTTTGGCTTTAGTGAAAAAACAGCTAAAGTAGTCCAAAAAATGACAGCTTTTCTCTCTGTTAGAGAACCTATTTTAGTGGTATCAACTAAATATTAATATTAAAATCTACATACATCTTCCCAATATCACCTCTACTGTCCCTTTATCCATATTTTTTGATAAGTAGCCTGTTTCCTCTTTTTAGTGCCTTTCATATTCTTGTCTGCCTACCTCAAGCTCTCCCTCTGCTTTTACTCATAAAAAACTCCAATGAAAACAGCTTTCCTCCTTTATTTTTAGTCTCTTTGCACTATTAATTCCATTACTTCATTACATCCATTTTGGTACATTCTGAAAATAAAAACCACGTTATGGAAGGAGCTTCCCCAGCCAGGCACATAATACTAACAATAATTACTGTAGGGGTAGTTCATTTGTAGAACTAATGATGATCCTCATTTAAAATGCTCCAGAGATATTCATGGATATTTAAGACACCCACAAATCAACCACTGCATTTGTAACCCACACAAACAAAGGTTTGGGGCTGTTTTAAAACTCTGCCCATGGAAACTTGGAGAGACACTAAGTGAATATTTTTTATAGTTTTATGCATCAGCTTTGAGTCTAAAGAACAAAGCCCTAGAAAGGTTTTTTTTCCCTTCTTCTCCAAAGCAGTACCTGAAATCTTAGTAGCAATCCGGGTCGTGATGGGTGGCCCAAAGCCCTTGACTGTGCTGGCTTTGATGGTGAAGGAATACGTGGTGCCTGGGTACAATCCTACAAAGAGGTGATGGGTTTCATTCCTTAGCTTGAAGACTTTCCCTCTTTGGCTGGACAGGTCAGCACTGGGATCCAGAGACCCAACGGCCTTGTATGTAATCTGCAAGTGAAGAACAAGGACACGAAGGTGATCAGGGGCCTTCTGCACCTGGCCTCTCTCTGCTCCCCTCTTTTGTCACCTCCTGAGGCTAAACACTGAAATAAACACTGAAAACACAAGGACAGGTTTTATTTCAGTTCTGTTATTTGGATGCTGTCAAACAAACATGACAATTTTTCCAAGGCTTCACTTAGGGAAAAACTAATTTCTTCTCTCCGCTAAAGCCTCAGCATGTGCCGATTTACAACAAAAGATGCAAAGAATTGCTTTTTGTTCCAAAGCTCAGAACTTCTGTAGTCAAACCAGAGCACACAGCACAGCCAGCAGAATTTTCATGGAAATCACCAATCCAATCCCCCACAGCATCTGAAAACTCTCAGTGAAAACATGGGTACATTTTCTTCTGGCAAATCATCTTCTCAAAAGGCAGCTGAAAACAATGGCAGCCTTTTCCTGACAACAAAAGCTTTGGAAGTCTTTTCCTGTGCTAAAGAGAATACTCTGAAATCAAGTGATATGTTTAAATGAAGTAAATATCACCAAGCCTTTAGACAAAACCCCTTCTCTCTGTGGAAGTCAGCTTCTGATATCCTTTCCCTCCCGTCACTCTGAGCCTCAGAGTGCAGATTTGCGTGTGGTACAATGCAGTGCCTGGTTTACACCTGGCAGGATAAGCCAGGAGAGTTCCAGGCCTGGACAGGAGTCCTGAGCACACCTGGAGCTGCTGCCAGCCCATCTTCAGAGGTGCTGAAAGCACACCTTGAAACCTGCTCGAGCTCAGTGTGCTCACCCAGGGCAACCCTCCTGACGTACAGACACTTGCAAGTAAAACTCATGACTTATTTACCAGCCAATTCCTTGCCTGGTTCCAAATTCAATCCACAGGCAGCTCCATTTCAATAGAGCTGTCAATATAATACACTGTGCTCGGCTGCTCTCCCAACCTTTTTTGATATTATGGGATCCTCACTTATTTGTAATGAAACACGATGAATAAATCAATGTATGTTAATACATGAAGTCTTCAATTTTTTATAAAGGTCTCCACAAGAATCTAATTCCCAGCTTTTCTGAAAGAGCCTTTGAAAATTTTTAAGTCGCTTTCTTGATGACAGGAGGAAAATGTTGCATTTTGAGGAAAAAATAAATATCCAATGTTTAAAAAGGGAGGCTTTAATAATAACAGGATAGATAAGAGACTGAAAGTGATGCTAGTGACACCAGAGAAGGGTGAGAGCATGTGAATCCTCTTATTTGGACTGAGAAGAACAATTTCAACAGAGCTGACACCAAAGACAAGGCAGTTTAACAGAGAAGGGACATGAATTACACCAGCAACAAGAAAATACAAAAGCAGAACTCTTGAAGAGTTCAGCCTGCAGGTGATTTCATTGAAAACCACCTAATTGTTCCAGGAATTACAACCTGGTTTTAAAATTTTACTACTTGACAGACATCTGACAAAGGGAGACAGCAGAATGGTCCTTAAAACAAACAAAAAATTAAATTTGGTCATAGCCAAATCCAGAAAGAAAAATGCATTTAATTTAATGTTCTGTAGGAATGAACCAATGCAATCTGTAAGCTCTATTGGCACATCAAGAGCTAGAGAAATAGAACTTCTATAAATTACAAAGGGGAATAAGCAAAATAGGAATTTGGGGGAAAGAAAGGGAACTTTCTACTGCTGGGGCACTGAAAAGCACATTCACAGGATGTCCAGCTCAGGCAGGGGCCTATGCAAAATCGGTGGTATTTATTTTCCAGCACATTATACAGAAAGCTATAAATATAAGTGGGAGATGCACTTCCCCTTGATCTCCATCCATATAAATAAATTTATTCAGCTACCTTCAGCAGTTCTAAAATCAGTACAGAAACAGTTATTTTTCCTTATTAAAAAAACCTAAAAAACCCCTATCCCCTTAAGGCAAAAGAAGCTAGAAATGCTTTCAAGAAGAAAGAAAGCCAAACGAACAAAAAACCAACTCCCTGATTTTAAAAAACAAACAAACCAACCCAGTCTTTATTTTTCTGTTGACTATGGCAGAGAATGAGTACAAGGGACCTTAAAACAACCTGGATCAAATCACAAGAAGCAGGGAAGGAGGAAACTTCACCTGAGAGAATGCCCCCAATTTGATATCGTAGAATATCCCCAATTTGATATTTGCAGAGTAGGTGCTCACTCAAATCAGACTTCAGTATTTCTCAAAACTCCTTTCAGGATATGTAAACTCCAGCAGAGAGATCTGTGGCACAGCCAAATGGGAGTTTGCTGTTTCTGCAGCAGAGCCTCCAGAAGACACAGACCCTGTTAAACCCGGGGATGTGAGGACAGTCAGAGGAAGCCATCCCTGTCCCCAAAACGTAACATCTGACTTTAACACATGAACAGCACCTGCATGCAGCACAGAGAACAGGAACACAACAGGACCAAGCTCTGCATGTGGTCCAGCTTCACTCGGTCCCTGAGCAGAAATACTTAAGGGCTGGTAAGAGCAGCTACAGTGCCCACTTCTTGCTCTCATCAGCGTCCCTCTGAGGAGGGCTCTGAGTGACTGCAGTGGGCAGGAAAGTACACACAGACTCTGCCAGGAGAGCCCCGGGCTGTGTGCCCACCTCTGGGAGGACTGTCACCACAGCCACCCGGAGGTGACGTTCTCCACGAGGCCATTTGTAAAACGAGGGCTTGTTTTACCCTCCTCTACACAAACATTTCTGCGGCTGAGGGGCTCTGTGGGTGTCTGTAAGTGCCGAGTGCTGCTGGTTAAGCAGCCAAACCTCAGGTGAAGCAGCCCTGAACACAAGAGCTGTCCGTTTGGAAAAGGAGGCAAACCCTCTTCCAGCACAGGGAAAACACCCAACCACTCCTCTCTTCCGAGTGAGATAGCTGCTGTTTCTCAGCTATCAGTGCTGCCCTGAGTGCGGATGAACATCTGAGAGCTCTGTCCCAGCCTGTTCCTCTACGGAGCTCCCAGCACAGCTCCAGCAGCTGCCACTTCAGCGGCACTCGCAGCTGCCCTTGCCAGCAGCGTGTCCTGGAGCTGCTCCCTCCTGACCTGGCGCACATCCGCGCTCCGCCTGCCCCAGGCTCTGCAGCGCTCCTCGCAGCCAGCACCGTCTCCTGCTGAAGCCAGTGGTGTTTCCCCACTGGAATTACTGAGAAGCGCTACACCCTATGGATTTGTGTGTCTCCATGGCCCTGTGTCAGAGTTCTCCTGTGGAAATCAAGGTGCTGCAATATGTCACTTACGGGTTCGTTTTCACGCCTAAAGGTATCCCGCACCAAATTATAGCCAGGCAAAAGGAAGACACTGAGAAGTTGCCAGTCTTCTTAACTGATTTAAACTCAATTGTCTGAAGAAAGAGAAATTGCAGGGAATCAGCAAGTGAAAAATTGTCAAGAAACCATGGAAATTTCCAACTCTGGAATAATTTATAAAAGCACAAAAACATGTCTGGAGAAGAAATATGGTACTTTCCTGGAACAAGAAGGATGCTGGAAAAAACACCTGTCTTGTGGTTTGTATGCTGAATATTTATCTTAATTTCTTGTTCCAAGTGTCAAAGCATTTCATTACAAAACAAACAAGAGATCCTAATCTAAAAAAATGAGATGACTCAATCGCTAGAAAACAGCTGTTCTAAATGATTTTTAAATAATTTATTTTAAAGACAAGCTGAGTGATCCAATACTTCTGTATTCTCAAAAAAAAAAAAAAAGAAACAATATCATTAATTTAAAAGTTTAAAAGCATAGACAGAAAACAAACGGGAAAATAAAAATATATTTAAGAATTTAATTCTGATTGGAAATATTGAAAATATTTATTTGCATTCTGATGCAGAATAAATGCAAATACAAAGATGAGGAAATTTCTCACAAGACTGAAATTCTGTGGTGTTTAACCACCTTCCTGATATCTTCTGCAGGCCAGGCACTGCCCTAAGTGGAAAGTTGTCTTTCCTCTGCAAACTGGAATGTCTGTCCAGAGTTTGCATACGGAATGAAGAGTTTACACATCAGCTCCAGAGGAACTTGATGGTCCCAAGGAAAATTTTAGTGGTCAAAACTGCAGTGGTTCTAAACACAGCAAAATCAGGCAAAGAAATGTACATTAATAAACCCTAAATCTTCCTTGGCAACTCCTTCACTGTGTTAATTAAATGCTTCTCAAATTGAAGAACAAAAGCAGTAAAATTGAAGAAATCAGAAAATCAGGGGGTGAAGGAACTACAGCAGGATAAAGAACAGTGATTTTTCCAGCAGCACAAGAGCGACAGAACACTGAGCCCAGGGTCCTCCCAGCTGGACAGGAGTGATGTGCTCAGGACGTGCACAGGAGATTCCAATCCCTGGCCAAGTGTGCAAAATTTGGCTGCATGAGTCCAAACTCTTTGTTCAATGTAAAACAAGTCAGCAGTGCAAGTTCAAGTCTACTCAAAACTATCCAAAAATGGCTTTATAGGTTTAATTTCCAGGTGTTCTGTGATGTGTAATTGCCATGGTAGACTATGGAGAATAAAATAAGAAAAGATCAGCATAAAAAAGCAAGTTCACTCCTGGTTGTTATTTAAGCAGGCATCCAGCCTATGCCAGTGCACTCTAGTCCCCATTAACCAGAGGCACGCCTTCTTATTCCATCTTTCCCTCTGTTTTTTATCCATTTTAAAGCACGGAATATTAACTCCTTGAAATCTCTGAGCTATGGCAACCACCACAGAGGTGTAGACATAATATTGAGAGCATAAGCACAGCTCTTGTCTCCTTCACAGAGCGCAATTTAACACAATTTTCTGGGGAGATGTGAACACTTTGCTGTCACTGTCTGTGACTGCAAAACTTCTGTTACAAGGACATAAAAGTTTCATGGGGAAGGGAGAGGCTATGGCAGAGCTATTAACTAAATTAGGAAGCACGAGCTTATTTCGCACTGCAAATCTTTCTTCAGGAGAAAACATGTAATTAAAAAAATAACAAAAATAGCCCACTTGGATTTTTCAAAACTCCAGAGGTGTAGAGTGCACAAGTCTGGTGAATTTTACTCCTCCTTTGCGTGGTGGAGGAAGAAAGTGCTTTGCCCTGTGCTTTTTATAATAAAAATGCCAGCAAGTGCAATGGAAAATTAGAGGTTAAAAAAATCCCTATAGAAAAAAAGGGTATATATTGTTAAAAATGTGGTAATTAAACAGTGAACTAGACCACCAGGAGAGGTGATGAATTAACTTTGGGTTGAGAAGTTCCTTTGGAAGAAGGTATTATGGCACGAACACGAGGCCCTAAGCTTAATACGAGAACACACTGTGATAAAAATCTCATCACTTCACTGTAATGGCCCTTCTTACCCTGCACTATTAAAATCCTTAGGGAGCCCTGGATGGCTGTTCAGATTCTCTTTAATCCTCTTAAATAAATAAATTAACAAGACAGAATATTCTGCTCAAACCACAGCTGATAGATCCATTTAGCCTTCCCAGACGTTTGGAACATATGAGTAAGATTTCACACTGATGAATAACAGAGTTGTCAGGATTTCATGTGTTCATAACCTTAAAACTGAGGGCAGCAAACTCCAGAGTCTCAGGATTGAGAGCTTGCCAGTCAAGGATAAAAAAAAAAAAGCTCATATGTTTCTTCCCACAGCAATTGATCCCAGTATGCAGACCACTTTATCTTATATCTTTTGTCATAGAGAATTAATCAACCCCAGTGAGCAGAATTTTGCTCTCTACAGCCATATCCACCATCAAACACTAGGACTTTAAGCTTCCCCTCTGATTTTAGCAATTGCAGCCTGTTTCAATGCAAATGGCAAGTACTGCTGTTAAATCGCACTCTACTTTGTGGATACATTATACAACCTTATATCTACTTTCCATTTTAGTGACAGCCTGCATAGCAGTTTGGGGAAGGCATTTGAAACCTATAAATCCCTGACATTATTCCCCTACATTCCCCCTGACATTTTATGTGCCTGTCTTTGTAAGACAGCCCCTTCTGCCTCTCCACACCCCTCACACAACCCCTCACATCTGGGATGATTTGGAGCTGACAGGTAGCTGCAGGATCTCTCTCCATATAAAAAATAGTACTTTTTGTCCCCTTTTTCACTTAGTAATGCCTCAGAACTAAAACAATCTCTTGCTGTGGACAAGAGAGGAGCCAGAACAAGGCACATGACACAGCCACTCTATGCATGAGGGTGCCAAGGCCAGGAGCAGGGTCTGCAGGTACACCCTGGCTAGGTGTCTGTCCCTTTACTGAGCCAGAAGAAAGGGCAGATTTTCCTGACTTCTTGCTGCTTTTTGAACTCACTCCTGCCTTGTGAAGCAAGAGGTGGAATCGAGACCTTTTCTATCCATTGGTTCTTATCATATCATGCTGCACACAGGGCTGCACTGGGAATAAGGACCCTGGTGACTGTCACAGGTGTCAGCTCCTCCAGCACTGCTCAGCAAGCAGGAGAGGAGGAGGCAGCGCATCCATCTGACCAGAAAATCCCATTGTCTGGAGTCACTTCCCACAGCAGGGCTGGGCTCAGCCTGCCCTGCCCCGTGGGACTGAGTCCTGCCACCGTGTCCTGCCAGCCCCTCCACTGACTGCCCTTCTCAGCTGGTGGAAAAAGCTGGGACTGAACCCACTGAAATAACAGAATAAAGCTACTGACATCCGAGAAAATTAAAGCTGAAAACCAATCCCAGCTTTAATTCCTGTCTTTTTTTAAAGTGGAGCCTTCTGGGGAGGGACTTTTCACAAGGGCATGTAGTGATAGGATAGGGGGGAATGACTTAGGTTAGATATTAGGAAGAAATTCTTTAAGGGTGGTGAGGTGCTGGCAGAGGTTGTCCAGAGAGTTTGTGGACACCCCATCCCTGGAAGTGTCCAAGGCCAGATTGGACGGGGTTTGGAGCAACCTGGGATAGTGGAAGGTGTCCCTGCCCATGGCAGGGGCATGGAACCAGATGAGCTTTAAGGTCCCTGCCAACCCAAACCATTCTGTGATTCTGTAATTCTTATTTTGAAAACCACTTCACTCCCAACTGCATAATCCCCCCTGGAATCAAGAGTCACTTCTACTTAACCAAACAGCACCCAGGCAGGCTCAGTTGCGAACAAGCCTGACTTAGTGGTGTTCAAATCCTCCTCAGAGCAGCTTTAGGAAGGCTCAGTGGCACTCACAGGGCACTCACACCCCACCATGAAGCAGAGCAGCCCCCAGAGTGCCAGGCTGTGCTCCAGCCCAGCACCTGCAGGATGCAGCAACCAGGAACGTTCCCTGTGCTTGGCTACACCACCGGCTTCAAATTCATAGCAGGGCTGGCACAAGAGTCACAAATAGAGGAGGAAGAATTTTGTCACAGGCAAAGCGTGATTTTCCGGGGCTGGAAAACATTCTGCGATTCATAAGAGTGCAGAGATAAGGGAGTCAGGTATCAGCAGAGAGCTGAATGTGTTTCACAGGGTTCAACACTGCAGATGGAGGGGAGGGGAAGCCAACTGCAAGGCTTCATGATTGAAAACACCTCGGGAAACAATAGGCTATTTAGTTTTAAATCTTGCCTTACATATTCCACTCCATGCTCTAATAAAGCCTACAGGAAAACTTCATTTTCCCCCGTATCCCAAAAATAAACACAAATCAACTGATGCATTCAAGTCTGACAGAAATATCCTTGAACTCAAAGTTGTACAAACATAACCATTCATTTCCCTAGCTGCTGCCTCAGGGAAGCAGTGTTCCTCAAGCCAGGTGTTAAGATGCCATGTGCAATGAGAGTTAACCATGAAAATGACTTTTATCATGGACTGGTTTGGGTTGGAAGGGACCTTAAACATCATCTTGTGCCAACTCCCCTGCCGTGGGCAGGGGCACCTTCCACTAGACCAGGTTTTTATGATGGAAGAAAACCAGCTGTAGCTCATGGTGTCTGCTGGAAATGCTTTATTTAGAATTCAGCATGTCCAGAGGGTGTACACGGTGAAGATGTTCCTCTGAACCTCTCACTGTCATTTCAGGCACCACTGAAATTCCAAAAATTTTGCAAGGCTTCTCCATAGTTATTGCGGATTTATTCTCACGTAGTCAACACTGAGTCTCCAAAACACATCTTTTTGAACCTGAGTTTGTGTCACTCATAAGATACCCAACATCAAAAGCAGCTTCAGATTTCAGTGGAAAGAACAGCAAGAAACAGCCATTCCCAACCACCGCTTTTCCTTCCTGCTGGTCAGGTCTGGCTGGACCTGACAACAAGAGGATTCACAAGATGCTTTTAAAAGTATAAACATATTCCTTACACAGATCAGACCAGCACCGCCAGTGGGTGTGATCTGGCCCCTCCCTTGTCACTGCCCCCCAGGCTGAGCCATGAGGGTTCAACTGTCCCGCCACTCCTGCAGTGACATCTCGTAGCACCTGAAGCTGGATAAGGACAATTAACACTTCTGAGTACAAACCCCACACGCCAGCACCTTCCCCAGCCTCAAACTCACTGGAGAATGACAAGCTGCTCTTTTCTGCCCCACAGCCTCTTGCTGGGGGTCACTCCCAGAGCCAGAGTCCCACAGTAAAACACCACTGCAGGGACGACGACCGGTGCTTTAGGAGCTGGTGCAATACAGGGAGTGAATTACAAAGTCACTGTCAGCTCAACCCAACAGCAGAGAGCAGGCACAGATCTCTGAGACAAAGCCCAGACTTTGGTTATACTGCTTTTTCTGCAGAAATCTTTACTTTAAGGCATTAATTCTACATTTAATCTTGGCAAACCGCACTTTCAGCAGACAATCAAAGATAATTTCATTTGCTTTCCGAAGGTGAAACATAATTGTAGGTTTGCATGATTTTAAGTGGGTATAGAGATTCTCCTCCTGCAACAGAGATTCCACTCCAGGTTCCCAGGCACATGGAGACTGGCACAGGCCCCATCCCTGTTTACAGCCTGCCTGTCTGGTAACAAACACTTGCCACTTCCAGTTCCAAGGCTGGTGTCAGGCAGAGTGCAAATCACAAACAACCAGAGCCCAGAATGTGGGCTCTACATTTGAATTCAAGTTCAAAGCTGAGAGTGTCAGAGGTGGAGAACTCAGATCTGTGTTTTCACATCAAAGCATGCTAATATTTTGTCTAGCTCACCTCCATCTTCACATTCCAGCACAAGCCTCACTTGGGTGTGAAAGATAAGACATGAAGAACATAAGGAATCCCTTCTTTTCCACATACATTATCAGAGCTGCTTGTTTTCTTGAAGGGAATAGGAGAGAGGACTGATCCCTCCATAACACCCTGCTGGCTGTTGTTAAATGTAAGGAATGTAATATCAGAGACTCTATTCAAAGAATCATGGATTGGTTTGGGTTGAAAAGGACCTCAAAGGGCATACACTTCCAACTCCCTGCCATGTTCCACATCCCTGGAAGTGTCCAAGGCCAGGTTAGATGAGTCTTGGAGCAACCTGGTCTGGTGGAAGGTGTCCCTACATACTTTTCTATGTTGATTCTTTGGTCCTTTCTTTTTTGGCCTGGATGTTTCCATTTTCAGACTTAGAGGAGAACTGAAAACATCTCAAACCCCAAGAATCCATGAATAATGTGTAAGAGTGGTCATGCTTTACTAATCACAAAATAATTGTTGCCTGTACCTCACCATGCTCTTTGTACACTGTTTCCCATCACAGAAAGACAATGCATTACAAGAGCAGGTACAACCATTTTTTGACATTGCGTGTTGAAACAATGACTCTGACTGCAGTTTTTACAGTTGTCTCTCAAGCTACACCATCAAGTTGTCCCAACTTTAGATTTTTTTCATCAGAAAGATTAAAAAAACCCCTATATGGAGTAAATGTAGGATGAAAATAGGCTGTGCAATTTTCAAACCCATTTTCCTAATTTTTAAATTGACGCCTTCGCCCGTCCTGTCTACAATAATTGCCAAAAATAGTTTGGCCAGTTGCAAAGATTTTGAAAACTGCTGTAAGTCTAAATCAACCTTACAAAAGAGAAGGGAAGCGAATCCAGCTCCCCCATTAGTGCACACCTGCCATAAATAAGAGGGCAAGAAATTCCTCCTGAAGCCAATGCACAAAACCTTGTTTCAATGCTCCAAGTAATAGCAAATAAATCCACCTGATCTGCTTCAGCCAGCAAAAAAAAAAGCAAAGTTGCTTCTGCAACATTCTAGCAGAAAAATGGTCAGCTTTGAGCTAGATAACAGTGAAGAAAATAAATGTTTATATGCAAAATATTCTCCTGGAATTTAGTGCTTAACACGCTGTCTTGCATATTAGTATTTATAGCAGGATGGAACATATTTTCCTGAGTAGCTCTGCAAAGGTAGACAAGGTTGAAGTTCTCATGAATATTGCTCAGCTTGTGATGGAGCTGGGATGTGCAGAGGTCACTGCTGGCCCCATCCTGCTCTAACAGTGGGATAAAAGGGGAAGGATCCAGGCCCATCCATGGAGTGGATCTGGGGAGATGGAAAAGGGGAGGACAGGCACTGGTAGAGCTCCCCAAGCGCCTTCTCAGAGCAGCACAGAAGCTGAGGCTGAGGGGTAAACAGCCAACTGCCCCAATCCCAAAAATCTTTTCTGAATCATTTTCTTCTATATCTCAACTATATCTGTGTTGCATCACCTAAACCTTAAAGGATTCACTCTACATTTCCATTCAAAAAAGCCATTTAATTCTCCTAAACACATGAACTCCTAATCCTCACATCACATCCTCCTTCTTCCCACCCTTGCTGGGAAGCTCCTGCACCCTCCCTCACTCAGGGGCACGTGGCTTTACACTGCCATTTTGCTTTCCAGCCTAATGAAAATATCTCATCAGAAAGAACAAATCTTAACATAACAACAGAACATAACAGAGCCTTTAAAAGACTTCCCAGTGCTCACACCCAGAGGCCTTTCATTTGTGCATTGACTGTTTGCAACTTCTGCTGAATAAACTCACTGCTGCTGGTTTCCTCTTGAATAAATCCTGGACCTGATTTTCTAATGTCCTGGGGATAATCCAAAGTCAGAATACATCTGGAAATCCTCCATCACCTTGGCAAAACAACATCCTTTGTTCCTCGGGACTTAACTGCTTTAGAGTAAATGCATGGGATATAGTTTTTGCAGACACGTTGGGTACTACATGAATAAAATCCCACTACTGTTGTAGAAGAGGTGGTCTCCAATCAGGTTTTCTGCAGTAAGTTTTCTGGTTTACTTATCTGAACTATATTTTCACAGAAGCCAGAGGCTGTAAAATCCACAGTGTATAAAGCAAGTTAAAAATTCCTACAATAAAAAAAGTTTCAATTTTTTTTAAGTGGCTTCCCACACAAAGGTGTCTCTGAGCTATCCATTAGCTCAAAGCGAGCTACATCTCATTGAACTACTAAATACTCTTTATAGAGGGAGAAAACACACAGCAACCTAAGTGCAGAAAATGTGTTCCAAAGTCAGAAGCTGAAGTTCCTCCCCCACTCATGACAGTGCTGCAGGATCACTGGGGGCTCCTCACTCACCTGGCGCAGAACACTGGAAAGAACTGGGCAGACAGGGCTGTTCAGAGGATACAAATCCAGTGCCTACGAGCCTCCTGCCCACTGAAAAAACGGCTGGAGGGGGAAAATGTACCACGACCCAGCGCTTTGTGTGAGGTTCTGTTTGTAGCTGCTTTCTCTGGGCAGAAATGCTTCTGTTCCTTGTATCTCTTCACTTCCAGACAGTCAAGAGAAAAACCATCACACAATGCCCAAATACCTCCCTTCCCATCCCAGACGTCTCCTCCCTCGCCCACTCTGAGTTGCTGGGTATATTTTGAAGCTGTTGTAGCCTCTGTTCCTCACTGCACAAAGTGGGGGCCTCCAGGGACAAACTTGAGCAGAGTGAATGCAAAAGCAGTTTAATTTCACAAACACTGAAATCCATCTGTCTTCAAGTACAGCTGCTGGTCCAAAGAGTGGCATCTGTGTCCAAATGGGCAGCTCCAGGAACCACACCAGCCAAGGTCTCACACAGCACTGGGAGCAGAGGCTGAATCATTTTGTTCACACAAGGACGAAGTAAAGCCAGCTCCAGACCTTTCTCCCCATGCTACATTGATTTTTGTGTTTTACTCAATTTGAGAAAACATGGGCATTCACTCAAACACTGACTAGTACAAAAATAACTGTATTATGTGCATTATGGTACACTTTACATTGTAAGGCTTATTTCAGCTGTGTTATTTTGTTTTCTGAAGGCACAGTGTGGAGACCTCATGAATGAAAAGTGAACTGTTAAGATCTTTAGATACCTCTCAACTCCAATTCTGGTTTTATGGTTCTGTAATCAACTTCCAATCCACATGAAAACATTTCAATCACACTTTAAAAATGTTTTGCAAAACTCTTGGCATAATACACTTGCTGTACTTCATTACACTTGCCTGCTCTTGAGTTCCAAACAGGAGTGAAAAAAGACAATTTTCTGTTCCCTTTTTTAATAGTCTATTGGATTTTCCTGCTACTTCATCTGTAGGAATATAGTCAACCATAAATTGTGTTTATTGGATAATCCATTAGATTGGTTCAACCTCCTTTTCTTTTGTTCCCCACACTAGCAGCAATATTCTGAGCAGTCTTCACTCCACCACTGTGATGCTCCAAAGACACTTTGCCTTGCTTTAGGTGCCATTAAAAGGCTTCACAGTCCAGAGTCTCAAAAGACAAAGTTTAAAATAGTCCAATTTATTGTTCCAACTCCCCTTTTAGGACAATCTCGCTCTGCTTCTTTTCCCTTTCACTAATGAGATGTCAAATCAAGCACTGAGCTGTCAGACGGGTCTAGCTCCACCTCTGCAGTATAAATAAGGAGAAAATTCTCTATTAGAAATGTACCTCAACTCTTTGGTCCCTCCTTGAGAGTCCTCCCCCTTGGCAAGGGTCTCCCTGGTGTCCATGAGCACCACATGGGATGTGCACCAGGCCTGTTTGGTGCAGTGACCTCCATTCCCTCCCTCCCACGTAACTTTAGAGGTGTTTTGAGAGGGCAGAGAGGGAAGAACACAGCTTGGCTCCTCGGTGACACTGTCACAGCGCACCAAGGAAAGCCACAGTGCCAACACCTCTGCCCTGCCAGTGCCTGGGCACGGAGCTGGAGCAGGGGCAGAGCAGCCTTGAGCCTCCTCTGCCTTGAGGAGCAACCAGAGGGAGCCCCGGGTTTTTACCGTGTCCTGCTGAGGAGGTGACCAAGGTTAATTGCTGCAGATGCAGACCTAGGCTTCCCATGCTGGGAACTGCAGAATAAAACTCAGCCTGAAAGGCCCAGTCACTTTTCAAAATGTACTTCATTAGGTTTCAATTATAAAGCACAGTTAGAGGAACACAGAACAAGAAATGGTGGGTATTTTCTCCCTCTTTAAGGCATTTCTTTTAGTGCTGTCTCCCACACTGTCCCATACGTCCAATCACTGTAACCCTGAGCTGTGCCTCCTACACTGCAAGATGCCTGCAGCAGGGCCAGGGAACCAAAAGGCAGAAACCTCCCCCCAGGCTCTGATTCCAGACTTTTGCAACCCCAGGCAAATATGTAAAGGACACTTAGTCACAGTGATTCGTGCAGCAAATCATTCAAATGCCACATTCCCCTTCATCCACCCAGATCACACTTTCCAAATCCTAATGTCATTTGTTTAATTTTTTTCCCTGGATGTCTGGCACTCTGCAGACTGTTTTTAAGATGACTAAAAAACAAGGCAGCCAGGATAGTTACATTTGGTGTACAGTGGTCTACATCTTCATAAGAAATATTCCAGGGGAGTTAAAGTAGTCCAGGGGTTTTCACAAATCAAAATGGGTAGAGGATATACCAATTCCTGTAGGACTCACAATACAGACTTCAAAAACCTAAATGCCAGCATTAGAAAAGGGATGTCTATTTGTGGACAAGCTTGAGTTGCAATTCCAATGAAAAAAGCCCAGTGCAAGCCTGTGTTTTCTGATTGTCGCAAGTGATTCATGGTTTCAACCTCAAAGCCTGCAGTGGTTCAGCCTCAAAGAACATAAAAATAATTGCTTGTTATTGGACATATCAAAGCTGTGAATAAAGGATTTTGCACCAGGTTCTTCTAGCCTGATTTCAAGATTTTACAGACCCCTGAAATGAGTTCTCCAAATCTGGTAAGTCAGTTGAAGATGGCAATAGGTTTCAAACAAGAAGTGCAGAAATACTATGTTTACCCATACCTAAAAGGTAAATAAAATTCCTTCAGGTGGCTGCTGCCTAAAGTTACCCTGAAGAAAATATCAAGGCATTTTATAGAAGGAGAAAGATCCTTTATTGACAGTTTGAGCTTGGTACAAAGTATAATTTAAATAGACTTAGCAGCTGCTCCTGGACTCACTGTAGTATCAGAGCCTTTCACCAGCAAGTATTCAGGCTCTGAATAGCAATAACGAGAACACGAATTTGAATGAGACTCAGCTTAGGCTCCCGCGTCTAAAACACAAGTAGGGTAGCATCAAAATGTGGTAAATTAGAGTGCAGACACCTGGTTCTGAAAAGTCATGCAGAAAACTTAGTTTATACTGCTTCGCCTTATTTCTCATCAAAATAATTTGGAGGCTTGAACATGAAACAGATTTATGAATTCACTGGGGAGCCAGAGAGAGTCATCACACAGTAATGGAAAGGCAGATTTTTTTATTGATTCAAATTAAGGGTAATTTATTGAAAAAAAAGGCCACAATTTGCATGAAGGATGTTGCTGAAAGACGCAGCAGTTTAAGTGTGTTTTGATCTATTTGACTCAAACACACACAGAGCCTGGTGGGTGCAGAGAGCAGCAGCTCTGCAGTCACTCCTTCAGCCTGTGTGTCCAGCAAGATAAAACCCATTGGGCCTGAGCCTTTGCTCTGAGATAGCTCAATCCTTTGGCACCTCAAATCTCTCCCCTCTTTTAATCTATCACAAGCTGTCTGGTCATTCGTATCCTCTCCGACCCTTCTAAGCAATTAAATCTAATTGTCCTCTGGCAATAAATCCCAGACTTCAATAAGTTCCAGGACCCTAGTCAGTGGATTTTGTACTTAGAGGAAGTGTGAGGTGCCTTTGTTGCACAGCTCTGGGAAACAGAGAGGAAACCTGAAGGGAGATCAGGTTAACACAGGGAACATTTGAGTTTAGGTCTCAGTCCTAAAAACATTGGTGTTTTCTGCATCACAGCCATTTGCCAAGGGAAGCCTGTTGCTTCACGGGGAAGCTGCTCAGTTCTTCCAGGTTTGGTGTTTGTCAAACCTACATTGAATCCTCATTGATAAAACTGGGCAAACTGATATTAGAGAAATTACAGCAGCCTTGAAGTAACTCTGGGGCACTTGTGTCTATGTAAACATTTCTAAACTAACTGCCTCATCTCCTTTTCAGTGCCAGATTCCCCACAACCAGAGTTACAGGGACAGTGCCACAGGCTGCTAATCCCAGAATTTAACTGGAGTACCAGTGGTTCCAGGTGGGCACCGAACAGGCTCCCCAGGGAATGGGCACGGCCCCAAGGCTGCCAGAGCCCCAGGAGCCTTTGGACAACGCTCCCAGGGATGCACAGGGTGGGATTGTTGGGGGGTCTGTGCAGGGCCGGGAGCTGCACTGGATGGTCCCTCTGGGTCCCTTCCAACTCAGGACATTCTGTGATTGTTTCCTCATCCTCCTCGGCTCTGGCAAGGAATGTGACTCCCATGTGATCCTAACCCCATCAACCCACCTGGAGCACTGAATTCCCTCCCCCAGCTCTTGAGACAACGAGGCCATTTCTTCAGGAGTTCCTCACTACAAACACCCGTGTTTATGAGGAAATCTGCTGTGAATGAAACACCAAGAGAGAGACACAGGCGTTTCCCTGCCTTCACCAGCTCCCCTTGCTGCTGTGACTGTGTCACACCCCAGCCAAGTTACCAGCAATGTGAACGGGCCCTCTGTGCCACGCTGGGGGCACTGCACACGTTATTGATCTCTGTGAGCTAAATCTTCCCAAGGGACTTTAGCCAGCTTCCATTGGCGTGTACATGCTCGGGGATTTGAGAGAAGCAGGTGCTCTCCCCAGCCAGAGAGTGGCTCGTTTAACACACTCCCACATTTGCATTTTGCCATTTGCATGCACACAGTTTAATACCGGAGCAGCACATAAACAGGACTGTTAGTTTTATGAAAATCTGACTTTTGGGGGAATTGCTTTGTGGAAAACAATAGTAAAAAGCAGGATCTGAAGTAAATCTTACAGTGAAGGGAAAAAGCCCACTTATTACAAGACTAGGAAAACTGCATGAAATGCTGAGAAGCCTCTTACAAAGGCAAATTATCCCACGGCGTAGATGGCAAAGGGATCATTTACATTCCCAGTTCGTAAAAAGCAGTGATTAATACAGCTAGAGAAAATGTAAAATTTAATGAGTAACTGAAGTGTTCAAACAAACTGCCAGTTTAATAAAGTAGAATGACAGGGCCAAAGTGTTGGGAATAAAATCCCAAAGTTCTGTTAGCAGAGAGGAAATTCATGGATCGAGTGAGCAAAAGAAAAGGTGATTTAACATCACAGAAAATAATTACTCTTCATATAAATAAGAATTAGGACAAACATTTATATTGTCTTTCTTCTTCTCCGAATGTCTCCAAAACTCTTATTTATTTTAGTTTACCTACTTAGCTAATTAAAGCTCTAAAATAATATAAATTTTTATGGGCTATTTCTGGAGAAAACTAGCATAACTTAAAGCAGGCCCAGGCACTTTGAATATTGCATCAAGGTTCTATTAGTTTTCATGGTGCAATAAATTTTTTTTAAAATTGCCTCCTGCTGATCTAATTACGACCTTATTTTTAAGCAATTTTTTAAAAATTACACGTGGATTGCAGACTTTCATTCTTAATGGCTTGAATTTAGTAATAAACTGCGCTGAAGTTGGCAAAGAAAATACTGAACGAAATTCTCAGCTGATGCAAAGGGGGAAGCCTTCCTGACCCTGGGCGAGCTGCTGTGTTTGCAGAGCACCCGACCTGTGCAGCTCCAGCCCTGCAAATCCACTTCCTACTCCAAGTGCCAAGCTGGGTCCAACTCATCTCGCGTCTCTAACATTGGCTCTGCAGGCCAAATGTGCCCTGTTAGGCTTTTTCATCCCGTTTCTCTGAACTGAGCCACACAAACCCAACGTGGGCGGCACGCGACGAAGGGCCGGGGAAGCGCAGGACGCTGCTGTGCAAGGCTGACAACAACTTTTCACTGACAGCTTTTCACTGCTCACAACGTGCAGCTGAAATGTCCATGAAAAAGGCAGTCCAACTCCCTCCAGAAGTATCAGTTTCCTCAGACATTTCTCCCAAGTGCATCTACCTTTCCTGATGACATCCACCAACCATGTACAGGCTATGTACAGCCACTACCATCACAAATAGATCTACAGAGGCTACTGTTAATAACTTGCATTCTGCAGCTCCAACTGTTCAGCTGTTAGAATGAGAATGGTGAGACAGATTTAACCACAGATCTAACCACAGCGTTCTACCAGTCAAAAACCCTGTGAAAACACGGAAACAACTTGACCCCAAAATGCCAACGTTAACAGACACAGGACAGGCTGGAATTAAGTCTGTAGAAACCCTTTTGGAAAGTACCACTTTGCATCCCTGCAGCATTGTCATCATAACCTCAGGATCCCTCCTATAATTAGGAGCTCCTGTATGAGGATATAGCTGAGAATTTTCATTCCAGATGTGTTTGTCATGTTGGGAGTATGGTACAATGAGTTCTCTGAGTGGGAAGAGAAGTAATGGAAGTACAAGAGTACAAGCCACACTCTGACACAAAGTCATTATTTCCCAGTCTCTGATGTCTGCATGACCTGCTGCTCACAGAACTCATCTGCAGAGAGAGGACTCTTCCCACTCTCGCAGCGAGGACTGGCTTAGTTTCAGACACTGGGAGGTTTTTGGGCTTTTTGTTCACCCTTTTTCACTCTCTAGCACAGTGACTTTTATTTTTACTATCACATTGACAAAAATCAATGAACTGAGAACACAGCTGCTAGAAACACTTATGTTAGAGACACTGAGATACAACACAAGGTCCCCCACACAGACTCTCCCTTTGCAGTGTCTGTAACACTCAAAAGAGGCTAAAGAAATGGTAACATTTCCAGAGAATAGCATTGGCCAGGGACTCAGCTACAAACCAGGAAAAAATGAAAAAAAAGCCGGTTTTAGATAAGAGATCATGAGATTAGCCCAGTTGGTTAGAGCCTGGTACTAAAACCACCAAGGCTGTGGATTCAATCCCTGTATGAGCTGTTCACTGAAGAGTTGATGATCCTGTGGGTCCCTTGCAACTCAGAATATTCTGTGATTCTGTAAAACTGATGATCAAACTCCAAGTCTGCTGTTATTAAAGTCTATCATCATAATATTTAGAACTTGGGTGCAGATGCACCCAAAAATTCAGTATCCCAGGCTGTTCTTGCAGTGTGTGTCCTGAATGAAAGGGATGACCCCAAAAATCTCTCTAGAAGTCAGACTCAGTCAGATTTACGTGGATATCTGCAAAGAGATCTGGGTTCTTGAGCTACAAAACTGTATCTAGCCATCAAATGAGCTTCAAAATTTTGAAAAGAAGGCAGGAACCCATCAGTTCTCCCAAGGTCATCTCTTGTCCCTGCCTCAAATGTGTGACATCGGCTCCTGAGCACAGCGGGTTCTTGGCAGACGTGTTAAATTTAATAGAAGACGACTGCATTGGTACCTAGCAATAGTCCCAATCCACTGAAGCATATTTTCCTCTAGGGATTTGAGCGTGAAAAGGAAAAGCTGCTGAACAGAAGGCAACATATCTTCCTCTACATTTAAATCCAGAGACATATCTGCCTGCAATGGCAAGTAGGAAAAACAAGTGCCACCTCAGAGAAGAGCTCTGTCACTTCATCTGTTACCTTCCTCAACAAAACAATGGCTCTCTGAGGGGCAGACAAGGCTGAATGGGTTGTACCAGATTGTTTTTAGCTGCTGGCAATATTTATAATCACTAATTTATATGCAGAAATATTTATAAACAGTAAATTTAGAGACTGTCATACTGGTAAAAGCTGTACTAACCATGTCACAGAGTGCTCGGCCCAAATCCTGCATCCCTCTATGTGAGAAGAGGATGCAGAGGAAAGTGGTCTTCCCATAAATTAATAATTGTTCTTTTTCAGTATGAACTCCCAGAAACATCATCAGCAGAAGCTACCACATTTTCTGAAAGCAAGTAAATGAAAACCAAAATGCATCTCTCTTTTCTGAAATGCCACCTCTTCCAACTGTTAATACGGAGCATGGAAACTAATTCAAAGCTGTCACTTGCTTTTGCTGTTATTTTATTTCACTCTGTTTAGTTGGGGAGAGGGTAAGAGACATGCACTGCACAGGATGCCAACACTTGAGTACTCAGGGACAGCACATCTGCATTTTGCTGGGCAGACACAGAGCAAGCAGGTCTTCTAAAGAGATCAGTGCCATCCAACAGGATGCTTCATTGCTTAAGAGTTTCTGTCAGTTTTCTCATCTACACTGACACAGCTCTTAAGTTCAGAAAGCCCAGTAATAGACTTGTGAAGACTCCGAGATCTCCTGACCAGATGGCAATTCTGCCAATCTTATCCAGGACTCGGCCTGCTCTGCACAGTAACACAGAGATCTCTTCACCACCTGCACACAGACAGGCGGGAGTGTAAACTCACTGCCGTCCACGTCTGTACAATAAATGCTGGTACAAAAGCGTGGCTTTCTCCATAAAACAGATGCTATCACTCTTAAAGGACCCACTGTGCACAGCAACAATTGGAGAGTTATTTTATTTCTATGCTTATCTAATTTCAGACAACACTGAAACACCGGTGTAGAACTGTAAACAAACACAGATGCACGTTCAGCCCCACAGGTTCCGAATCGTCTACCAAAACTCTGTTACATTGATCTTATTCTTAATTGATTAATCACAGGCAAGGCTTCCACAAGCAGTGTGTGCCCCCAGCACATCATTAAGGATTATATTCACAGATACTCTGTTTAGACAGCACTGTGCTAAATCCCAGCAAATAATTTGGTCACCGAGATGAGCGTGGAGCCCGTTAGGAGTAAGGCTGCTAAAGCAATTATGTAATGACATGAAAAAGCAGTGGGCAAACTGCACATCTTGATCCTTCCTGGGCATGAATGCTTCACTAGGGCTTCCTCTTATCAGATTTGTTGGGGGAAAAGAGCCATTGCTACCATGCTTCCCCATTAGAAATGTCAGACACACTGACATAAATTTTTTCTCATGCCACTGAGGAGCTCAGAGTAACACAGGAAAACACCAAGATCTCCGTGCAGCAGAGAGAACTGCAGCTCATTCCTCCCTTGACAAGTCCTAGCAAACCACTGTAGCTGCAGGGAATTTCTCATGGTCCAGAAAGGCTATTCCAAAGTCCCATAAAGTCCACAGGCTTTATTTAAACCTGTCAGTAAAGCAGCTAGAAATAGATGTCCCTCTGCTGCTGCTGCTGAGATTACACAAGTTAAACTAGTAGCAGGTAACAAGGGATTTCCTCAAAAGTCTTTCATAAGCAGCTTTCTTGGTACTGATTACCATGACAGAGGAAAAGGAGAGTCTAAGAAACTCAGCTGACAGCCTGGCAGACCTTTGCCTCAGGCAAAGCAGAACGAATTCCCCTCGTTCCCAAGTCAGTGCAATTTATAGCCCAGGGCTGTGTCTCATCACTCCTGCCCAAGCCAAGGTTGCTACAACTTCAGTGTCACTTGAGCACAGACTTTCTCCTGCTGGCAACTCCTCTGAAAGCTGAAGCCATGGGTTTATTTAACTGGAAACCTGTTCTCTACTGTACTTTGGAAAGAAGAGAGGATGGTTCTGGAATGAGGGGCATTACAAGACAGATTTTATAAAATATGAGAGGGAAAGATTAGTGTATGTGGGAAAGGTTTGAGTTACATCCACCAAGCAGCAGCATGGATGAGTTCACAAAGTTCACCCTTAAAAAGGATGATAGGTTGGTGAGGATGTAGCTTTTGTATGGATAAACTGAATAATTTCTAATTTGTCTGTGGCCTAAACAAGCAAATGGCAAGTTAATAATGCCGTATATGCATTTTTTTGTCTTTAAATTTAGTGCAGGTTCAACACTGTCATAGAGACAAAGTTAAATAGCTCAGAAAAACCTTTCAGCTCAGTGGTAAAAGGAACTTATCAAGCACTAAAAGGAAAAATGTTTAGACAGTAACATGCAGGAGTTCTGTGTGCATGACTTGTGTTTAGATTCCTCTTCACCAATAAACAAATTAATTGTTATTGGGTAGCCACAAAGCCCTTGTGCTCTCTGCAAAAGAAAATAAACAAATAAACCCCATCACTTCCCATCTCCAGGGACTCACATGGGAGCTGTCCTGGGCAGGAGCTCATGGAGGAGAAACAGCCTGAGCTTGCCCTGCAGTTTGGGGGACCACATTCTTGACTGAAAAATCACCAAGGTATGAGCCTTAAGGAAAATCAGTCATTTAAAAAGACAACAAATCTGGATAGAAGCACCTTTTGCTGTTTCAGCAGGGGAGGGTTGTTTTGCTTTATTTTCTTATTATATGTTTTCTAGTTTATGTCCTCCCTCAGAGTTTCTATCCAAGATATGGGCCTTGTGGAAGCATTTTAAGGATGGCAGCAATAGCCTTGGCTTTTCTGGATTCCTTCCTGTGAACTTTAGAGTTGGCCCCTGAAAGCCCAGGGACTAATGAAACACTTCCATCAGAATTCAGTTTCAGACCTGAATTCAAAGTGACCCTGAACTGGGAGCATCTCAACACAAAATACAAAAGTGCCAGACACATTAAATCTTCCAGGGACAAGACTCAGGAATAAGAAGGAGTTCCTAGAATTTTCACTGGTGAGTTGATTTTGGATTTGTTGTAAATGAAGTTTCACTTATGTTTAAATATTCCTGAAATGAGGGAGTTAGAAACAGGAATTAAAATTGGTCAAGACATGACCAGACCTTCTTTGCAGGTGTCTGGAGAAGAATATCCTTCAATGCCTCAGGATTTATCTTCACAGCATCTTCTTTTTCCCAGCTCCAGAAGAGAGGAGTTGACTCCAACATCCAAGAGGACACAACGTTAACAAGACATTCCTTGGGTTCTCCTTCCTGTCAGACTTTCAGGACTCCTGTAGCTCTTTGATCACCACCACGGGTCATCACCACTGCTGGTTTTGTCATTCATCCAAGCTCCCTTGGATGCAGCCAACAGCCTGGGCATCTCTCCTGAAGCACCACTTTTCACTGGATGATCAAGAAAACAAAACAGGGCTGGCTGATGCTGCTGCGCTCTCCAATTCTGATTTCAAGGTGAGCTGTGCTCCCTTCCTCCTTGCTTTGCAGGAATGGGAGGGGACGTCAGAAGCTCTCTTTTTGTGCTTGGGGCCAAACAAGGAATTACCTTGTCCAAGAGAGCATGTGCTCCGAAGGGGAGGAGCATCAGGGGGACAATTCATTTCATGGTTCTATAAGGCTGATTGAAACATGATTACAAAGCAAGCCAGGGGCTGTTTTCTGAGATCCCCCAACTGCCTGTGCTTCTTAGGAACAATTATTACTGCAGGTGACTTCAGATTGCAGCTGGGATGAACGTTAGGTTCACTCTTATCAGGGAGTTTCAGACATTTTGGGGTATAAGACTGAAGTTAATTGCACCAAGTATGGCACAAAAGGAGTAATTTGAAGGAAGTTATCTTCTAATGACAGGAAAGAGTTAGTGAACGGTCCTGATCCTTCCCCAGTGTTGGAAAAGTAAAGAATTTAAGAATGTATTTTATGACCAGATGAATGAGGACATTTTCCATCTTAAAACTCAGTTGAAGTCAGGCAATTATTGCACTTACATCCTTCCCTAGCTGACCAAATTTCATCCAGGAAATGGGAGGAAGCAAAGGCCTTTCATTTTCCCATTCTTGTACTGCTTCTTTTGGGATAAGGTTAAGGGAGAGTTAATCAACATTTGCAAGTTATATTTAAGGCTGGCAACACGTGAAAGACTAAAAGGCCTGAAGAATAAAGTCCTTTAATTTAGTCACAGCACAAGCACAGCATGGCTGGTAGGAGTATAAAAAGCCAGAGCACAGCTATTCATTAGGAATGAATATGGAAGTTAACCCAGGGAGACCCCGGGAATAAAAGAGGCCCATTTGCTCCCTGGCCTATTTACTGAGAGCCACATAAACACAGGGGCAATTAAACCTGGATACAAACACAGCAACATATCCAAGGCAGGGTTTAACATGGGCCTATACTCAGTCTTGACCAGGACCAGGACGCTCCTTTTGCACAGTCTCTTTCTGTTCCTGGTCATATTTCCTTGGGATGTTATTGCTTTTTGCTTTCTATAAATAAAGCCAAGTTTAATGTCTGTGAGAAAAGCAGGAAGAATGAACTAGGTAGCAAAGCAATTGGGAGAGCCTCAGTAATGTATTCAGCCCATTAAGGATTTCATTAGGTTTACTAAAAGGTCATTAATGATAAAATATCTTCTTTTATTTTACCTACTTCCTAAACATTATAGTCTATTCTGCCATTCAAGCTTGCACCCCACTGACATTAATTAGCATGCTATATATTAAGGAGAGCTTTTAATGAGCTGTTATTTCATATGATTTTATTGGAGAGCCTCATTGTTCAGCTTAATAGCAGAAAATGACAACTATAGAAATTGCCTTGATAGGACTGCAGCATTGAGGCAGTTATTCAATCTCCATCCTCGCTCCTCAGTTATTCCTCGATGCTGAAAGCTCTGCCTAACACACCTCACTGTGGTTTGCCACGATGCCCTGGGCACAGGGAAAGCTGTGGGCAAGGAACAAAGCCCCAGGCCACACAGTGGGGTGTGAACACCACCACACACAGCTGCTGTGTTTGCTGCACCCCACAGAGCAACAGGAGCAAGACCCACGTTTGTACAAAATGGTTCGGCCACATTTTTACATCAAATGTCAGTCTTAGCTCTAATTGTAGCTGATAGTTGTGGGAGCATGTAGTTGTAGTCACTTGAGTTTTAAGCTATACATTAGCACTTATTTTCCAGTCATATTTCTGCATCACAGAATGGTTTGGGTTGGAAGGGACCTTAAAACTCATCTCTTTCCAACCCTCTGGATGGGCACGGACACCTTCCACTAGACCAGGCTCCTCCAAGCCTCATCCAAGCTCACCCTAAGTTGCTTTTCACAATTTCAGGCAAAAGCAGGTGAATTGAAAACAAAAGGAAAAGTTCTCCCCGTGCCTCATCCTTCTGAAAGGCATCCCACCCTCGCTGCCAGCCATACCACCTGGACAGCAGGGAGAGCAGGGATGAAAAAACAGCAATAAGCAGGGAGGGGGAAAGCAGAAGGAAAAGGGAAGCAATAGACTCAAAGTGACAGAAATTGGCAATGAGCAGGGCACAGAAAAAGAAACCCAAACCCATCCTGTCCACTGGATGGCAGGATCATAAAGACTGGCTCTAAGACACAAGCACAAAGGACAGCAATAAGGGGAATTTCCCAAAAGGAACCATTCATCTATCCATCCACCCATCCTGCTTTTGAAGGTGATGCAAAGATCACCTTGACTGGCTCTTCCCCTTTCACACAGTTCCTCAGCTGCACCCCTCAACAGGATGGAGCCACCACCCCCACATCTGAATTATTCAACTCTATATAAACAATACTGAAGATGAAACAGAGAGAGGGGGGAAAAAAACCAATCTAGGAAGGAAGAGCAAACACGTATCTGCAGTTTGCTTTCAAGTTAGCTAATGACTACATTTTGGTAAGCAAAATACTGTAAGATCTGAAAATGCAGTTGTTAAAGAGCTTTCTAGTGCTATAACTGCACAGGTACACTGGAATGTGAAAAGAGGAGATGGAGGAAATGGGATTTAGAATCAGCTGTTCTCCTGGCTAAGCAATAGAGAGAAACAGCATGACTGGGAGAAGAAAGAAGAATAGACTGAAATTATTTTTTTTTCTGGAAAAGAAAGAAAAGCATTGGAAGGCAGAAAGACAAGATGCTGATGTATCCAGAAAATGATGTTTTAAATTAAACTTCATTATAAGAAATAATAACTTGGAGAGTATTTTCAGTTCTTATCATTTAGTTTGGCTTAGAAAAAGCACAATATGCACGCTAAAATAACTCAGTTCCTTACTTTAAAAAAAAAGTGTTGTTGTAGCCAAATATCTTCTCATTTGCATGGGATTTATATCACTGCATGTCTATTGCCTTCAAAAGAACAATAAAAAGGTAATCAAAGAAATTGTTGTGCTCAAGGGACCACATTATGCTTTTATTTCTGAAAAGCTTGATCAAGCAATTTTTTTAAAACAGTTGATTCGTTCTATTTTTAACACAAGTATGCTACTTACCTGGAGGTTGTCTTACATTTTAAAAATCCTGACATCTGAGGTTCTCAAAAAAACCTCTCATTTTCTCCCTAAGATGTTACTGGAAACCATAGGATTTTAAAAAGCGTCATTAACAAATGCTCCCAAGTTAAGCACATCTTGCAAGCAACAGCGAGTGAGTAACACACAATTAAGAATCCTATATCATTTGAAGAAGTCTGCTCAAAAGCTCTTCGAGGTGTTTATTCAGAAAAGCATCCCTAATTAGGAAACCATTTAAACATTCCCTAAGTTTCAGGCTGTGTCAGAGTAACCGGCACAGGATGGAGAGGAACGGGAGCAATAAAGATACAGCAGGCTCTTCCAACAGGGAGTACACCTGAGTAAGCAGCCAGCCTGCATCTGGAGCAATCCTTCGTCGAAGGAGCAGAGCAGCCAAGCAGAGCCATCACCCCAGGACGTGGAGGCAGACAGAGCACAGCCTAATTCCTCTTACCTCCCCACAACAGCCTTAAATCAACACAGCTCCAACCAACTCCAGTCCTGCCACGGCATTTTGTGTTCCCAAATGTGGTGGGGAAGGAAAGCCGTCCTGTTTCACCAGAACAGCAGCTGCATTTGTTGCCTTCTGTATTACTGCATACAGATGAATCAGGCTTTTCTTGCAGCATCAGAGAAGCCACCTTAAATGAATGCCCTCTGTGTGGCAAGGGGTCACTCGAGCATATATTTGAATTCCAGTGCTGGTGGGGAGCTTATAAGCCATATTAATTAATTAAAATTTGTTAAACAGGATGGAGGGGGGGAAAAAGCTTTCTGTGGAATGCCAAGGGTTGGAGGGTGGAGGAAGATATTTCTTGTGACCTTGTGATCCTCAAATTTCACTGGAAAGCTGTCTCACTGAGCCCTGCCTTGTTCTAGAAACAGAACCACGGGATCCGTGGCTGACACAGCATCCCAGACTACCGAGAGTGGACAATGCTCAGATTCATCATCCTCCTCAACTGACAAGAAATGATAAAAAATCAGTGCAATCAGTACCGTTCATTGCCCATTTTCTGGCCTGAATCCTTGTAAGTGGAGCCCACAACACTGGCAGCATCTGACCGACCTGTTCCTCAAGTGCTCTGCAAATACTGCAGTCAGCAGGCACAGAATAAACAATTTTTCTCCAGCCAGCCCAGCCCTCTCGCAGGGCCCTTCTGTGCTAAGAGCCATAAACTCTAGAACTAATTTAGCTGGGTATCTGTGAACAGCTTTCCCTACACGTCACTGAGAGGGTGACACAGCCTCCTACGGAGCTGACGGAGCTTCAAACTTAAACAGATTATGTATGGCCACACACTTTCACTGCTAGTTTAGATTATTAAAGAACTCTAATTCAGTGTAGTGCAGATGCAGAAACCACCTTATTCTTCATATAATTGACTTTGACGGACTCTGGACAAACAACAGACACGAGTACAAGACAATCTATCAATCCATCGTCAGAGGAAAACAGCATTAGTGCTGCAGCTGAGCAGAGAATTATCTCCAGCAATGTCCCTACAGATGAGTGATAAAGCCACGACCCAATATACCATCTTTAATTGATCACTGCCTGGGTTTTGAGCACTTGACAGCGTCTCCTTAATGTTCTGCTAATGTTCAGCTAAATGCAGCACCAGCTGTGCGTGGCACGGCCCAACGCAGGGAGCTGAAGTGAGAAAGCTCCGTCCCAGGAGCCTTCTGCATCCACGGAATGCAATCGAGAGGCTGTAACGTGATTGATTTTCATGGGAACATTCAAAGCCACTTCTCACTGAAGGCAATTTCCGAGAATTGTCATCTTTCCACTATTTCGACTTTGTAAAGCTTTATATAAATCGGTTGCAAGATTTTGTGGTTGTTGCTTTCCTTCTTGTGGGAGCCATTTTTCACTCTTTGGAACCAAAAAACCCAACAAACCCAAAGCCTTTAAATAAACAAACAAATGACTAAGCCAAGTTGAGTTCCCAACCCTTTCAGCTTTTTCCGGGAGAAACCCTTTTTTTTTTTTTTTTTTTTTTTGCAACACCTTTTGGCAGGCAAGATTTTATCCTAAAAAAGTCGGGTTTCCAGAATAACTTAGAAAAGGGCTATGAATAGAAATGGATGTGTATCTATGCATAGCTCTCACACCAGATAATCCTGCTTTTTGTTATAATACCTATTCACTTTCAGGGCTCAAGGGCAGAAGAAATTTGTTTCCACCCTGTTGTAAATACAGGCAGTGCATCCCACAAATACTGACCTTATGCACGACACTCTAAAGAGGCAGTTTGCATCTAACAACCTCTCCTGCAGGGGAAAAGTGAGCGAGGTGATGGAGAAGGAATGGCATATTGGCAACTGCAGAGATGAAGAAGGGCAGAACTACAATTTTACATGGTAACTAAGAGGATCTGTAGCCTCTGAAGTGCAATTTAAACACAAATCCACTGGGATTAGAGGTACTAGGCTCCAAGCATCCCATTAAAGAGCTGAAATTGTGTATGAAAGTCCCTTGTATTATTATTCCTGGCATCAAAATAGAGATTTACAGCATTTCAGAAACAGTGACTGAGAAAACTATCTAGTTAGAAGCTGCAAATACATCCTTATTTTTCCCAACACTCACGTGCAGCCAACCAGGGACTTAACAATCCTAAAGATGAGGACATAAATGATTACAGGACTCCACCTTACAATGTTTAAAAAGACAGTTTGCTGTATCAACATTGCCTTTAGGCAATTAGAGGACTTCAGCAGCCTGGGAGCCATTTTTCCAGCCAAGAAGCTGAATATTGGGAAGCCACCCTTTAAATGCCGTTAGGATTTCAGTACCTGCAACAATGCCTTCCCCCAAGCCATGTGACAAGTATTTCAGACAGCAATGCTAGGCGGGGTTTTTTTCTTTCTTCCTGTTTAAGCGGGGTATTTCTGAAAACTGACAGTTCTGAGCAATAGATTACACTCTAAAAAATTATATTTACAAAGGCAAAAGCCAACATCACTTACTGAGTGCACCTGAAAGCTTTCAGCTGCCCAAAGGAACAGCAAAATGCACATATAAATAAGTTTTGTTTATTTACATTTTCAAGATGCAAGTTAACCTCATGTCATCTAAAAGCAGGAGATTTTTAGTGCCAAAGCTGGTCCATGACCTTAAATTAGATTGTTTGCTCTTGCAGCCCAAAGGCAGTGTAAAACTTTCTGCTGTTTGATGGTAGTTTGACTTTACACACACTTAGGAAAAAAAATTTTAAAAAGAAATCTTTGTTGCATGTCTTTTCGTACACAAAGGCTTTGAAGCTGAACTCCCTCATGGTGTGAGGACAAGAAGTAGCATTTCATTATCAGGCATTTTAAAGCAGAGCATCTTTTCAGGACTGGTTAAAAAAAAAAAAAGTCAACAAGTGGTGCTTTCAGTCTGCCAGGAGAATGATTATGGGACAGGATTACTAAAATATTACTAGATTGTGCCACTCACAGGTTGCTCCCAGAGACAACAACAACAACAGTAATGACAATGATGATGATGATGTTGTAACAGTGTGATAGTGCCTCTTTCATGAACGCCACATGCAGAACCATCTCTGTGGAGCATTTTACCCAAACCAAGGCACCAGCAAAGCCCAGCTCTGCTGTTCAGCTGTTTCTGAGCACAGACTGATGGTGTGGGTACCTGCACACCTTGAAGCTGCCTGGGGACCTGACTGGAGTTAGAGCTCTGAAGTTTTCCCTCTGTTACTTGTAACAGCAGCCGGAGCACCTCCCGCCTGGTTTTCCTGCCGGACAGACCGACTGACACCTCCTGACTCACCGCACACTTATGTGCTGTTAACAGCTCTGCTGGGCTCCCCCAGCCCTCCAGAACGATCTGTTCCATCCCTTACTTTCTACACAGCTCACATCCTAATCTTTCCAGCACTGATTAACTGACTTGCCATTCCCAGAGCTTTACAAGTTGCCTTGAACGAGAGGTTTCTGCTCCCTAGAAACAGACTGCAATTACAGAAGGATCTAGGCCTGCGATTACAAGGGATCTAAAAGGTTCCTCTGTTTAAAAATCCAGCTGTTTCTGTACCCAGTGAAACAATTAATTCTCCAACTGAACACAGAGGGGGTTTAAACCAGTTTTAAATGCAAAGCTCTTGCTTTGTTAAAAGGCTACAATAGCATTTTGAAGGAGAAATATCAATCAAAAGAGACTTACAGAAGTCAAAAAGGTTCATGAAGGTCCCTCCATTCTGTTTAGGCTCTTTAGAAGTATTCAGTCATTATGAAATTAGTGCTTTTGGCTGCCAAAAACTTGCTGAAGGTTGTCCTGCTGACTCTCAGCCCAGTTGGCACCCAAGCAAGCAGTGAGATACAAACTGCAATGGCAATTTGGGTGACAGGGGCATCTGCCTGGCAGGGAGCTGCAAGAATGATTAGGGACCTGAGAAGAAAATTGGTCCCGAAGAAAAGCAAGTGGGATGTAAGAATAGACAATGTGGTTATTTTGAAGCAGTTTAGGAACCTACAGCATTTTTTTTTTAATAGAATTAGAGAGAAAATACAATATTGAGGTAACATGAATCAGGTTGTGATGGTGATGGTGAGGAAAGAACTATTACGTAGGAAGAGGAGGTGGGGTTTTATTTGTTTTTATTAGGAGGGTTTGTGCCCAGAGGAGTTTGGGAGACTCTGAGTTGCACAATGCCTGTGTGTGAATTTAGCCAGCTGCTTCCAGGTGTAATGCAGGACCTGACACCACTAACTCAAGTTCATAAAGTGACAATACTTAATAAGTACTTTGCAGGGAATTTTTCTGTAATACGTGACCATAGGCCTTTGTGTTTGTTTTCCCCCATTAACAGCAACACAACTGCAGAGGTTCTAGGGAGCTGCAAACCCACTGGCACATCACTGAGTGTCCCAGGACAGAGCAGAATTCCCAGTGACACCATTAGCAGTGCACAGGTATGGTTTGGGTTCCATCTGCATGGATCCCTGGGTTCCAAACAGCACAAACTGCCCTGGGAATGCCCTGGCCATCTCTCCAGGTTATGTGTAACTGCTCTCCTGTATTTTTATCTCCAGCTGATGGATTTGTCTCAGGGTACCAGGGACAATGGAAAGGCTTTGGATGAATTTTCCTATGTAAAAAGGAAAGGACAACATTTTCATTCATGACAACCTTCAGGCACTCTGTTTCTCACAGCGTTTCTAACACTTGGATTTTCATCCTTTTGGAAATGAGGGGGAGTAGGAAAAGGAGGAAGAGTTTGAATTCACCTTGACTTCTCTTTGTCTCCAGCTGCCAAATATGCAGAGAGTCATTATCAGAAAAGAAAAATTTGTTTGTGCCTCCACTGAGACTTGAGCAATGATATGACTTCAGGGGCAAAGGCACTGTCATGATGCATCACAACCCTGGAGGCATTAAAGTGTCTCATGCAGCTGCTCAGCCAGAAAAGCTACTCAGATTGCTGAAGTCCTTTCAACAAGCTGAGCCCAAGGCAATATTTAAGTAAGAAACCGCTTCTTTAAAAATTAAAAGGAGTTATTTTTTGCATTATTTGCATCATTTGACTTGGGTTATTTTGAATATGTTCTATTATAGGTCACCTGTGTTGTCAGGAAAAAATGAACTTGTAACTGATTCTATTCAGATAATTCCTTTCAAATACACACAGCTTTACTGCCTAATTCCTTGCACAGACACCTCCAAAACCCAAGAAATGCTGCAAGTTAGTTCTGCTGTAGCACTGAGAGATGATGTGCAACCTGCACACATTTCCACAAGTGTCTCAGCAGTGACCAACAAACAAGGACTCTGCAATTAGCTAAGGATTTCAGCCTGGCTGAAATGACACAAAATTGGCAGGAGGAACTTCTATTCATCCATTTAAGGCTGCTGTATCAAACTCAGTCTACCCTTTGTGAGCCAGATGATGATCAAGAAGTGCAGGCACAGGAGAAAGTTGCATCCCTTTCTCACGCTGCAGTGTCAGAGCTCAGTGATGTTAAACCTGCTTGATTTTTTTCCATTTGAGCAGCACTGTGATAGAGACAGCCAGTGTTAGCAAGGAGGTCTGGGAGTGATGGTACAGGACATGCTGTTCCAAACAGAGAGCCTGGATGGGAAGAGGAAAAGGGCAGAACCTCACTGGCTGCTCCTTCCACCTGTGCCTTTTCTATATTAAGTTTGTACATTCACCCAGCACAAAGAGAAAGGGAAATATTGGTTCTTGCTCCTCTCTCTCAGAAAATGCTGCACGAGCCCACAGTGAAGGTTTTTACATCCCTGTAAAAGCAAATTTTTTTCACTTTCTCTAAACTTACAGAGGTAAGTGCTGAACCCATAAACTGACACACACTCAGCCAGCACTGCTGCACCACTTTCTGCTACTTAATCAAAGTGCCTTTACCTTCTCTTGTAGGACTGTCTCTCATTTCACATGGTCCTCTAAAGCAGGCCCTCCTCTTTCACTCCCTTTTCGGGTGTACATGACATTATGGAGAGTTTCACCAGAAGCACATGACAGCAGTAACACTTCCGTACCTTCATCACCTCTGATGCGCTCTAGAATCACATTTAATGATGTATTTCTCATCCAGCACAGAGCGATCAGTGATCATCCTATAACCTGGCTCTGCACTTTGATTGGCATCAGGGAAATTGTTGGGATGGACAAATGCATCACTGAAACGTTCAAAAAGAACGCTCTAAGATAAAGCTTAATGGTTACATTCTGCTGATATTGCCAGGAAATGCTATGACTGTTGGAAAGGCAAAGAGGAATTAGTTACAGTATTTAGGTATAAAACTTAACGGTGTTTTACCTCAAGGGAAAAAAAAAAAAAAAAAAGAGGGAAAAGAGGCCTTGGAGCTGCTGCAGAAGGAAAAAGGGCAGGAACCGAACACTGGAGACACGGGGACAATGTGTGGCTCTCATTTTGCCACAAATACTGGAAATAAATCTTTCTCTTTTTTTGAACTGGGAAACTTTCAATGGTAGCAGCAGATTATCTTGAAGATTCTTATCTATTTTAATCAGGCTTCTTTTAGCACCTGCTGAAATCTCTCAGAGCTCAGGATTGGCTTAAACACATATGAAAAGGGCCCTGTGGCACGTATTCCTTGACAACAATCTGTTCTTCTCACCTCATAGAGTGTAATGATGCCATTTGTCTCATTTGGAGGCTTCCACTGAACATAGATCTTCTCTTCAAAAGGTCCTCCTTGGATAGATTCCAAGGGAACGGGTCCAGGAACTACAGGGAAAAAACCCAAAAAAACAGCAAACTGCGTTAAAAACTACCACCAGCTCCAGCTGAACACACGAGAAGACATCAAAAGGCCACCAGACAGGAAGTTCAGAGCTAAAAATAAATAAATAAATAAATAAAATTAAAAATTAAAATCCCTCAAGGCACTACCATTACCAAGCCGCTATCAATGTGAAAGGCTTATTTCTCAACTTTTGGTTCAAACAACAATACAATTCAAACAATAATGTAACCACTAAGTGACAAATAAAATCAGAATCCCTGAAAATATAAAGCTAATTCCAGTGTGATTTTATTCCAGTAGAGCAGAGCAGCAGCAGGGAATTTAATTTGTCCTTCTCCACCCACACAACAGCAAAACTCTCCATCTAAATAGCCAGACTGCACCTTGGCATGGAGATTCTACTGGGCTGCGCACCTTTATCAATATGAAAGATTGATTTGCTTAGTAAAGTAACAATGTAAGATTTATATTGCATTACAACTACAAGGCCAGCTCAAAAATACACCTACTCAAGCAAAATTTTAATGCTGTGGGAGATAAGTAACTAAATGCACTCCCAAGCCTGCTGATAAAAACCCTGCTCATTTTTCTGAAATACCTGCCATCCTTTCATGTCCCCCTGTGTGATATATTGGGCTGGAGGAGACACTTGCAGCTGAGAGAAACTTAGGACAGCAACTTCTTGCAGCCCAGGCAGAGGAATTTACACATTAGACAGGAGGGAGGGTTGTAGTGCTTGAGAGTCCTTGGTCTGAGATAGCTGAGGTGGGATAACAACACTTCGTTGGCTTTCCATCAGTTCCTCCAGAAAACTGTTCTTTTATACCACAGCAGAAGGGTTCACACCCAATTAATTTTGCTTCTGAGGTCTCTACAAAATGTGATGTCCAGAGGACTGGTATTAAAAAAAGCTACACTCTGGAAAGGAAGGCATTATACTTGTTTTGGGAACATCTTTTCTTGTGAAGGCACAAGAAAACTCAACAAATGCCAGGACTACATTTGTCCATATGATAAAGGAAGCTGCTGGGTGGTTCAGAACACAAAGAATTAAACCTACAGCTCTTTGGCAACTGCTCAGAGTGGTGTCTGTAATGTCCAAGCACCTCAGGGATCTTTGCTCTTTCGAGAACATGGCTGTGAAATGGAAATCATTTCAACATACAAGTTTTACAGGCATAACACACACACTGTCCAGAGGAGCTGCTCACAAGTCTTGTGGGACAGGGTGTTATGCTGTTATTTACAACTTGAATATGAGTCTTCCCTCACACACCAAACAGGCAAACCCACCACAACTCACCATCCTCCTCGGTCTGCACAACCAGCTCCTCGCTTTCCATTTTGCCCTCGGGGTTGGAGAGGGCCAACCTCAGCCTGATGGTCATGAAGGGCCGCAGGCCCCGCAGGGTGTAGTGGGAGGACGTTTGGATCAGTTCCTCTGCCTCGAATTTCTGCTGGTTGAAGACGTACTGGTAGTGCACGGTGAGGTTGTAGCTGTGGCACCGCGTCACGGCGTAGCCAAAGGGCTCCCACTGCAGCGTCAGCTGCCGCGAGCGGATGTCAACAACCTCCACGTTCTGGGGCCCGTGCACGGGATCTGCAAAGCAAGAGAAGAAATATAAATTCCTTCCGTATGTCGAGAGCCCCAGCACTCCGCAGCTCTGACTGTTCTTGTCTGTGCAGTGTAGGAGGGATAGGGTCTGAATGTCAGATCCACAAATGCATTCTGGCTCCTGGGCTTTCCCCAGAAATGTCCTGGTGCAAGGCCCCGAGCAGTGGTCATGCTCCTGATTCCTGTGAAACCTCGCTGAATCCAACAAAAGTGACAGGATTCCTTCACCTAAGGGGCGGGAAAGTTGCACTTTCTTCATTCTTACAAAAGAAAAAATTAAAAGTAAGAGTAGTTGATGGTCTACTTGGCAGTGCCTGAGGACCTTGGTGAGCCCAGCCCTCAGTGATGCAAACACACAGCAAATGGCTCCCAGGGAAGGAATGAATTCAAGTCCCTCAGCTTTGAATTCAGCTCCACAGCCCCTACGCCCTCCTGCCACCCCCAAACCCTTTCTGCTCACACTGAAGCCCAGAAGTGAAAGAATCCAGACTAAGAGACTGACTGTGGGACTTGGGACATCCCAGTGTCCCCTCATCTGTTAACTCTTGGATATTCTGGCAATGGGGTGTACAAGCAGATCCTGACAATCCTGGAGTCAGTTCCCTGAGTCATCTCAACCTTGTGCCAATAAAACCTTAATTTCAGATCATCTCCACGCCTTGGTCCCAGCAAAGTTTATTTGCTCTTTATTATTCTTTCTACAGTATATGGCTGAGGTACACTTTGAATATTCATGTGCAGGAATCATATTCACCTGCTGTTCCTTAATTTATTTTTAACAGCCTAACTCAAATGCTCTGACTACACTCTGCCCTTTATATAAAATATAAATGCATGTGCCACCAGATATGTAGATATAAAGAATGAAGGATGAGTGAGTAAAAGCAGTGTTTGAAATAAGTCAGATCATAATAATTCTACAGATGTCACAGTTTGTTTATCTGACATTTATTCAACTTGTATTTGCTCTTTTGCTCAATATATCTGAGCAAGGTAATTAGAAAATACATAACTTCACATAAAGTTTCTTAATTTAGGGTTCACAATTCAGCACAATTCAGGGTTCTGCCCACTTCTCATGTTCTCTCATGACTTCAACCCATGAAAGGAATGTTTTCATAGGAACAAAAAAGTTGGAAGGGCTCCTGAATACCAGTCACACTTCTTTGAGGGATAATTAAAGTGGGAAAAAACCCTTCTAGTAATTCTTGAAGGTAAAGCACGAATCAGCCACACTGACTTCAATCTACTCATGCATAAGCAGAAAATACACTGTAACGACCTGCATATTCTGTATTACTGCTAAAAATCCCCTAAGGACTGGCAGTGGGAGAGTATTCTGCATCTTTCTATAGATAGACACATAGCAGACACATTGGAAATAGGATGGATATTAAAAGATCAGGGATCTAAAGCTAACAACTGCTTCAGGTTTCCATATAAATCTTGTCAATCCCTCAGCATCCAGAAAACACCTCTTAAATGTGAGTCCTTAATATTGTGCGTCAAAAAAAAGGTAATTTCTAAATTAGGAAGTTCCTATGCATAAATATACACATATATACTTAGCATTAGGTGCCAAGCATTCATTTACTATAAATCCACGAAATGTATGCTTCTGTGATGGGTTGTATAGATAAATAAAGTGAACAAAAGAATGGTTGTGTGAAATCTTTCCACCTCTGTAAGGGTAAAGGTGAACCCAAGCCTCATTCCAAGATGCATCAAAAGGAAAGCAAACCAAAAGCAAATGCAGGTATTTGTCCTTGACCTGCTGAACTCTGCATGACACCAAGCACTCAGCTGCAGACCCCAACTCAGAACATGGCTGACATGGCAAAAATGTTTCAAGACAAGCCAATGATGCAGCTGAAAATAGCAATTAACCTCCACATTAATGTTATACTGCCTTTACTTTTTTTTTTTTTTAATTACAGTTATTGTCTTTAAGTCATTCATGTTATGGAATGAATCAGTAATTAGAGGGTGTTTGGTTTATCAATGTCAGATGTGCTGGCTGTAGCTGTGAGTAAGGAGCAGCTTGATCCAGCATCATCTCACCGAGTCATCTGTGCACACCTGGGCTAGGGAAGATTACCTGCAGTTCTCAGTTTCCTTTCTCATCCTGTTCACATTTGCCCTTTTCTTTCCTACCCAAAACTGTATGTGTTGGAAGCTGCCTTCTCTCAACCAGTGTCTAATTCTGCTCAAAATGTTACTGCAAATCCTGCAAGCTCCATCACACACACACAGTTTGCAGCACAGGCTTGTCAAGTGAGTAACCAACCTATGAGCCACAGATGACGTTGGGATACAAAGCAAGAAGCCAAAATCCAGAGTGCAGATGCCACTACACCATCACAAAATGCACCACATTCCCCAAGAACCATCTGTTCTCAGGCTGGCAATCCTAAAACAGGTCTCAAATACCCAGATCCTGAGGTGTTCCTGGCTGCAAGTGTAAAGGCTTGACATCTGGTGGCCGTCTAGATTCTTGAGCAGAGGGAGAGTAAGTAAAATTACTTAAATTTTAGGTTCAGAGAAGAAGAAACCAAACTGAAATTAAATCAGCAAATAGAAGCTGGCCCTGGAAAGCTTTATATTCTCACTGATTTCCCTCCCTTGGTTTCAGTCTCCTTTTTTTCTGAATGCTGAGACTGTATAATTTTGAAAATGTTTTCCTGTTGTTACACTGATTTCCTCTGCAGCAGAAGCCATTGAAACCTCATTTTCCAAGATGAGATTTTGTATTGCTGTTTTTAAAGGACAGTGGTCCTACTATCCTCTCTCTATATAAATTCCTCTACCTGTTAGCTTTGTGAGTATTTGGTCTCAAGAGCTCTGTAGCATCTATCCCTGGGACTTGACTGTCTAATATCACCCATTTTTCATAATGTCTTGTTTTCCCACCAAAAGAAGAAGAAAATTTATAATTGATCAACAATTCTCTGGTAGTGGTGATACTGGAAATTGGACAAACTTCTCTGTTTCTCTACTCTTGGAATTATAGCTCCCAAATAATGCAAGAAAATATCTGAAAAGTAGTAACTTTGTACTTGGGCTGGAGGAATAAAAGTTGCTAACATGCATCTCAGCTTCAATTAAACAAAGATACCCACCAAGGCAGGACAGAAACAGACTGGCTCAATTTGAATACTTAAGAGATCAGATATAAAAAGACAATGGCATAAACTGTGCAACCTGAAGTAAAATTTTCTACATGTCCTGAGATCTTGGGGAAAAAAAAGGAAATTCTTAAGAAGCTGGAGCAATGAAGCAGCTGCCACCAATCTCCTGAAAGGAGTCTTGAACCCACGCAAGGAAAATTCCGGTCTCTGGGATTTCACTGTGCAAATGCTGTATTTTCATTTCAGCCTGGATGAACCATTAATTACATTTTGATAGTTCACATCAAAGTCAAGGACTGAACAGTATTTTTTAATATCACATCACTCACTGATGCTTTGCTACCTTCCATTACTCTGGTGGGCTGCAAACACTCAGCAGCCAGGAACCTTTCTGGGACACTTGGGATGAGCAAGTCTAGAGGGATCTGGAGCTCAAGTCTGATGAGGAGCAGCTAAGGGAGCTGGGGGGTCTCAGCCTGGAGCAAAGGAGGCTCAGGGGGGCCCTTCTGGCTCTGCACAAGTCCCTGACAGGAGGGGGGAGCCAGGGGGGGTCGGGCTCTGCTCCCAGGGAACAGGGACAGGAGGAGACGAAATGCCTTCAAGCTGCACCAGGCGAGGTTCAGATTGGATATCAGGAAAATTTCTTCATGGAAAGGATGGCCAGGCACTGGTCGAGGCTGCCCAGGGAACTGGTGGAGTCATCATCCCTGGAGGGATTTAAAAGATGTGCAGATGTGGCACTCAGGGATGTGGTTTAGTGCTGGGTTTGGCCGTGCTGGGTGAACACTTGGACTCGATGATCTTAGAGGACTTGTCCAACCTAATGATTCAATGATTCTAAGTGGCCTGAATGAAACAAACTCTCCTAGTGATCCTTCAGTGGAACTCTCTGTCCTCAGTTCAGGTAAAAAAATATTGTTGAGCCAATGATGTTCAGAGGCTGCTTTTTCTACCATCAAAATTTCACAGAAAATTGACTTTTAAGGCCAGTTTTGCTCTTTCCTTATTGAGTGTCACAGAGCTCATTTTGTTTGCTGCAGTCCTCTCACTCAAGGTGAGGCGTAGAAAAGAAAAGGTTGGTTTAGATTATCAATAACAATTGTCACAGCTTTGTAACCCTCCATCAGGGGAAGAACAGAGAGGAGAGGAAGCCGTGGGGGGACACTGGGCCTTGAACACGGAGCTGAAGTTGAGGAGTGAAGTTAAATACAGACAATCAGCTGCTGCCCCCAGGTTAAGTACCTGCTGCAGGAGCCTAATTGCAAGAAATTGCTGCTGTCAGTGAAGACATGACAGCCAGTGGAGATGGCCCTACTCATCTGGGGCCCTGTGCCTGTGTCCCCTGACCCTATGGAGAGCAGGAGGCAGAGTTTATTAGCAGTGCAGGTGTCCACTGATTAAATTCTGTTTCCCAGCAGCAGGTTACCGGGACTGAGAATGCACAAAGGGAAGAAAAATGAGCGTGCCATGAGCAGCAGCTTTGTGTGAATCCTGAATTGATGCCTTCTGATATAGAAAGAAGAAGAAAATAGGTGTAACTATAATTTCTGCCTTTCCCTCAGCACACCCACACCTGAGATCATCAGCCAGTCCCTCCAACCAGCTCAGGCACTCCAACATTTGGGCACCCCAGTAAAGTCCCCAGCCCTTCCTCTAGGCAGACTATGGGGAGATAAGCAGAAAATTGGGTGCACTGGTAGTTAGTAAAGCCACCAAAACATGTGTTCTCCCAACTACCAGCACTTTACAGCCTCTCTTTGTAGCCCAGAAAAATATTTAAATTCATTTTCATTTTCAAAATATAAATTAGGCAGTATCACCAGTATAGCAGGAGAACTGCACAGAATATTTCACTCTCACAATAAATTGAAACAGTGGCCGTTTTTCAAGCAACAGCAACAAAACTCATAATCACAGAATCTCTGAAAGGGTTGGGTTGGCAGGAATCATGAGGAGAATCCCATTCCAACCCGCCTGCCACGGGCAGGGACACCTTCCTCTGGAGCAGGTTCCTGCAAGCCCTGTCCAGCCTGGCCCTGAACCAGCAGTTCAGAGGTTTCCTCTGTGCTTTTCAAAGACATTGTTCTTGTCCTACAGGTGGATAACCAAACAGAAATGTGTCCAACAATGATTTTACTCCAGGTATCAGATAAAAGCTGAAGCCTTCTCTCTCTCTCCTTTATTTCCTGTTCCTCCTCTTCCTCGTTAAATTTCCACAGGATGAAACAAGTCTAGGGAAACACACTTACTGTCAAAAAATGTAGCAAGACAGAGCAAAAATATTCAAGAGGTCTGCCTTAAATGCCAAATTCATGGGAGTGTGGTGGTTCAGGGCAGAACAAGCAACTCTCCAGTGTGTGCTGCTCGTCTCTTCACAGAGACCCTGACAGACCAATTGTCCCATAAACACCTTCCACATCCATGTCCTGTGCACAGACGTTCCTGAGTGATGGACAACTCTGTCCATCCCTGAAGTGCAGCATGTCCTTCTGTGACAGTTCCTTTGCTGAGCCTCACAGCTCTCACAGCTGCTGCCCATCATATTTCAATGCCTCTGAGCCAAAATGTGGGATAAATACCTTTTCAGACATGACAGATGAGAACACTGATTAAACAGAGTTCACCAGTCTCTCAATGCTGTGAAAGTGTTTTGGCTTTGCCCGTCCCTGCAGAAAGAACAGCTCCCTAATATTTGGATCTGATTTTGCTTTCTCTCTTCAGGTATCATCACTGGTCCAAAGGCAGTGCAGACAGAGCTGAAAGCAGGCAATTATACAGAAAGTTGTGTTCTGAAAGAAGACTTGCAACAGGGAGAAGAGAAAAAAGGAGTGAGACTGATGCATTAAAATCACCACAGAACAAACAAATTGTTTGTGAGATGCCTACAATCAACTACAGCCCAAGCCACGCACAAAGAAATAGGTGTCATTACAGCTGATAAACTAAAGCAGGCTATTTTAGGGCATTCTCTGAGCAATAAAGAAGGAGGAATGCTGCCACACAGATGAATCTATTATAAAAGAAATATGAAATAAGCTAGATAATGGAGTATGTGGTTAGGTAAGCCAGGGACTGAGCTCTCTCAACAATTAACACCATCTTTTTAACTCTGTTCACAACACACCAGCTTCAGTTTTTTATTGATCTGGCTTTGTTTCAGTTGCAAATTTTACTTAGAATTCTGCACTGAAAGAAACCCAGGATTTGAAAATATATATATATAAAAAGAAAATATTTGCTACATTAAAAATCCCATAAGACATCCTCTGTTCTCAGACTCCAACTTTGTCAAACAGAACCAAACAAAACAAGGTATAAACAACCCCAGTGTCTTTAAATGGATCCCAGATCTATCTGGACCCCTCCATTTGTTACAAAACGTGTCTGTCACACTCCCAGGCCAAATCCGTGTGCTGGCCAAGGTCACAGGAAAAGCAAAGGCTGTGGAGAGCAGGACCTGAGCTGCCAGCACAGCCTTCCCAACACCTGCCCCAACACTGCTACAGCCAGAGCCCAGCTGCCAAAACTCCACTTGTAAACAACTTCAAGATAATTAAGCACTGCTTTTTGAAAAGGTTTATTAGCATCTATTTAAAGGAATTTTTTTTCATTATATTATGAAATGGCAAAATGAGAGCTTGCTTTCTTTTATACCTAAAACCTATTGTGCCCTAACAAACTTAAAAAATAACAATTTAAAACAACAATAAGAGGTAATTACTGATTTTATTAAAAACATCTATCATGGATACACATAGCAGTGGTATTCCATGGCTGGGAACAAAATGTACATTATTGAGCATTTTGATGATTAAATACAGTAGCATAATTAAATATGCTAATGAAGTGAGATTAGAAAGCAGGTAAACCACTTGGTTTTTGCCAAACAAAAGTAAAACCCCTGATTTTACAAATTTATTTTGTTATGCATAAATATTTATTTTAACTATTTGTTTTACTAACATGTACATGCATTTATTTTTATTTTCTCTCCCTCTATGTACTTTGCTGTTATCTTCAAACGGACTAAGTGGAGGAGATTTAGAGTAATACAGAAGCTAGATCCTGACAAAACATAAATTATCTCTATACAAATAAATAAGGTAATCAAAATAGCAGGTAAAAGAGAGGCTTCCTCTACACAGTCACGGGGCTGTTCAATTATTCTGAGCAGCAGAAAAAAGCACTGCTCTTGCAGACAGGTTTTTCTCTCGTTTGTAATTGTGGCTTCCTTTTGTGTCTGTGCAACCTGCAAGAGAAATTCTCAATGTTCTTTCAGAACCCTGTCCTTCAACAACAAAAATTTTAAAAATAGAAGTATTCCCACTTGTTGATCTGACAGAAGGAGCTTCTTGTTGATGAAATAGAGGCTTTGTGAGCACTACTGGAAGAGCCAAATTGTCCTAAGCCACTTGAGGCCTCGACAGCACATCGAGGCAGGGGATCCTGCCCCTGTGCCCAGCCCTGTGAGGCACATCTGGAGTTTGTCCAGCTCTGGATCCTCAGCACAGCAGGCACAGGGAGCTCCTGGAGCGGGGCTGGCAGAGGCTGTGAGGATGAGGAAGGGCCTGGAGCCTCTCCCTGCCCAGGAAAGGCTGAGGGAGCTGGGGCTGTGCAGCCTCCAGAGCAGCCCCCGCTGAGAGGGACCCTCACCCCTGGGTGTCCCTGTGTGCAGGGAGGGGCAGAGCAGGGCCCAGCTCTGCACCGGGGGCCTGGAATGGCACAGGGGGAACGGGCAGGGGCTGATCCCAGGAAGTTCCCCCTGCACAGGAGGAAGAACTTTCCTGTGCAGTGACTGAGCCCTGAATAGGCTGCCCAGAGAGGATGAGAGTCTCCTGACTGGGGCTGTTCAAGACTGTCTGGACACAACCCTGTGCCCTGTGCTCTGGGATGACCCTTGTTGAGCAGGAAGGTGGCACCAGATGATCCACTGTGGTCTCTTCCAGCCTGATCCATTCTGGGATTTCTTAAAGAATTCATGTAAAGAGTTAAGAAAAATAAATCATGATGGATTTTTAAAAAAATCCAAAATCACTGGAAAGCACTGCAGAGAAAAGGAATACAAAGGATGAAAAAGGTAGGAAAACCCTCGACAGAGGAACCTTGCCTAACGACAGCCTACATTATCCCTATGTCTAATGGAAGCACCAGCCCTTGGCTTTCATTATACTCCCCAAAAGAACACAAAAATCAAAAGACAGTACCAGGCTTTCAAGGAAGATTTAGGATGTCACTCAAAGGAGGCAAAAAGCTGTCCTTGTTTGGTGATACTCAGCAAGTACATCTGCCTCATTCATTGTTTGTGATCCCAATCAGGGCACCACTCGCTGTACTAAAGGGAACAGGACCACCTAATGGAAACCTCACAGCCTGGGGAAATGTGAGGCACCAGCATGCTCATCAAAATAAATTCTCCTGTGAGAGCAGTTTATTGATTTGTGTATTTGACTCTCTTTGGGATTATTGTTCAATTACTTTTATCCTCTGAGATGAAAGCAGCTGAATGTAACATCAAAAGCAGATAAAAAGTCGCATGTTTCAAATTTTCTTTCAAATCTCCATAACATCCATTACAGATCCGATTTTCAAGAGAGCCCTCTGAGAGCAGCAGTGGAGGGTAACTCCATCAGATGTACAGCTCTCATCTGGATTTTCCCTAATTATTCTGGCTGAAGCATATTCCCTGTAAAACACATTATTTGTCCTTGAGAAGTGACAGACTGCAGAAACTATCTGACTGCAGCTCCTCTTTATCAGGTGAGCTGCCTGCTAATTGTTGGTATGATTAGTGATTTATCACCACTTGCAAATGCAAACATAGCACAGAATTTCCACTACTAACTTGTAGCACTGTTGAAGAGCTTCAAGCGTGGTGGAGGTGGTCAAGAGACCATGAAAGTGTCATTTTGCTGGTTTGCATTCATTCTTCACTAAAAGTTTTTCATGCTCTGCTTGCAAGAAAAAAACAATAGATATTTTTAATTGCTCTATTTTCACTGTGGGACATGGACTCACATTGTTTTCCTTTTGCTGCACATGTCACAACCAGTGCAGCACCTGGAATCAGGCTCTTGCTACCCTTGTGAGAGGCAGGTGTAGCTGAAGGTGCCTGGTGCTGCCCTCCATACACGTGGTGAGCTTGGCTGTGCAGTCACCAGACAAAACCGAGCTCCTCAAATATGAAATTTCACACACTGCAAGCTTAAAATTCCCCCAGGATCATTTTATAATGAAGAGTGCACTGGGATAATCGTTCCTGTGTTCTGTGTGGCAGGGACATTGAGACCATATCACAACCCTCAGTTTACAAACTTCTGAGAGGTGACCTTAGCCACAGCCACATACCCACTCACAGCACGAACGTGAGCTTTGTTGAAGTTCAGCATTAAGTAAAATGATGAATTTAAATAAATAATTGTACTCCCAATTTGCATTTTTGACTAACAGCTGTTTCCTCAGCTCTAAGAGGAACTCCCCATTTTGTAACACAAACAGGTCAGTGAGGCAATCCAGCAGCTCCCTGCACTCTTAGGGCAGCCCTACACTCTTGCCTACACAGATGTGAGCTGTGCTTTGAACTCCCAGCAGCATCAGGGTTAGCCAGAGATGGGACCAGAAAGCCACTCTGACACCAGGCAGAGATGGAGCACTGGATTCCCAGCCCATTGCAGCTGGATTTTTACTGCATTTGAGCTGTTCATCTGCTCTGAAACTGCTTTTGTCTTTTGTCACTGTCTGTTATAAATATCAGGTCTTTGCAAAGCTGTTTCCAACCAGCCTGTAAAGCACACTGGTTTTCTTTTAGTGATGCAATTACAAGGGGAAGGCAGTCATGAATATTTGTGAACTTTAAAATATTGTTTCTAGGGGTAATAGATTTTACCCAAAGGGATATTAGTGCTCCACCTCAACATTACAAAAAAATCACTTTAAAATTTACAGCAACACATTTCAAGTCCATTACTCTGTGCTTTCAAATGTCATGCCTCCAACGTGACAATCAAACTCCTGAATCAATCAGCCAAATGGAATTATTTCACTCAGAAATTATGTGAAGAGAAAGTAGCAAAAAGCAGTAAAAATGTAGAATAACTTTATGCTGCAATTTAAGCAACTAAGGCTTCTTGGTGAAGTAAGAAGCAACATGTATCTGCTTTACAGGGTGATGAACTGCAGAACACATTGGGAACTTTTTTTCTCTAGTAGAACAAGGTTTGGGGTTTTAATTTGTGATCTGTCCCACAAATAGTGCCTGGGATATTCCCAGGCAGCACCGGGTGCCTGGACACAGCTCACCAGCTGGTACCCACCAGACACAAGGGACAAATCCTGCACGTGCCAGCTGCAGTCTGTCTGCAGGGTAGTCCTGCACCTCTGTTTGTGCTGTTGTGCTCTTCCTCAGCTAAGCTTTCCAATATCTTCATGAATCCATATGGAAAACAGGCCAGCCCTAGTAACTTCAGTTAGAAATCCTGCTCTGGAGCACCCTTGTAAGGCAGTTTGAGCACCCTTGTACGCCAGTTTAACTCACATAAATGGCATGGCATATTCTGCCCTAAGCACTGAAGAAAATTAGAGCTTTGGGATCCTTTCTGTCCTGGCTGACATCCCATTATCCCAACAAGGCACATTTAACAGAGTCACAAGCTGCATGGCACGGGTGGCCCTCAGACACAGAAGTGGATGAACTCGCAAACCCTCTCCAGTAAATCAGCTGCCCTTCCTCTCTGCCATGGCATTCCTGCTCAGGCCTTTCAGTTTGTTTTACCTTCCAGCACTTCCAGACAGGACAGACTCTTTCCCTGGAGGCACAGAGCAGTGGTGGCACCTTCTCAGTACAAGACAGACAGTGTGTAAGATCAATCAGGATCAGGAATCATAAACTTCACTTCTTTCCCCAGTGCTCTCACAGTTTCAGCTCTGTGGTAGGTAATTAATCCAGATCAGCCAGGGCTGGTGAAGCACCTCGTCCAAAGGCAAAGAGATCTCATCCAGTGATCTTATCCTGGGGGAAAATGGCTGACGGATGGGGAAAGAGCTGTCTACCTTTATTTTCTTATTTCCACTGGAAAATGAAGAGCAAATAACAACCAATGAAATACAAAAGATACACTCTTGTATTTCCAAATGCCAGGAAAAAATTACCTTCTGATTTTAATGCAGCTAAGAAAAAAAATAAATCTATTTAGTTTTCAAAGTCAGCCTCAGTAGTTGTATGAAAAGAAGATTTTACGTAATAATGGGTAGCAATATGAGACAATGAGACTTGATAGTGTCAGAAATAGTTTTCAGTTGCATGGATTGAAATGAAAATGTTAAAAAAGCTGAGAAAACACCTTGAAGTAAGTTACAGTTCATAGCAGATGCATCAGGCACAGCTCAGACGCTCTGAGTGAACTGAGTGCTGTTGAATTTTTCTCTGACTTCTTGTTCCACATTAGAACCCTCCATTTTTTATGTTTGTAGTGATTTGTGGTGCTGCAGGGGGAAAAGCACTGCAAAACACAGAGGCTCCCATTCCCGTAGATACCAGCAGGAAAACCATCGGACCCAAGACACTCATTTTAAATGAGAACCAAAATTTATATATTTTGCTCAGAAGATGACCTTTGTCATTATACTGACACAGAAGAGACTCAGGCAATAACTGTGCCAAGCATCTATTATTTGGAAGATAAAACAAAAACAGGGGCTCTTTCTCACACTGTAACTATGTGAATGCCAAAGTGTGATTCTCACACTTTGTACTCATGACTGTGCTGCCTGGGTGTGCGAAAGATGATTCCAGGAATTCACATTTAATAGGAAGCCAACTGGTCACATTAGGGTTAATTAAGGAGACCCAAAAATCCTGAGAACAGTCCTAAGTTATAGGTTACCCACAGAGCACTAATCTCTTTCTATGCTCCCACAGCAACTGCTGCACAAGTTCACCAGGAGGGAAGTTAATGTCATTATGCAGGCAGCAGTGCAAGGAGATTTCTCTACCAACTCAGAGCACTTTAACTTCAATTTCTGTCAAAGGTATTACTGCAACAAGACTTGCAGTTGGCTGGAATAAATTCCCAGAGTCAGTCTGGATAACACCTGCCCTCATAGGCTGCCTCAGGAGGGATGTGATCAATCTCCACTCTCAGGGCATCAGCCTGGGAGCAGAGAGCAAAGCAACACCCCCTGCACCATGCAGGGTCTCCCATCTTGTGGAATTCCTTAAAATCATCAATGTGAGGGGCTATGGGTGTCAACTTAATAAAAGTAGAAAAATCCTAGTGCCAACCCCACAAACAAAGGGGTCATCGTGTCAGATGAGGTACAAGAAATGTTGTTATAGAATCTTAGAATCACTAAATCATTAAGGTTGGCAAAGCCCTCTAAGGTCGTTGAGTCCAACTGTTGACCCAGCACTGCCAAGCCCACCACTAAACCATGTCCCAAGGACCCACATCTAAGCTCAGGTTCACACAAAATTCCAAGCTTTAGATGGCCTGACATCCTTGCAGTTTAGTCTCAGAACATGTTAAATCCTTTTTTTCACATGCCCATGCATAAACACATCAATTAATGTTATTGCTTAATCCATTTACATCTACAGTAGAGTGTAATGAAAAGGAAGCACCGGAACCACAATAGACTTTGGGGACGATTTGGTGAAACTTCAAAGCAATGAAGGGCTTGTTCACATCACATACCCCGCTCTCAAAGCATGCACACACCTGATCACTTCCTGAAAGGGGTTCCTTTCCTTCTGCTCCTTCCTAAAGGAAGGAGATTTTAATCTCCAGGAATGAAGGTGCAAAGCAATGTCCTTGTCACCTCTCAAGTCTGCTTCTCTACCTATTCATACCAACTCAGCTTTCAAATGCAGGGGCTGTGCATCCTCAGCACAGTGCAGCCACTGAAATGCCATGAATGCTGCAAATGTCATCGAATAAATTCATTAAATACAGGGCTGTTTTTTTCCTGTTGAATTCCATTCTCTTCTGGGATGTGCTCGCAAGAGACAGTTTAAAACCAGCTTGAGCATGTGTTCACAAACATTAGGCAAAAGTATCAAACAGTTGAAAAACACAGTGTACTGTGAACATACAGTCCATCAGTCAGAAAATAAGGAAGGTATGAAGAAAGAAGAACTAGAAATTAAGAACCAAAAATTTTCAGCTACAGGGGTAATACTCCTGTGAAGATAATCCTCCTATCCAAGATGTGACAAATCCAACTTGCTAGGAGATGGCTTTGAGACATGAAATAAAGCTGCATTCAACTGCACTGGACAGCACATGTCTGGTGCTTTTATTATAAGCAGAAATTAATACCCAGGTAGAAAAAACCCTAAATCAGCCTTATTTAGTTCATCAGCTGAAATACCAGCCTTCACATAAGAATATACTTTTGGCATTTCCAATCTTACACTTCCTTGTGATAAAAAGCCAGACCTGTCACTTAATCCTGGACTGCAAATGGGGCAGGGTGGGAAGCTGAGAGTGCAGCTTGCACCAACTGCTCCGTGTCTGCCCTGCCAGCACAAAGGGAGCTGGTTCTGCCCAGTGCATGGGCATCCTGGCCAGCTCAGGGGCAGGGAAGCAGAAGGAGCAGTGTATGGGTACTGCACCCGGCTCTGAGACTTCCAGCCCAAGAGAGACTTGGGGCTGCTGTAACAAGTCCAGGGGAGGCCATGGAAGTGCCCCAAGGGCTGGAGCCAGGCTGGGAGCACTGGGGGTGTTCACCTGGAGAAGAGAAGGCTCCAGGGAGACTTCAGAACCCCTTCCAGTGCCTCAAGAAATGCTTCCCTGTGAGGGAGGTGAGGCTCTGGCACAGGTTCACAGAAGCTGTGGCTGCCCCATCCCTGGAAGTGCCCAAGGCCAGGTTGGACGGGGCTTGGGGCAACCTGGGATAGGGGAAGGTGTCCCTGCCCATGGCTGGGGTGGCACTGGGTAATCTTGAAAATCCCTTCCAACCCAAACCATTCCATGATTCTAAGCCTGATAATAAAAACCTGCAGATGTGCAGTGGGGCCCTATGACAGCAGGGAGAATACAGGTATTAGGGACAATTTGGAATCGTTTAGAATTGGGTCATTTTCTGAGCAGGCAATTAATACAGCTGCATTCAAATAATTTTTTTGAAAAGGCTGCTGCATTTAAAGAGTTATTTGGGGACTGAAAAAATGGCTTGGATTTCAATGAGACTTTACAAAAATATCTGTTGGGGGGTATTAACGAGACTGCTGTAATCCTGACACTCTGCTGTACATTCAGATTACACTAAGAGTCCTAGCTGGGTTAGGAGCTATGCTTTTTATAGGCTTGACAGTGTTTCTGAAGAGCTGTTTTATTTGTATTTTCTCCTACATAATGCCTCTATTAAAATCCTTTAAGGGTCTTTTCTTAGTGTCAGGCTGATCAGATAGAAATGGTGTTAAAGAAGTGCTGGCCCTGCCCCTCCCACTCTGCTCTCCTCATGCTTCCCTCAGGCATAAAATTGTTTTGCTTTATTTTTGTTTGAGCTAAAATGCAAGCACATCCCGGAAAAGGGCAATTATTGGGCTAAATGCAGTGCATTGATTTTGTTCAGAACAAACTCTTATCTGTCCTCCACTACCCCACCAAGTGTCTCTAGCATTTGGAAATGCACATTTGTTCAAATATGTACATTCCCATAAGAGCTAACCATCCATGGCATTAATGGCACTGCACTGCTGACTTCAACACCCCGGTGCAAGGCAGACATGAGCATGAAATTAGAATTAAACAGCTGGTCATAAATTGTATCTAGACCCTTTATAAACACGTGTTTCTGGAATACATTGCAACCAGAGCTCAGCTGCAGAAATTTCAGCATCTCTTGGTCTAGGTAAGGGAATAACTGGGGAAAGAAACCAGTTGACATCTCTGGTCTCCTTTCCACCAGCTCCATTTCCAACCACGCTCCTGAGGACTCCCCATTTGCTTAACCTTATCATTATTATGGTTGTGGCATAGTCCACATTGCTCTAAGTAATTATCCAGCCTTAGCAGTCTTGGAAATTGGAGATTTGGGGATTGTTGTTTCATTATTATTGCTGTTGTTGTTACTGTGATTGTTGTTTTCAATCCGGTGTGGTGTAGAGAGCAAATCCCTCCAGATGTCACCAAGGCCAGGGAATCAGCTGGTCCCCATCATGCAGAGACTCCTTGTGTATGAGAACCCACACTGGTGGAAAAGGGAGTCACTGCTACTCCTGAATCTTGAGAAAAATGGATGATCCTCACAGGATGGTTCTGGGTGTCTTCGTTCTAACTGGACCCGACACCTGATGGCTTCACTTTTCAGCTGAAACACCCTTGGGTTTTCAGTTTGATAGAAGATTTTCTGAAGATGAGGGGGGAAGAGAAAGTGGCTGTGTCTGTAAATCTTGAGTGGAACTGAATGGATGCCACTTGGAGATCCTTTCTAATCTTCTGCTTCTTGAGATAAATTATAACAATCTAGGGAGCAAGTGTTAACACATCCCTGGTAGGAATACTGTTATTTTAATAGCCAAGCAGTAATTATTTTTTCTTTGCCCTTCTTGCTTGCCCTTTACTCTGAACAGGAGGAAATCATTAACAGCTGGAGAAAACCCAACCATCAAACTGACTTTTCCAGCACTTGTAGGTAGGAATATTAGAGGACAATGAGATTAGGAACAAGGCATGCTCTTTATATAAATTCAATAGTATATTAAATGAAGGAAAAGTGTGTCTCACCATAAAGGCTGTTTCAACTTGCAGACCTGTGGTGCCAAGCTGTGGCAGTAGTTATTGGAATGTTTCAGCAACCTATTAATAGACCTTTTCTTAGAAACTCTTAGCTTTCCTTACTTAACACACTTTCAACAAATGGATTTCCAATAAGCATCTACCTCCTTTCTCTTCTTTCCATTTCCAAATAAACTCTTCCAGGTCACAGTGGTGTGTTTGTGTGGAAATGGCTTTGCTGAGAAATTGAAAGGCAGGATCTGGATCAGTTCCCTGCACGAGCTTTGCAATATCCCTGGAAAGTGTCGTGATCTGTATTTGGTGCCCAGAGCATTGCTTAAGCTACTGAGGAGAAAACTAATCTCTTGCGCTTTCATTGGCAGCACTGTCTCATAGAGTGATCCTAATGGGGTGGAAATGAGCTCAGCTGCCTAATTCTGTTAAAAACATAGGCTTTTTTTCACACATGAATGCCCATCTACTTCCTTCTAGCCTTGCTGAAGCCGTGGCAGCAAAGAATCAAGTCATAGTTGCCGAAAACAGAACACACTGCTTTTTTTCCACTTCAGTTCTTCTTCTTTATTTATTTATTTATGCACAGTAAGGAACAGCCACTGCAAGAGACTCTAGTCAGGCAGAAAAAACCCTATTCTAAAGTAAAAAAGATCTTTATGTGGACAAATGAGCTTTTCCCTAACTTTTAGGGCATGACTAACTTGCTCATTAGCATCATAATTTTAAGTAGTGCTGTAAACCCTGTTTTATCATCTCTGTTTCAGAAGCCACAGGTGAGGGCAGTGCAACCCCAGAACCAGATGTGGCTCTTGGCAATCTAGCTTCATTCAGCTGTGATCCATGTCATGCAGAGAGTCAGTCCAAGCACTTCCACAGGCTGCTGTGTTTTTGTGTGGGAGCTGTTGGTTTAACACACAGCTCTTTGCCCACGGTGAATCCCATTTCCCAGCTGGTGGACAACCACTTACTTCCCTGCTCCTGCCTATGGGACACGATGGAGGCAGGCAGGGCTGTAAATCAGCCTCTTCCTTTCCATCTGTCTGTAAATGAGGACATGAGCAGTCATGGGGCTCCCTGACATGGTTTAGTGGCCATGGTGGTATTCGGTCAAAGGTTGGACTTGATAATCTTAGAAGTCCTTCCTAACCTAAATGATTTTATGAGTGTTTTCCGTTATAGAAACAATCCAGAGCTCTGGTTATACTTTTAGGTCCGTTAGGGTTGACCTTCCTGTCTGTGCTCATTAAAACCAGGGCTCAATCTGTTAAGGGCTCTGTACAAGAGCAGACTGAGGTCAGACCTCACCGGGGGCTGCAGCTCCTCCCAAGGGGCAGCTCCGATCTCTGCTCCCTGGGACAGGGACAGCACCCAGGGAACGGCTGGAGCTGTGCCAGGGGAGGGTGAGGTTGGATATAAGGGCAAGGCTCTCCCCCCAGAGGGTGCTGGGCACTGACCAGGCTCCCCAGGGAATGGTCACAGCCCCAAGGCTGCCAGAGCTCCAGGAGCCTTTGGACAACGCTCCCAGGGAGGCACAGGGTGGGATTGTTGGGGGGTCTGTGCAGGGCAAGGAGCTGCACGGGATGATTCCCATGGATCCCTTTCAGCTCAGGATATTCTGTGATTCTATGAATTTTTTAGTTCCAAGATGAATGTATCCGTATAGAACTTTGTGGGAAAGCTTAAAAACTGAGCAGCACTGCACTTTGCATGGATACTGATCCCTGTTACATCCTTCATCGCTTTCCCTCCTGAAGACTGCAGGGAGTGTGCTGGTGGCAGACTCCAGTTCCATGCTCTGGGGGAGTTATGGATGTTCCTGAGGCAGAACTGGCTGTGTGGAGGGAGGACCTGTGTGGGTGTACACACAGCTTCACGTCCCCTGCCAGAGACTGCCACGACTATTAATTAAATCGTGCTAATGTTCTCGTAAGGCTGTAGCTGTGTGCTAATCACTTCCTTTGCTATGCAAATGAGCTGAAAAGGGAGCTGAAAAGGATGTGTCCAGACCTCCACAGCAAACAGGGATTAGGGAATGGGAAGTTACAGCTCTCTTTTATAAGATAGCGTTCAGTGAAAGAGCAGGGTAATAACTTGATATTCTTAGGTGAATAATTCTAAGCCTTGGGGGTTTGTTAGTTTTCTTGTTTGTTTAAAAACCCCAAACAAACCTAGAAGTTCCTCAAAGTTTATGAAAGCGGCCTGAAGTTCTCCTGTGAGATGTTCACGGATAAAATGCACTCTGCTATGGGACCGGTGCAATGTTCACCAGCCCATCACCCTTCCTGGTGGAGCAGTGCCTTGACCCTTGCAGAGTCCTTCCTTCTGCAGTGTGGAGCTTGAACCAGCAAACAAAGCCCGTGGGAACTGTTTGGAACTAAAAGAGCAGAGACGTAGATTAGATATCAGGAAGAAATTCTTCCCTGTGAGGGTGGGGAGGCCCTGGCACAGGGTGCCCAGAGAAGCTGTGGCTGCCCCAGCCCTGGAAGTGCCCAAGGCCAGGTTGGACGGGGCTTGGAGTAATCTGGGTTAGGGGAAGGTGTCCCTGCCCATGGCAGGGGGGGAATGAGATGGGCTTTAAGGTCCCTTCAATCCAAACCATCCTGGGATTCTATGTCCTGAATTAAGTTGGAAAGTGACAGTGTCCCGAGATGCCAGTTCCAAAATCAAATCCATCAATAGTGAGTAACGTGATGGTGAAGCAGATCAAATGCACCACTCAGCAGCTGGAGCCTGATGCAGGAACCATATGGATTTTCTTACACAAGTAATCATTATATATGCATAAAGATCCACAGGATTCAGATAGAAAACAGATCAAAACTACTTCAATATGTTAATATGATAAGAGTCTCCCTGGGAAGATAAGTGCTGCAATTAGAACTGTTTTTGCCTACAATACACAGAGTCTGTTGCAAAAAGAACTAAGAAACTTGATGTCTGTGCTTTGAATAGAGGCACAAATCTAACATATTTGATAAAAAGTCTCTAACTGCCTTTTTTCCTCCTTTTGTGTCTAATGCTTCAAAAGAATAAAAAAGAACACACCAAATTAGTTGTACAGAGTTGTTCCAAAGAGACAAAGATGAAGGCTGCATGTTCAGAAGCTGATGCTCTGAAGAACAAATTTCTTCCTTGGAATAGAGAGCAAGGTAAAAACTCTCTTCCTGGTTTTTTGGTTTGTTTGTGTTTATTGCTTTGGGGGGTTTTTTTACCCCTAGAACTTTTAAATAGAGTACTGGAAAATACTAAAATCTTAAGTCTGGCATCCATCAGTAGCCCTAAGTGAGCATGACATGTGAAATGGGAACACTTAAACAGCCTCAGATTTCAATTTCTACCTGTATCCAGGAGGAAAAAACACTCCTCAGGTCGAGCAGGAAAAAGGGTTGGCCCTTTGATGCAATAAATATTGTAATCATTACACTGGAGACAGCCATCCTGCTTCATGCTGTAACTTCATGTATTTCTCTTTCAGCTGAAATTCCTGTAAAAGGTCAGACAGTTTGGGAAGATCCCCCTGCTGGATCAGAAGCAGTAGGAATATACACCAGTTATCTGGGGGGATCTGCTCCCCTTCCAGGCCCTGAACCATGCCAGGACTGACTCCGTGACTGGACTAACTCCAATTTTAACAAAAGCTCTGGGGTCAGCTCATGAATGTTACTAAATTTAGTCATTCCACAGCAACAGCAGGAATGAAGTGGCCCCTCTGCAGGAGCCACCACCAAGAATTTATGTCCCAAAAAGCTGCATTCGGGAGCATGAGGTGACAGAGAAGTCTGGCCTGTGTGTTGAATTTGTCACTGGAGTATCAATGCTCACAGAGATCTGTCTCCAGCTAACCAGAGACAGAGGGAATCAACTCTCAGTCACTGCTGACAGTCTGCTTTTACCTCTATTCTTGCTTTGTCTAGTCCAAAACTGCAATAGTAATCAAATGGGAATAAAAGAAGTTTTCTTTGATGAGTGTGTCATGCTGATGAAAGGCAGCAGAAGTTCTCTGTGTAGACAAGAGGCACAAACATGAACAGACATTGGCATTTGGAGCTTCTCTCTGTGGTGTCAGTCCTCAAAGGGGAGTTTTTATGAATGGAATTCTACATAGGAAGTGAAATTGCTGCTTAATTTCTGCCAGTGCTCCTGGCTCATTCATCCTCATGGAGCAGCCCCCTGTTGCAAATCCCTGAAGATTTCTGTATTTGCCATTGAATTCCAAGATTAAGGCAAGCCACAATATAAATAAAACAATTGCCTTATAATGCAGCACTTCCATATTGCTTTTTGCTGCCTTTGAATTTCCAGCAAACTTTAGTTTAGTTTGCTGCTTTAATAGGGAGGTCTGAACTTCAGATGTTATTTTGTCCAAAGCAGGCAAAGCTTCTGTCAGCTGATAATCACAGATGTTGATGTATTTATATTGACCTATTTAAAATCTCAAATGGTTTTAATAGAATGGGAGGCTTTTTAAAAGGCAGTTTTCAGAAGCATTATTCAAAAAGCATAATGGCCCCATTTGTCAAAAAATGCAAGTTTGCCCTCTAGCACAGACCTAGGACATAAAGTAGTCTTCAGACAAACTCCTTCCAAAATAGCTGCTCTCCAGTTTTTCAATAGCTGACACTGAAAAGACACTTTATCCCCAGCTCAGAGGACAATCATTCTGTTCCAGCCTGCTGAAGAAGAAATTAAAGTTGAGTATCTCCAGCTCTTCAGATTTGAATGTGCCCTTCATAAGGAGTCTTCAATCAATGAGGAAGAGCAGGGCAGGGAATCCTGAGGAAGGCAATGTCTGTGTGTGAGATGGAGCACAGGTTATGCTCCAAAGTGAGAGCCACTGTCACCTTTCTGAGGTTTTCACGCTGCTTACAAAATGTTTTAGACTGTGTTTTACCAGGCCTGCAGCACAGGGCGGGTAACCTTGGAGATAAATTGTTCATGAAGCAGGAAATCCTTGTGTGTGCTCTTAAGATCTTCTGAAGTGAGATATTCACATCCTTCTGCAATCCTGAGAGGAAACAGGTGTCTCTTCAGGGTGTCTGTGGCTTTTCAATGCCATGCTTAGGCTGGGCTCAGGGCTGGGTGGTTGCTGTGTGACTGCCCTGCTCTGGCAGCCAGCCTTACAAAGGCGCTGGAATCTCCCTCTCCAATGGGATTGCTGGCATGCAATCTGCAGCATGCAGTTTGTCTTGAATAGTTTCCTTCTGCATCTGAATGCAAACTGAAGAATCTGATTTCTATTTACTTTCACAGGTTACTTTACATTCAAGTTGCAGGAATTTGTATGTCCATTATGCTACAGGCTAAACAATATAAACAGGTGCGTGCTGGAACACAGAGAGCAGCCACAGCAAGAAATACATCTAAAGGTCTCACTTTTCTCCCAGAGTAATAGGAAACTCTGTAGCCCAGATGTGCACTGTGAAAAGAGTACCGAGGTTGCTACAGCAGCAACGCGGTGAAGAACAAAAACATCAGCGTGAGAAAGCAACACATTCAAAACTGGTTCCTTAAAGCGGCCTTACAGAGTCCAGTTATGTAAGGAGGGTTTGCTGACACAGATGTGGCTGTGTGCTAATGGTCCCTGGTCAATGCCTTGCATATTCCCCTGTGCAGTCACTACTGACAGTCAGCTTTCCCATTAGTGTGTCAGGGGTCTGGAGACTGAAAGGACATTTGTAAATTAGCAGCTACTGATCTGTGATTGACCCTCGCTGTGTGATCAATAGCACAGATAGTACCAGGAGGGATAAGATTAAAGATGGAAATTCTTGGAAAAGGTACCGATGAGATCAATCACATCAAGCTCTGAAGTCTTCAAACCACAACTCATGCACTTTTAAATACAGCTTTTCCTTAGAATTTTTTTTGGCCACCTGTTAACCAAAGACTTTTAACGCAAAAATTGCTCTGACCTGAAGCAGCCCAAGGGAGTGGCACGGTCTGCCACTGAGCAAAGGCACGTGCCACCACACACTGCTCAAATTATGTGTCCCACCCATTCCACTTCCATGCAAGAGCTTCAGAAGCACAATTCCTAAGGGAACACGGTTTGCTGTGATATCCTGACGTGGCATCACAGATACTTCTATTGCTATTGGGAGCAGCAAAGGTGATGGAAAAATATTATTCTTTGACTTTTCCAAAGCGTTATGTTTACATGAACCAAGGAGTTTAACTCAGAAATGCCTCAGGCCCACAGATCATTAAGATAATCTCCCCTGCCTTTGGAAAGCACACTGCAGGAAATGATCTGGCACCACAATTTCCACGCTAAGCTAAAATGCCCCAGGCAAGGACGCTACTCATTCTAATGCATTTCCCAAGACTCAGGTTTAATGGAATTAGTTTGCTTTCTTCCTTTCTTAATTTCCATTCAGCTATTTATGGCTATATTCTTGGTATCAGCCTACATTCTTCCCCCTAAGTATTTACAAATGCCTATATTGCATAAGATCTTTATTTTTTACCTTCTGCCCAGATGTTGCCCAGTAGAGGCACAAGATGTGTGTCTAATTATCTCTTTAAGCCCATGACATCTTCTTTTATTTCCCTGAGTATTCTGAGTGCTATTATTTCAAAGCCTTCCAGTTTTTCATCAGCTCGAAGATAATGACTGATGAGGATTATTATTATTATTTTTATTATTATTTTATACGCTCAGGAATGTTTCTCCCCTCTCCCCCTGCTCCATGCTTTCAACCAGAACATTAGATAGGCCTCCTAACTTATCACGTTGGTAGGTCCAGAAAACATATTTGCAATATCATGTGAGTAAATGTGAAAAAAAAAATTCTAAAAGTGCCACAAGAGAGAAATTATCAGCAAAAAATGCACTGTTCCTGATTGCCAACATTTTAGTTGGATTTGCAGCATTTCCTAAGCACTGCCTGCGAAGTACAACAAATGCAACAAATAAAATAATCTTGCTAAGTTATAAAATAACTTAAGTGAGGCCATGCAAGCAATGGAAAACCCAATTCTTATCATGCAGTGTTTTTGCTCTCTTTCAGGACATTCTTACACACAGAAGATGTGTGTGTGAAGAAGACTTCTGGAAAATCCAAAGGAAGCTAGCAGCTACTCCATTTTGTTGGGAAACAGGCATGTGCCCTCATTTTGAACTCACTACCCCAAAATTCCCTGAAAAAGTATACTTGAAGATGTATTTTAGTGCACAAGTTTAGGCATCATTATAGTTATATGAGTAAGCAGAGAAAAATGTCACAAATAAATCATTAGGAAATAAATTTAGAAATCCAACACAGGGAGATGAGATGAGTGCTAGGCAGAACATTTGCAGAGCCACAAGAGAAAGGGGAACATTTCAGACAGAAATAGGAGAGCTGGGAATATATTTCTTTTTCGAAATGGCAAGGAAAATCTAATCTCTCCCTTTCAATCACTTCCCCTCAAACCCTTCCAAAGTTTGTTTATTCAAATGAAACAGAACTTGGGCCAAAATGTAACCAAAGACATTTAGTGCGTCCCAAATCTCAGTTCTAATTCTGGAACTGCAAACACATCTCTGCTGAGATATGTCAGCTTTGCATTAAAAAAAAAAAAAAAAAAAAAAGTGAAACAGGATTCTGAATAAATTTGATTCAAATCAAAAGTTCTTGTAGTGTTGTACATAATATCTTAGTTTCATTTCTTTTAATCATATTTAGAATTTAAGAATAAGCACACATCCTATCCTGGGAGCATTAATTGAGAGAGAATTGATAGTTTCCTGTTGGTGTTACTTCATCCTCACTAAATGCCAAGAAACATGAGATCCTTCTTTACTCCCATTTTACAGGGTCTAATTCTCACATCATTGCAAGAGGTTAATAATCTTCCTTCTCCTGGTATTTGTTTCACAGTCAAAAATCAGCACATGATACGTGTCATTCACTGAAGCAACCAGAAGAACACACTCCAGTCAACACCATTTATTAATGTCAACCAGAAGAGCAATTATATTTCATCCAACCAAAAATAAACAGACAGGCATCACGTCTTTGATGACAGCTGAAACGATCATCTCTACAGCTCTCATCAAGTCCCCACTGATATAAAATTGTGCATGGGTATCTGTGCTAGTTCTAGGAATCCATTACCTGCAGTCATCAGAAAACAGAATTTTAGAGAGAGATTCTGGGGCTGTGCATGAAAACAGAGGGAAATGAAGAACATAAATCTTGAATAAATCAAAAGGGAAAAAAACCCCCACCAAAATGTATAATGGTTTCATTTGTCAAAATATACTAGAATGGTTTGATATTTTTCAGATTCCTACATGCCTGTAAATCCAGACTGACTCCATTACCTTCAGAGCTCTGGAGGAAAGCTGGATGCCAGAGAAAAGACTCTGATGTCGGCTGTTTTATGAAGTGAACACAGAGCATCACAAAACTATTAAACATTCAGCACTCTCCTCTGCTTAATGCCGAGCAGGGGATGCTGTTATTGCCTAATGCTTCTCTCCAAGTGGTACCCAGAGGTCCCAGTCATGGGGAACACAGAGCGTGCAGGGCTCAGTGAAGTCACAGGGCTGATCCAGTGACTTGGGATACATTAAGAGAAGTTTTGTAGAGTTAGGGATAAAAAATGGAAGCAAGATGCACGTGCATTCACTTAGATTTTGCTGCTAAATATAAGGAGCATATTATTAGGTGGACTGTAGACATAATTTTTGGGGGGGGGGGTTGAAAAAAATGTGAAGGGAAATACAAGAAGGGAACAAATGGAACAAGATGAAGGGGGGAAATATTATTGTATTGAGTTATTCTCGTGCTTTATTCTGGAGCCAACTAAGACCCTTAAAATCAGCACTGTCCACTTAGATTGTCATCCAAAATTAGTGTACTAAAGCCTGAAATGATCCTCTGCAAGCACTTGGTGCACCCACTGTTGAAGAATCCTAAAGCCTTCAGCCACATTGTGTGAAATTCCCAGTAACACCATGCATTTTCCTTAGTTTTATGTACAAGTCTCATTCTCAAAGGCAACAAAACACTCTAGGCAGGCAATTTTTAGGTATTAATGAATTTCTCAGGTGGTTTAAGCCACTTAATCTTTGGCCTTATGCCTTGTGGTACCACCCAAGTCACGTTATAAGCACCCGGAAATGCATTATGATGTGACTTTATTGCTTAATTATCAAGGTGAGATGCTCATATTAAATTGGGCATTTAATTACAGGCACACACATCTCCAAGCATTACTACCAAAACATTTCCCTAGGTAAAGAAGATAATTTATCTTTTTTTCATTGATGTCATTTAATTCTTGCATGATAGTAAATTATATTTCAGAGCATGGTTTTAAATTTGCCAAATGGATCTTGAAGCAGAAATTATAGACCAAGCTTTGGCTTTCATGTGCTACTATCAGGTCTAATTGCAGGGCTTTTCTGTGAAGTCAACTCATGTTCAAAGCAAGGTTATCACAACCCTGCCCAGTGGGGTTAAATCCAAACCTCTCTGGGTGCGAGAAGGAAACTCCTTCCTCTAAACACCTGCACCTGTTCTCTGCACTGCACCCAGCTGAGCCCCGTCACTGGTCCAGCCGTGACCTGTGCAGGGAAGTGTGGCTCTGTGCAGCAGCTGCAGGCAGGTGAGATGTGCCCTCCCCAGCCCTCCCCTCTTGGCTTTGCCAGCATCTGTAAAACCACCCACCTTGCACAAGTCCTGCCTTGTCATTAACCAGCGGGCTCCAACTGCCCACGAGGCACAGTGCGAGAAGAGACACAGAAAAAACAGATGGGGAAGAGCCCTCACAGGTTATATGCATCATAATTATCTTCAGCTGTGTCATTCCTGACAGATGACTGGCTCAATTCTTCGTCAATGATGTGGCACAACCTCCTCACACAACCCAGTCGAGTGCTTCAGTAGCCCTAATATTAAAAAGCTTTTCCTTAAAGCCTAAACTGAATCCTTCTTGCTGCTATTTAACCCCATTAACTTCTATTCCTGTCCACTACAGACACATGCAAGAGATTACTCTCTTCTTTACTTTTATGTTCTTGAAGAATATTATGTGCTTTAAGTGCTGTCATCCCACCAAAACTGTTCTAATGATTAAATCTTGTCTGCCAGGTTGCTCTTACTGCTTTCCTTCAGGCTCTTTCTGTTGCTTTCCACATGTAACTCTGCAGGGTCCAAAACTGGATTGGGTTCTTCATTTGAAACATTATTAAAGTCTTATTACTGTCAAGAGATAACTGTGCTAGGAGAAACTCTCCTCAACAGTTTCATGCCACAAAGAAAACCAGAAACAATCCAAAAATCCTTGTCAGATGACAGAATAATCAAGCTCGCAGGTATCTGGTAGCTCTTCAGACAGACCTGCTCTAGGACACCAGGCAATACCTTTTACCGGGTAAAAAGGGTGATGAGTTTCTCCATCAGCACATTCCAAATTCCACCCAAGGCACGTTGTGCTGCAAAACTTCCAGAGCCTCTTAAACAGTGATTGCAGCCTCTCAAGTTTGCCTTGAAGCAGGACCTGACAGCATCAGTGACAAGGAGAAAGCCTTGGGGGATGCTTAGTCAATTTTTTATAGTTTTGTGTTGTTCCCAAAACACCTGCTGGCCAGGTTTTCACAGTGCACTTCAAAGACTGGCCTACAGTGTGCAATGCCACCTCTTCAGGATCTAACTCAACCACTGCACAAGTCGTGGAACTAGGCAGGAGAGAAGAAATCTGCTGGAGGAGCTCTGTTTGCTGTAAGAAATCTGCCATAAAGTGCACATGGCCAGAAATGTACCCATTGGCACATTTTGTACCCACTGGCTGCGGAGTTCTTTGCTTTTGTGGATTTTCTCTGTGCTCATTTCCTTCCTTCCTTGTTAATAAACCACTTCTGAATGAGAGTTCCGTTTGGTCATTTTGGGCTTTAAGGTACAGAACAAAGAACATATTCCAAGGACAGGGCTGTCCAGGTAACACAGCACAGAAATAAGATTTTTTCATTTAGTTAATGTCTCATTAACATATTTAACCTAGGAGCAAGGCAGTCCCACAACACTGCATGGGTCAGAAGGGGCTGTTGTTTCTGTAGAATATCAGGAAAGCAGCAGGAAGGGGAGAACCTCAGCCCTCACAGTCTGTGATGGTTAAAAGGCTCCTGATCCACTCTGGCATATTTGCAGGATTCATGATATACTTAATGAAAAAGGAGCAGTGACTTTGCAACTAAAGGAGAAACACCAATGTTTTATTGCTCAAAAATATGGTAAATTGATCTATTTGGAAGGAAAATAAACCAAATAGCCTATAGCACTGTATGAGGGTTAACAACTTCAAGCATTTTTTTTCCCATGCTAGACCAAGCAGGGGCACTTTCAGGTGAGAGGAGATAAATCATAGGGGGTTTATCTAATCCCTGAAGGATGCAACCAATCCAGCCCTGATACTAATGCAGTTGTTTTGTACTGCCCCTACATCTCTTCCTATATCCTTATAACCACCATAGGCAGAGATTACACCAGAAAACAAAATACTCCTCCTGTTCAAGCTACCACTTCTCTACGAGGCACAAATGCAAACCAAACGGGGCAATTCCACGTCACACATCACCTTATGCAAACCCCATCCAACAGGTCACCCGAGGTGATTAGGACTCATCCTCCCCATCTACACTTCAAATTCCTAAATTTACACTGAACTGAACTGCTTAAAGCATAGAAAAACATTTTAATTCCTTTTTCCCCTTCCCCTGGTATTTCAGGGCCTACACTTAACTGCAGAAGCAAAAATCATTTTCTCTTCAAAGTTTATGGCAAGTTGAACTACAGAGCTGCAAATGAGGCTGTTACTCTGGAGGCAACAATTTTCACCTCAAACCAGGTACCGTGACATCTGCAGATTCCCCTTCTCTCTTTGTGTGTGGTTTAGGTTGAGGGGGATTTTTTGCCAATTGCATCAAGAGCATTCACATCTGTGTTGGAAAGAAAAATAGCACTATTGTATTAATTGTATGACCACCTGGATTTTGCATGAAATAGCCCTCTGCACCTGCATCAGCAGTCAGAAATGGTCCCTAAAACCAAAGGTATTGCCTGAAAGTGAAGCACCACATGTATTTCTGAGCACTGATGTGGCAGACTAATTGCAAAAGCAGATTACAGAGACCGTGTGAAGGCACAGCAGAAAATCTCTGAACTTCAGTGAACTCCACCAGCCCTGACTCTCTCCTGTAGTTAAGTTTTCAAATATTTCCCAGTGAGACAGGAATAAGGTCAAGAACTTTGAGACGTGAGGTTTAATTATAGCACCCCTTGAATTGCATATAAAATGAGTTTTGCTTTTAAAATAGCAGTGTCCTTCCTAATTCTCCACTTCTCTCTTCCCAAAACACACAATACACACCTTTTTTAACACACAACAGTGAAAAAAATGTAATCTTGGGAAACACTTTTCAAAAGAGATCTTTGTTCAAAGCCCTGCAGTCAGCACGGGTGATAAAAAAGGAACTCTTTGAACAGCTCAGATGTTTCACTTTGCCATAGAGGACAGTGAGTTTGATCTCCCAGCAATCATATGTGTAATCCTTGTATTGCTTTAGGATGTGTGATCCCTTGTTTCTGACCCCGTGGACATTCTTTGAAGCAGGACTTGAATGAACTGTGTATTTTCCCCAAGAAGCACCTGAATTTCGTTTAGTGTTGTTGTGAGCATTAATAGGGACCATAATTTCTATGTAGATAATAATGTTTCATTTGTAAATGCACTTTCCAGGTCACGTAAGAAAGAGGAAAATAAAAAGTGGAACCTGGCAATAAAAAAACCTCCTCCAGGTCAGAGACAAAACATATGACTGCTCAAAAAAAAAAAAAAAAAAAGTTTTTACTGAGTCCTGCTGAAATCTGCCCACTTCAAAAGAACCCAGCTGCTATCTAATATAAAGGCCTCTCCTGTACAGAGCCACTACAAACAACAGACAAATAAAGCTTTTTTTTTCTTTTTTCCTTACATGAACATGTATTCTCCAAACTTGTCAAGCCATGGGGCATAAAATTAGGAGTCTGGAAGTTTTTAAACTGTAATTTAACAGTTATGGAATCTGACATCAGCTTTTCTCATCCACAGGCACAGAAATGCAGATATTCCCCTGCATATAAAGCTATGGAAAAGTTCTGGGTGTGTGTGCAGCTGGATTAGAATAGCAGTTATTAGGAGTTTATGCAGGTATGTCATTAAAAGAAGTCAATTCTTCCTTAGCACTTCATGCCACTGAAGATTTTAGTCATGTTCACATTCTACCAACAGCTTAAGCAAAGCACTACCACGAACCTTTCAAATTCATACCAATCTGCCATGCCATTTACAACTAAATCATCATTTTTTATTGGAAATATTGTCACAGCTTCAGTTCCAACCACAGCCTGGGCACTCCAAGAAACGTTTAGGTTGGAAAGTAGATTTAAGAGCATTGAGTTGAACTGGTTCCCCAGCACTGCCAAGGCTAAACCTTGTCCCCAGGTGCCACATCTGCACATCTTTTCAATCCCTCCAGGGATGGTGACTCCACCACTGCCCTGGGCAGCTGTGGCAGGGCTGGACAGCCTTGTTGGTGCTGAGGTCTCGCCCTCCCCTCCTGCTGTCACCTCCTCTCTGCTGGATACTCCTCCCTGTCCCTGAAGAGTCACCTCACTGGGACGAAGCTCTCCCAGCTGACTTAAGTTTGGCACCCAGCAGAGCAAACACAGGTGGAGAAAATAAAAAGTGAGAAAGCAAAGTACCACTGTTGTAGGACAAAACCACTTCAGAGAGATCATCAGAAAACAACACCGACACAAAATAAACCTACTCAACACCCTGAATCCTCCACTACAGACTCCTGAGAGGGCTGGAGGCACATTTTAATTCAGTGCTCCTTTGCATGAATGTGCAACTCCATGTGCAAGTCCATGTGCAAGTGGTTCAAGTCTCTCTTATTTTAGGAACTCTCCCTTCTATATCTTATTTCTTATGCTGGGACAAAGCAGTGCACACATGTATTTTTTTCCTAGCAAAGCAAAAGAGGTGATTTTCCTCAAGTTCAGTTCATACACCTAGATAATTGTATTAGCTTTCTGTCTAAGAGGGATTGACAAAAAAATAACATAAAACACTCGTTCAGCAACATAATAATCTACCTTGAATTATGCTCCATCTCCATATATACTCTGAATAGTCCTGGTAGTCTCAAAAAAAAAGACAAAGAAGTCTTTTGTCTTTAATAAATAACTCTGAAATTCAAGTATTTTGTACTGTCAAACATAAATGTTCCTCAGATTTGTTACGTACTTACAGTTCTTCTGGGGGAGAGAAAACACAACCCATGAGCAGAGCAGTGGAGAGCAGCTCATCCTTCAGAAACAAAAGGTGTTTCAAAGTGACATCACATCCCCTTGTCCCTCGTTTTGGTGAGACCAACTGTGTATCAAAGCACGTTTAGAATGACCGATCAAAAGAAAAACCTAACAAAAGGGCCTTGCTGCACACAAAGGGTTACACCCACAGAAACCAAAAGTTGTGAACCCTGTGTGAAGTTCGATGACCGGGAATTCCTGTCCCCCACCACAGCAGGATTACAGAAACCCTTGGATACAAGCACTAAGTGTCCTCTCTGTCACTGCAGCCATTTGAAGATGCCCCTTTGCAGATGTCCCGGGTCTGGTGCTCTATCTTGGCTTCAAACAGAAAGGCTTCAAACCAGCAGCAGCCTCTTTGTTCGTGGATGTGATGAAGAAACTGAATAAATGAGCACCAGCTGACAGCAGAACACATTTCACTAATTCTCAGAAAGGTGCAGCAAAACTTGATGAACAGAGAAGCACAGCACTGGGCAGCACAGGACATGAGCAACGCTCCAGTGTGCACCAGTTCATTTGGAAAGACATTTCCAGCTAATCCAGCTTGGCAGAAGGAACCAATCTCACGCGATCTTTCCTCTTTCTCCCAAACCAATCGCTCGTATAAACTCCCCCATACTTCTGACCTGCTGGTCAAGAATATTACTTTGCAGGCTTTGAAAGCAATAAAATCCTCAGAGGGCAGGAGAAAAGCTTTTGAGGTGAGGCAGGGAAAAGGAAATAAAGTTTTCAATCCAGGCAGTGCGAAGGGTAAGTAGATCAAGCATCTGACGAGGTTTCAGCCTTCGCGTGGATGCTCAACAAGGGACACGTGCTAACGGCCCAGCCTTGGGTGGCTGAGAGGCCCGAACAGAAACAAACAGCACTTCCCATTCACCACAGCTTCCTAACTCTGTTAATGCTGAAGGGCAGGCGCTAAATGGGTTGATCTGCATCTGGGCAAGGTCGAGGAGGGGTGGAACATAAGAATTTTCTCATTTATAGGAGAAATAAAACTAGTGGCTCACACTGTGCTTTGGTTGTGTAGGCCAGGCTGGCAGGGACACCATGCCAGAGCAGCAGCACGGCTCCACAGGGCACAGTGATGAAACTGGTGTTGTACTGTCCAGTTGTCAAAGTTGTTCCTTTTCTTCTTTTCACTCTTATCACTTTAACATTAACAATTTCCCCTGGCACTGCCTGTGTGAAGCTGGAGGCCCAGAAACGAGCAATAGCCACAGAGATTAAAGCAACTTGAAAATTTTCGAAGAAAGAAAACTTCAACAAAAACAGAATCACATCAGACTAAAACTGGTGTTATAACCAAGAAATAGCAGTAGGTGGTATTGCATAAAACACACTTAACTCACTACATTGTTTTTTAAAAAACAAACTTAAAAAAACCAAAGCAACCACCAAACCCCACTGCTCATACTCAGTGGTTTAGAACACCCAAAGATAAAATTGTATCAAACATTACATAAAATTGTATCAAAGTAGAATTTCACCTTCCCTGAAGAAGTCATCACCTGCCCTTTAACACCTCGGGTTCAGCACCAGGGAGTTCACTCTCTGTGTTGTACTGAGAAGGATCTTTCACTCACCCCTACAAGGTCACTGTTCCCAAAACAATTCAGTTTTGAGACACACTGCAGTAGAGGCCAATATAAGGTCAAACCCACAGTGGTCAATTTGATTTTTCCCCTCTGCAAATCCATAAAGAGGAAAATATTCATAATAATACCAAAAAAAAAAGCAAAAAAAGCACATGTCCCTTCTGGCATGAATATCAATCCCTGAGTGCCCTGACACAGGAGTAAGTCTGCGGGACACAAAGACTGGGATGCAGGAGCTGGTGGTGGGTTTTTATGTTACTGACAACCAGTACTGCCCGTGACATCCATGCCCAACTTATGGTGGGATATTCCTGTTTCCTCCTTTCCTCTCGGCAAAGCCATGCACTCATCTCCTCCTGCACATTCACAGAAATTAGGAGCCCAGAAGACTTAGGAACTGGTAAGCACTACCACCAGGTATTTCATCCTGAACGATTTATTATGTATCACACCCTCTCTACGTAAGTATAATGGCATTTAGTATTTGATAACAAAATACTGTAGTACCGAGACCAATAATAATAATAATTCAACTAGCCAAACTGATTGCCACCACCACCCAGTACCAGTTTTGGGATGATAGCAACTGGTTTCTTCACAGTTTTCAGCAGGAAGGTTGCTGGCTGTGCCCCCAAACTTTTCAAAATAGGATATTTGAGGAAAAAAGTTCGACAGTTTGGCAAACCTGCAGTTTTAGATTGGAGATGTAGAATTCTATAGAAAAAAAGGGGGTTTTAGTACTGCACATCCTTTTATCTTTGGGTGGCATCAAAATCAATAGTAAGGTGCCCGCCATGAAGGATACATCCAGGAGTTGAAAAATTTCAATTTATGGGCAAGCTGATATAGTCAAAGAAATGCTTTGATTTTCCTTGGGCTGATCTTTGATGTTTATGCCACTGCAGGCTCCATTTGCTGTTCTTACATCTTCAAAGGCATCTAAAAAACATCTTCTTCAGCCACATTTTCCTCTAGCAAGTTATTTGTAGAGGGAAAAGGAAAAAAAAAAAAAGACAATGAAGGTTGTGTGAAGAACCAAGTTACATTCAAACACATTTTTTCCCAGTCTTCAAGGAAGGAGGAAGGAAAACAAAGCCAACATCTTGGTTTCAAAGCTGTGGCCACCCTCCCACATCCGAGCAGCACTAGGCTGGTGTGTTATTCCTGCCTGGATTCTCTGCAGAAATACTCTTTCATTTCAACCTTGCTGTCACATAAGAGGTACAACAACATCAAACAGAATTTATGGGCGCACACACCGCTCTTGCCAATGGCTGCAGCCATAAAATACAGATATTCTGCTCGCCCCTTGTTGTTTGTTTAATTTTAAATACACAGACAGCGAGAGCAAAGTTTGAGTCCATCTATTCTGACGTTATTAGCACTGGAGCAGGAAGCTCAATTAGATTTTGGGTTGAGCAGACAGACATCTAACGTTGTCTGCAGCAGCACAGCATCAAGGTGAAAACATAAAACACACAAGTCAATGAGGAATATGTCTTGCTCTGCTCCTGGCCACTTGTGTTGGAAGGCCCTGTGTCAGTCGAAAGCTCAGATAACTCCTAATTAGTCACAATGGGCAAACTGAATATTTACCTGTTGGCTGGACATAGCTTTATAAAATATTTACAGCTACACACACAGCCTAAAGAATATTTTTTTTCTCTATTTTCTACTTCACAGTACTGGCCTCAATGTTAAAATCTTGTGGGTTTTGTTCAGAAGTTATTTTATATCTAAAAGAACTCCTTGAAACCATGCTACTGGCTCCTCCTCAAACACTGGCTACTGAATGATTCTGCTTTCATTTTCCAAGAAAAAAAAAAATTTGCAGGTACGCAGCAATCTCATTTGTGATATGGGAGAGGGACAGCGTGGAGGGAGAAATGATTTATGTGACTTTAATGTGATGCGAGGCAAGCGTGAGATATTATTAAGATATAGGCAATAGCACAAGGACATTTGAGAGCCCTTGTGTTAGAACACCTTTGTCCTGTTTCAATGCATCAGCTCTAAAAATTAGTGTTTCCAATAGGATCAAGTGATTTGAAATATTCTGGACTAAAATACATCTCCTCAACCACATCCATGATGAAGTACAAACGAAACAGAACTTCAAAAAGTATCAGTATGGCTGTGCTACAATGACATGTACAGATAAGAGGCATCTCTCCAAATGCCCACTTTGCCTTTAAATTGTGTGTTTTCTCCCCTTTATTTCTTCCTTTCTTATATATCTCTTTTAAAGCATCAAATCAGCTGTAAGATGCCGTTGACATTTCTTTTTATTGCAACTCTAAAGAAACTTAACATTAGTTGCATTTATGGTAAAGAAAACCGGAAAAGGTCAGCTAGCTGAAAAAACCTGCTTTTTGTGCTAAATGCCCAACGAGGAGGAGGTTTTTTGGTCATTTCACAAAGGAGCTGAAGAAACCAAAACCATCTGATGGCAAATATTTCACAGAAAAGATCACTGAAAATGCAATTCCTTCAACACAGCACAGATCATGAACTTGTGTTGTTTCTAACACTTTTTCTGGGGTTTATGCAATTACAGGTAAAATAATAACTCACAGACGGAGGTAACTGAGAACCCAAACAAATACAGTGGCCAGCAGCCCTCTGAAAATAACCAAGCAATGTCATTCTTCACAAAAATAACGGTGTGCTTGCAACGGGGTCTTACACCTCTGCAGGCAGAGTGTTTCTGGAGGTTTGAGTTATTATCTGTCCCCAGGCCTGCCTGGCTGCAGTCACATGGAATTCCAGTCACTGTTCTGCAACTGAATAAGGAGCACACGTAAAGTTACTGAGGCTATTTAAAAAAAAAAAAGAATGAAAGAAGTCACCTCTATTTGACACAGCAGAGCCTGCAGCCTGCCCTTCCCTCATTTCCCATTCTGTATCCTGGATGACTTCACTCCCTGCATGAAACTCTGGAGCACTGTGACAGCAGCTCCTCCCTGGTGTGCAAATACCAGGCAGGGGACACCTTCCCCTGTCATTTTCTGCTGCTGAAACATTTCTGCTCTCCTTCAGAACTGCTTATGCTCCCAGGACTGTGATATATTGTGATTTTCTCTTTGCAAGAAAGTTGTCACCACTTTCATTCCCTTTTCAAATTGGATTTTGTATCGATTAAAGGTCCAGGCAGACAGTTTAGTTATCCCTTATGAGAAAGTACCCTACAAAATATTTAATTTTCTATTACATTCTATATGTAGTGTTTTCATATCATTGTATAGAACCTAATGCTTAATTTTATTCCTGCTATAGGATTTTATGGGGAGGTCTTAAAAATCTTTAGGAGTAGACATAATTCTTTATTAATTTCCACTGTTTTTTAAAGTAATTCCTGCAAGACCTCTTTGCTTTCATTCTTAATAAATTCTTCAGATATAGTTCACAGAGGTTCTCTGAGCATGTGCAGAGGATACAGAGCACAGTAACTTTGGCATGTTTAAACTGTGAGGTAGAACAATTTGCGTTGGGCTGCCCGGGGTCACTCAATTATTTCTCTGTTTACAAATAGGAACCAACGCTGCTGTTCAGCTCCAGCTTCTTTACCCACCACAGAAAAATGTGAAATGAGCTCTTCATTTCAGAACAAATATTATCTCTCCACCCTGAGACCTGAGATGCTACTTCCCATCAAAAAGGGCTGAATGCACACCACTGACTCCAATAAACACAGACCAGGCCCTGGCACAGGGTGCCCAGAGAAGCTGTGGCTGCCCCATCCCTGGAAGTGTCCAGGGCCAGGTCGGACACGGCCTGGAACATGGCAGAGGGTTGGAAAGAGATGATCTTTAAGGTCCCTTCCACCCCAAACCATTCTGGGATTTCACGGCAGTTATTTTACCACATGCTCAGAAACAGCTCAGTTATTCTTGCGCACAAAGCATTGAGTTGTGTCCTTTTGGGGTCCTCTAAGACATTGCATTTGTCAACCTGCATCTTGTACTTTACGGGTAGTGTGATCACAAGGGACAAGTTATCACCTTTCATGGCAAATAACAGTTTTAAATCAGGATTATTGTGAGCAAATGAAAACAAGGGGTTACTTGAATGGAACACATTGCAGCATTTAAAATTTCCAAATCCAATCACCAGATTTCCAAACATTCAGAAAGCATACTAAGCACTCAGTTTATGTTCAGGAAGCAGAAGACCCTTCAGCAAAAAAAAAAATTACTATTTACAGCATTTGTTGAGGGACCACGAGGACAGCAAGGACAGGCTGAAACTATCAATGAATTTGCATCCCATTCTGTTCCCACCTAATTCCTTTGAAAGCCATTGATGTGTCCTTTTCAGTTAAGTTTGGTTTGAAATGCAACTGCTTGAAGAAATATAAAACATGATATGGAAATGGACCACAACTGGTCACATAATTTAATATACAACACTAGGGGAAAAGGGAAACCTTGCTGAAAACTCAGCAATCACTTCAAGGGATGGATGGGAAAGAAAACCAGTCTATAACACTGACCTGCAGAGGCAATTAAATAACTGCTTAATGAAGGATTTTAAAAGAAGAAGGCAGTGCAGTTCAGCTGGACTCCTGCATCAAAATACACTCGAGTTCAGGCACCCTCAAAAAGGAGGAAAATGAGGTGCTAGATTTTATTTTACTAGTGATCTTCAGTTACAGAGACAGGATGGCGCTGAGAGGGTGAGGAACACCCGTCTCCCATCACCCAGTTCCCATCCATCACCCCACTCCCACACCCAGCTCCCTGCCAGCACAGACACACCCCTCAAACATCTTTGTCAGGGACAACAGTTTGATTTTCTGTACTGCAGGACTGGTTTGGAACCCAGTGCACGGCAAGAGGAAGGATTAACAATACAAGAGAGAAGGCAGCCCAGCACTGCAGCAGTGGCCTGAGGGCAGACCCAAAGTGTTTTCAAGCACTTCTCCAATGTATTTCTCAAGTACTTCACGCCTCCAGAAGCCTCTATAAAATGCAGGCAAGGCTTCCACTATATTGTTGTGGTCACTGACATAAAATGTGGTCTGCAAATACCTGGGAGTGTTTTATTGCATGCCCTTAATAGAGAGTAGCCTAAGGGTTCATAGGCTTAATAGTGAAAAAGACCCCTGCTGTTTCCCAGACTTGTTTTTCTGTGGATTCCCATTACCATCAGCCCCATCCCTGCACTTTATTAATGCTGCAGAGTTGTACATTTGCCTGTACTGACACATTCATTTTATCCTTCTGCCCTTTTTTATTCCTCTTTCACCTACCTACATATCATTTACCACAGTATTTGTTTCCCATTTAAATCCCCATCCTGAATCTCAAAGAGCAACTGCGGATTCAGGGTCGCTGATCCGGGATCATTCAGGATTTTCTTTTTAAGAAAGATAATTAGCTGCTATTCTGTGTCTGGTTATGACAAAACAGATGCTGTTGTGTTGTTAAATATTGCTGTTAAAAGGATTTCTGTATTCTGCTCTGCATCCTCTGTGGCCTGAGATGCAAATGTGGCCTAATTCTTTAAGCTATGTGCATATGGGGACTTAAAAAAAGGCAAAGTTCTGTTCCTGGAATTATGTGCACAAGTGCTAAAAACCAGAGGGAAAGGGTCTCTGCAGGTCCATGCAGACAGGCAGGGCATGATGTGGGGGGAAGGAGAGCCAAGAGCACAATCCCTCATCACCAGAGCTCCCTGGCTGTGCACTAGTCCTGCTTTCCTGATGCCCAAGTTTCCCTCAAAGATTTGTAAGTGAATGAGTTCCTGCTTATACACGGAACACACACTTCCATCAACAGGGCATCTACAACAGCAGAAAATAATCAAAATTCAAAACAGATAACTGTCAAATTATGTGCACCTTTATATTATCCCAGGCTCTTCCAGGAACCGAAGGTTGGTCTTTATGCAATTCCTCTTATCACTTTCCTGGCAATGCTCTCTGAGCCAATCAAACACTCAGGGTCTGCTCTGCCAAGATCATCCATATTCCACAACCTTTCAAGTTTTAGAACGTGGAACACCACCAAATCACACAGTTATTTCAAGTGTATCAGGTGACATTTACCCCGTGCCATTGACTTTCATGTCTACAAACCCAACTACTCAAGCCCAGCTGAGTGCCTGTGCTCACAGCCCTGGCTGTGCACGTGTCTGCTTGCTTTCTGTCTCCCGTGATCCATGCTCCACGAGAAGCCTGACTTCCTTAGGTTGTGTGTTTTATTGCACATGAAATAATCTTCAGAGAACACCCAAGAACCTAAGTTTTTTTCCTAACAAAAAAAAAAAAAAAAAAAAAGGGAGCAAGCTTGTTCCTGTCATGTTTGTTCTACGCTAAGCTACAAAAATCAAACCAAGGATTGTTACCGCCTCAGATTTTACTTTCTTCTGATCTGTGGAGGTGACAGGAGAGGACTCAGTCCTGATTCCTGTGGAAACTGTCAGCAAAGCAAGCACATGAGCAACCACAGGCAGAAATCCTCCTCTGCCCCATGTGCCTTGTTGGGATGCTCCAGCTTTCCTTGGATGCAGCTGTGCTGGAAGGCACCTGCGACGTCAGCCTCAGGAATCTGCTCCTCCCTGACCTTCCTGCTGCAGCAGCCAGTAAGTACACAAGTACTCAGGGGTCTTTAAACAAAAATAATACCAAGATCATGAAGCTCATTTCATGTGGGAGGCAATTTTTTCAGTATCTGCAAAGTCGGTTTGGGTTTTTTTGTTAGTTACCTCCTGCCCCCATTTATTTTGGTCTTTTGTATTTTAACACTTTGGGACACTTGGCTTGCTTTGTTTTTAGTTTAAATACCAAGATCATGAAGCTCATTTCATGTGGGAGGCAATTTTTTCAGTATCTGCAAAGTCGGTTTGGGTTTTTTTGTTAGTTACCTCCTGCCCCCATTTATTTTGGTCTTTTGTATTTTAACACTTTGGGACACTTGGCTTGCTTTGTTTTTAGTTTAAATACATTTCCTTACAGGCTATTTATTCAAGCAATAGATCTTTGTTACATTTTAACCAAAGTCAAATGTCTGACCTGGAAAAAGTCCCACACCTCTGGAACACGTCGGTTTGAAACTTTAGAAAGAATATCCTGAATCCACTTTTGCGGGTGCCAAGGAGAAAATGCAGCTGTGTCACTTACTTGGCCAGGTGAGTTTAAGTTATGCAGCTGGGTATTGAAAATGGGAGGGGGGGAGAAAATAAAGGTCTTTCTCGTAGTTTATCACAGTGTAACTGCAGCACCAGGCACTGGATGAAATGTGCTCTTTCTGAACTGTAGCATCTCCCAAAACAAATCAATATTACTACAGCCAACAAGCCCTCAAATTACCTTAACTTCAAACCGAAAATTACCTTTAACTTCAAACTGAAAATACCTCCTCAACTCTAAGTTCTTGATCTTTCTGTATTTAAGTTTCAGCTGAAAGTAGCAGTATCCATCTAAAGCATGCTTACATAAATTATAAATTCTAAAAATTAATCTTATAAATAAGAAATGCAACTCTTTCTTTTCTCAACCTCATAACCATAAAAACCATAAAAATTCAAGGAGTCAATAAAGTAAAATTTACCTTTTCACCATGGCCTGATTCACAGTGTCTGCACTGAATGTGGCTCAGGGAAATGGTTCAGTTTTAGGCACCTTCCCCCTCTCCCGGGGAGAGCAGGATGTGCTGCAGACACAAATGGGACCTGGTAGTCACAGCTCCTTGTATTAAGGTGCCTTTTACCTCTGACAATGGTATTTTTAAGTCAGAGATAGGCAACTTTCACTCTTTGAATTATTGCTGCTACCACCACAAAGGGGCTGAGAAGTAAAATAGGATGGTTTGGGTTGGAAGGGACCAACCAGTATTTAGAGAAGGAGAGAGGTTTAAGTGGAGCATATTGCAAAATAAAGTACCATAAATAGAATGTTAGACTACGAAGAAACCACCTGGGCTCTTTAAATGTGTACTTCTTTTTGTTTCTGATTCCTCAACAGAAAACCACAGACTTGCTTTACCATTTAAACCTCTAACACAGCCAAGACCAAAGTTTGGTGCTGAGAAGTTAATCTGTTTGATGAGCTAATTAGCAGAATTGACTCCAGTTTTAGAGGTCTGCATAATGTAAGAAACAAAAGCCAAAGGCAACTAAACCCCACAACTGTCCCAGCACCTTGTGACAACCACACTGCTCTGTTAATCTAAACCTGGACTGGGCACAACAGAAGAGTTTTTTACACAAAGCAAGAAAGCACTTCCAGCAGCAGTGCAACCCTTGCAGGGCTCCGGTTGTTTCAAATCCCCTGTACCTACAATAGCTAACTGCTCTGTCAGCCCTCAGGAGCTCTCTTTTCTGATGTGAGACAGCACCATGAACTGCAGTCTGATACAGGGAATGGTGTCTCCCACATCCCTTGGACACGTTCAAAAAGCTTCTCCCTCCCAGCCACATTCCCTAACACAATACCCTGACAAGCTCCATGCTAATATTCACACGTGTAGCCACAACAGGACATTCTTGTTTAGAGAAGGACACCCCACCAGTTCTGGGATGTACCCACATAAATACACCTTCACCTGACCCTGACCAGGTGACACACCCAGAGATGTGCAACCACAGCTCACACTGTCCTGGCAAAGCCATCCAGACAGCAAATTATATTTCAATATTAATAACTCCTTCTCTTTCCTGTCTACTCTGCAAATGACAAACTTTCCCAGCAGCCATTCACAAACAGGATAAAACTAGGTTTTACAATTTATCTTAAACTAAGAAGCTCCCAGGAAGAATGCAATGGAGAGCTCTTTGTATCAGATGATACAAATCCATCTCTTTCATCCCTTTTCAGTCACTACCTGAAACACCACTGTCTACAGCAGGGTATTGGGGAAAATATCTTCCCTGAAAGGGCTGTCTGGCACTGCAACAGGCTGGTCAGGGAAGAGGTGAAATCACCATCCCCGAAAGTGTTCAAGAACCACGTAGATGTGGTGCTTGAGACGAGGTTCAGTGATGGGCTTGGCAGTGCTGGGTCAATGGTTGGACTCGATCTCAGAGGTCTTTTCCAACCTGACTGATTCTAGATTCCACATTCACAAGCACTCTAAGCAACAGAAGGCACTGACCAGTAAAAATTACCAACCGACATTGATAGAAACTCTGAATAATCAAAAATTCTCCCTATCAGGACTTGAAGTTTGAATTTTTTTCCTATTATTTTAAGCTCCTAAAACCGTAATAAAAGATGCCAGAAGCTCTGCCTGCACGAGCTGAGGAAGGTGCATGAAGGCCTTTTATCAAGTTACAGTGTGAACAGCAACAAAGAGCATAAACGAGGAAACAGCTCAGTCTGTAATTTTGATTCACAAATATCTTGCAAGTGCCATTCCTGACTCCCCGAGCAGTGCAGAAGAGTAAGATTACAAAGCAATGCTAATATGTAGCAGCACACCATACATATGTATAAGGACATAAAGACACTGCAGGACAGGTTTGGAGACGGAAAAGCCGACGCACATTTTTCTCACCAAGTAGAACAGCCCATCAATAGCAACTGGTGCTCACTCAGGGCTCCTCTGCACATGGAGATGTAACATGGGGCCATGGCGATTTGTGCAGACACCAAAACGCATTTTTTGCCCAGCAGTTTGCACACACACACACAGCTTTATTTTTCTTTTTTCAAGCTCATACTGAACCAACAGGCGGAAAAATGTGCCCAGCACAAGTTCTGATAGAGAACAACGAGCCCCATTGATTGCAGGCTGACTGATAACACACACAACAACCCTGGCTGCTGCAGCGATGTACTGAAAATCATTAAGGTTATAATAAAGCCGGTGCAATAACAGCAAAATTGCACTTTAAATTTCCAACGAGAGCCCGCTGCTGCCTGCCCTGGACTGAGTACCCTGCACGTTCAGTGTGTCAGGCACCAGACAACGCGGCAGACAGACCCTGTCCCTCCGAGAGGCCCCAAGCACCAGATGGAGCAATTAGCTCCCTGCCCCACAATATTGCTGGGTTTTGAACCGAGGGTGCCAGCGAAGATAATTGCTTTCCCAGCTCTCCTGGAATGTGCTGCATTGTTTGCTGACAAACTCTTACTCAAAACACACGCCATAAAGCCCAGGGCAGGGAAGCATTTCTGTGCCTCTGTAAATGTCTCTAAGCACAAAAATTCATCCCCAGTGCGACATCCGGAATTTTGAGGTAAGTCCTGAGCCATTCTGTCACAGTTATGTTAGATATTCCAAGACGTTGCCTTTTTGTGTACTAAAAGAGAGCCTTAAGAGATGCTTCCACCTCATTTTAACAAAAATTATGGGTCACTATATAATGTTCCTTAAGTGAAATACTTGCTAGGTCTTAGTCTCTCAGTGGCCATATTTCAGCAGAAGGCAATTTAATTTGTATTTGGCTGTGTGGCATGTAGATCAAATCTGGCTATAAAATGATAATTAAGCATTTGGAATTAATTGCTATTATGGCCTTGACATTTAAACTTGTCAGTTCTCTGTTAAAGACTGTTCTAGCTGCTTCAACCTCTCTTTCCTTATTTATCTCTTCTCTACCACATGTTTTTTCTAAAATTAAAGTAAAACATTTACAAACACTTCACAACCTACACATTCCCTCAGATATCACTGCACACAGTTTGCTGCAGCACTGAACGTACTTTGGTTTAAGATCATTTCATGCTAAGAACAACAGATTTTAAAACACCAGGTCATTTCCACTGAATGCAGCCCTCTCAAAATAATCCTTTAGGCCCTGCAAATCCAGGTTAAAGTGTTTAGGGAGTGCACGAGGCAGTTTCAGGGATAAATTATCACAATCCCATGTGATTCCCAATGAACAGACTACACGACAAGTGATTCATTGCTCTCAAAGGAGAACTCAGGAGCCTGCAAATATCTCCTGATGAAAGCACGTTTAACTAGGGGTGCTGCTGTCTCCATTCCTCAGACAGGCTGCTCCTCTAAGCACAGCCTGTTAGTACAGAAGAGCTTTTCCCCCTGACTGCTTTAACAAGCCAGGTATGATTGGTGAGGCACAACAGGGACAGAGTTTATGTCCCAAGACATTTTACACTGGGTAGTCTCAATCTGCTGCTTTGCAGCATCGTAGTGAGCAGAGAATCCCAGAGTGGTTTGGACTGGAAGGATTCTTAAAAATCATCTCATTCCACCTCTTGCCCTGGGCAGGGACACCTTCCACTGTCCCAGGGTGCTCCAAGCCCTGTCCAACCTGGCCTTGGGCACTTCCAGGGATGGGGCAGCCACAGCTTCTCTGGGCACCCTGTGCCAGGGCCTCCCCACCCTCACAGGCAAGATTTTCTGATATCTAATCTAAATCCCCCCTCTTTCAGTTTGAAGCCATTCCTCCTTGTCCTGTCACCATCTGCCCATGTAAAACTTGCTCTCCATCTTTTGATAACCTCCCTTTAGGTACTGAAAGTGGCTCTGAGGTGTCCCCAAAGCCGTTTCTTCTCCAGGCAGAACAACTCCAACTCTCTCAGCCTGTCTTTCTAGGAGAGGTGCAAGTACCTATAATATATTCTATGTTTTGAAATTTTTTATGTGATGCCCCAGAATTTACTAAATATATTTTCACCTCAAACTTCACTGGGGTCTGATCTCATGAATCCAATTCAAATAGAACTCCGTTGGTTTGGACAGAACCCAGTTCATGGCAGGTTTTTGCTCATGCAAATCCATTGAAGGACTGACATACAGAGAAACAGTGACACTTTACATGAAATAACATATTTTCCATACACCATATTGCATCTATTGCCACTTCTGCCTAATGAAACTGCTTCCTTGTACCACTCATCTGTTCTTCCATCACCAGGTGAATCCCAGCGTCTCTTTGATGTTCAGTCCCTGGTGAAGTTCCATTCTTTTCAGTTTTCCAGAACTGAGTGTCTGTCAAATACAGTTTGGTCACTTGTCTCTTGGGTTTTTTAATGGAGCAGGATAGACCACAGGAAAAAAGGAAGTCAAAACCCGCTGCTCCCAGATCTGCAGTGCCTAAAACCATGCACTCATCATTTCTACCAGTCCAAACTGTCTCCAAAGAAACAGCTCTGTTGGGCCTGTGGGCTGTCAGAAACATAAACTTCAACAGGATCTGCACAGCTACAGGGAGGAAATAGGGCATTATTTATAGTAAGTGGCAAACCATTACTAATTCATTTACATTGACTGTAAAAACAAAACAAGTCATGGCATTCAGAAGACTGAGCAGCTCAGTTCTGGTGCAATTTGGCATGAAGTACCCTGGAAATGTTTGGCAGTTTTACACACTGTGAAAATCGCTTTCTAGGACATGTGTAACAGCAGGAGGGATGGAGCAGAGGGATGTTCTGCTACTATTGCTTTACTGCTTTTTCAGAGTCTCCCTTTGTTGCAGGACCTTTGTCTAAAGAAGTAAAACTTATTGCAATTCTTCCCCATAAAAGATAGAACTACCAACAGCATTTGGAGAGCCAGCCAAAACCCTGCTCATCACAGAGCTGTGCTCCTCTGCTTCAGAACTGCAGCACCCAGTTTTACCTGTCAAGTCATAAAGGTGGAAGAATAACATGGTTATGGGGCTTTTCCATATTACCCCCTTCTCCTACAGAATTCCTGGCAAGGAAAATGGAAAATCCACCGTTACCAGGTGCCTGTGAGCCAGCCCCAGGGAGGGGAATGCACAGGACACACATGGACACAGCGACTCCAGTGCCTTAGTCCGTGTGGTCTGAGGCTCTCCACGGCTCAACTCTGCAGGCAACACCTCTCCCTGCCCAAAATGTCCAGCCAGCACAATCCCTGATTCACACTGCTGCACCCAACCACGAGTTTGAGAAGGGCCTGATAAAAAGGTCATAGTTCCTTATATCGACTTTAGAGGGAGAACTTCATTACTTCCCCTTCCAGCTGATCACTGAGACTTTTCCTTTCTCTTTCCCTTTTCTCTTTTTGCTTTCTTTGGAATTTTGGTTTTCTGGTTCCTGCCTTTCCTCAATAACTTTCATTGTCATCAGCAACAAAAATTACTAAATCTTTTTGCAAAAAACCTGTCCTGACGTCCTTTATGATACAACATTACTTAGATTAGGAAGGGAATAAACACCAAAGTAGTGCCCAGTAGAAGAACACAGGAAGTGCTGAATACACCCAGGCCCCTGGGAACAGCAGTTGGTATTTACCCCTCCAAAGGCCACAGGATGTCAAAGTGCTACAGCAAACTCCAAACTGCTTTATCCTGTAGCAATGACTACTCATTTGAAACACTCACTCGAGTCCAGGAGCTCAGATTTCCTTAAAAGTGATAAACGCTCTCGATTACAACAACACACTGTTGCCTGCTGCACGTCTGGTCTGTAATGATGGCTGGTCTCTGCAGGACTGCTCAGGGTCAGTGGTCTGCTGCTCTCCAAAATATTAATCACGACGATTTCCGTTATAAAATATAAGGCTAATGAATCCTGGTCTAGGGGCTGTGTACCTGCCTGCTCAGCAAAACTAATAGTAGCCCATTAGAGATTTTTCTTTTCTAATGGCAGCATTAGGAAATTCTGCAAGGTGACTGAAAAAAATGTGTGTTTGGGGATATTTCCCCCCCCATCATTATTCTTCACATCACTCTGCAGAGCTTTAAGTACCTGATAAAACTTCACCAATAACCTCTGAGCCCAGGCTGTACCTTTATTCATTCCCATGAATGTTTGCTGCAATGGATACAAAACCATGTCTTATATTTTTTGTGGCAGGGATTCCTTTCTTTCATTGTAATCTTTTATTAGCTTTCATTCTCAGTTGTCCACTTTGATTTAAGGCACATCTTTCCTCTCCCCTGACAAGGCAGCTTGAAGCAAGTGTATCAAAGCTAAGGAGTTATTTACTTGAAAAATGGCAGCTTTGAAGATCTCCTTTTTCCCCTTAAATGGAATCTTTCAAAGTCCAGTGTATGCAAGCCCCCATTGAGTGAAAGGACTGCACTGCTCATACAGCTGCTCCTCGGTAGTGTGGGATCCGTCTGGGAGCTCAGGGAATTTATAAAGGCTGCATAATGGAGTTAACACAAAATGTCATTCCCTCAGAGTTAAAACTGCACAGTGAAGGTTCATGAAGAACACCATAAAGAAAGGTATTTGTGTGAATATGTCTGGAGCAGTTCTTCATGCAGGATGGCCTCCTCACTCCTACCACTTCTGGGAGCACAACTGGCTTTGCTCTGGCTGGAGTAGGAACAACCATCCCCAAACAGGAAGACCATAAAGCCCCAAATTTTTCCCCCATTTCTCCTCATCCCCTGACTAAAAATCCTTAGGTCCTTGATTTAGTCTGCAGCTTCTTCCCTTATCACTGCCCTCTCCAACACACACCAACAGCTGATACTGCTACATTAAAAATCAAGGATGATGGAACTTGGACCCCAGGACAGAAGAATGAGATTTTTGAGTAAGAGGAACAGTAAATTAAAGATTCCTGTTAAACAAGAAGACATAACCTGTGATACATCCCAATAAAGGCCAAAACACATGAGTAAAATCCGTCACTGAATAATTCAGCTTGGAGGAGACACAAATCATCAGATTCAACTCTCCACCCAAAGCACAGCTAACTTCAAAGTTACATTCAATTTTGAAATTCAAAGAGATTCCTTTTTTTCTGGTCCTCTCACTACAAACCTCTGAGATTATTTGGCTCCATTCTCTTCTTCACAACCACCTCACTTCCCTCAGGGCCTTATGTGCCATCATCTTAGGGGTCACAGCAGCCAAAGCTGCCATCAACCTCCAGAGCCCAAACTCCTCAGGAGCAGCAGCTCCAACTGGGAACCTCCTTTTTGACTCATTCAGCACCTGCAACCTCTTGGATTGCTCGGATCCTGCCACGCTGCCCTTCCAGCAGACGCTGTGCTGATTAAATTTCTGAATCAAAACAGCACTTCCAAGAAGCTGCAGTAACCCACAGGCCTCCAGGAGACCCCAAACACAGCCTTCACACCTGCTCAGCGTTATCTGAGGACCTGAAACCAGGTAGAGACAGCCCTTCCTCCCCGTTTGTGCTATGCTGGCACAAAAACGCAACATAGACTGTTTTCTTTCACAAGCATTGGAGGGGAGGAGGGGGAAAGATGGCCTTTTTGTTTTACTCCCCAGGAAACCAAGAGAATCCAAGCTGAACATATGGTGCTCATGATTTTGGAGAGGGGGAATCTCTCAACACCCTCCTGATTCCCTGATGTCAGAGAGATTGCCAGATTCTCCCTGTTCCCATTCACACCAGTTGTATTTTTTTATTTAACTTCTTTTTTTTTTTTAGAGCTGAGATTGCCTATATGAAGTTTTGACAGTCTTGACAGCATCATGTGTCTTTCAAAGCTTTCCAGCACAAGCAAGAAAAAATAATAAAAAATGAAAACGGAGCATCATCTCATGACTCACTCAGAGCAATTTGTATGCAACTCTGCACAGAGGTTTGGCCAACTCATCAAACTTTGTTGCCAAGACAAAACTCTTAGGACTTTGACCTTCTGCTCTGCAAAAAGTAGGGAGGGTTCTTGACTCACTTTTTGACAGCTCTCCTGTAGAAATCGAAAGAACTGCCTTGCAAATAGAATTCAGCTCTGGAGGATGGTAAAACACCACAGAAATTAAGATTTTATTTTTTTATTTAAAACATAATGTGCGACTTGTTTGGAACAGAGAGGTTTGCTGCCTCCTGTGCCACTCCATTCACCACAAGAAGGGCAGTCTGCAGCTGGACACCGTCCTCTTTGGAAGACACACTGAAGGCAAGCTCACGGAATTAATCCTGGAACCCTATAAGTGATTTTACATGGACATGTTTTCCACACTCGGTGACCAACTGGGTGATTTAGAATGTTCCAAATCAGCACAGATTTCAGAAATGCAAACTTGCCAGGCCAGACCTGGGACCAATGTATGTCCATTGAGTCCATGATACCACACTGAGGTGGAATCCCAGAACGGTTTGGGTTGGAAGAGATCTTAAGTCTCATCTCATTCCACCCCCTGCCACGGGCAGGGACACCTTCCCCTATCCCAGGTTGCTCCAAGCCCTGTCCAACCTGGCCTTGGACACTCCCAGGGATGAGGCAGCCACAGCTTCTCTGGGCACCCTGTGCCAGGGCCTCACCACCCTCACAGGGAAGGATTCCTTTTGTATATCCAAGCTGCATTTCCCCTCTTTCAGTTTGACATCAAGGTACATCCATTAAATATCAAGTCCTGGAAATGCAAATTAATCTTGCCAGATGAGTGAAAGCATTTGGAAGACAGAGAGATAAGAAGCCTCTCCAGGAAATATGTAGATTAACTGATATTAAGCAGAGAATCAGGCATCTCATCAAGAACTTAGAGCATCATTCCACTTAATTCCTTTCACTTTAACAATACACTCAGTAATCAACAGTCTACCACTAAACAACCCACATAAGCATACAGTAGATATTCCAGATGCCTAATTCTGCTTTCAGATAGGTGCCAATAAGACTTTAGTACGTTGGGCCAGAACGTATCCAATGTTTATTCAAAAAAAGCTTAATCCAAATTTTCAGTGAAGGTTGAGTTTCCAGGTAAGGTCACCTTTTCAGCATAGCACAAGAGTTGATTTTCTTACAATTTTTCAAAGATTGAGGGTGAAATGGGAGTTGTCTGACAGGGCTCCCAGGCCCACACTGTCTGGGATAACAGCAGTGGTGCTGTCTTGTGGCTGCTTTCCGATCCACAGAAAACACAGCAGTTCTATCCCCCTCCAAAACCAGCAAGTGCATCATCACAGCTGCTGGCACAATTTCACCCTCCTGGCCATCTGAACTGAGAAGAAACTCAAGCTCTGGGCCCTTCCTGATGTGAGGATTCTGGCTTATAAATGACTGAAAATCTTCTTTCTCTGAATCAAAAAAAGAGTAATTAATAGCTAGTGAATCCCTGCAGACATCTACCCTAATTTAATTATTACCTTTAGATATTATAAAAGTGTTTATACTCCTCAGCACTAAAGAAAGTAACCACCAGGCAAAGGAGTCCATAAATCCCACAAATCTTTCATGACTCTGTGTGTTTAATAATGGTACCTCACTTAATAAATAACACACAATAATGACTACACTAATATCATAATTAGTTTTTTGCTACCCATCTATCTGCCACTACATAAATGTAGAAGTGAGATCTATGCATTTTTTTCACAATTATAATTTCTCTTCTTCTATTTAGAAACAAATGTAATTACTTCAGCTAGAGAAGACAGAATTACTTCTGCAGCAGAGTCAAAATATGCATCAACACTCATTTTCTGTAATTATTTCACAAGCAGATCTCTCTGGCATCTTTCTCAAATGAAAGGAGCTTTCAAAAGGCCTATGGCTACTTAATGAGCAGCACATAATTATGGGCACAATCAAAGAAAAAAATTAAGGAAAAAAGAAGAGGTTCTCACTATTCATTTAACCTTTATTTTTAGTGTCTGCCTTTAAACTCAAAACAATGTCAGAGAACAACATGAATCTCCTCATAACTTCATATTTCTTCCAGGACAGAGAAGTGTCATGGCTGGGATATAAATAAATGAATAAATACTCTCTGTATCCCTGTTTCCCTTCCCAGTAATTTTATCATAGCACCTTGAAAAAGAGTGTTGTGATTAACCTTAAATCTTTGAAATTATCCTTTACTGGGGTTATTGTCTAGACAAAAAAGCCACCCACAGCGCCACATCCCAGGTGATTTAACACAGCACTGCGTGCTCACACTTAGCCTGGTTGTGGAGTTAAACATAATTGGTAAAATCAGGAGTGGTCCGTAGCCAGCACTGGGCAGAGGTGGGAGCACAACTCTGCAAACCCCCAAAGTCAGGGCTGGGAGCAGGACAATTGGCATCAGAAGGCAGAAGAAAAGGCCCCTGATGCTTCTGCTTGGATTAGCTGGAGCTTTGCCTCTCCTGTTCTCTGAGGAGCAGCAGAAGCTGAGGATCAGAGGAACAAAAAAAGACACACAGAGGAGACAGGCTGTTCTTGACAGCCAGATTTCTCTCTTCTCTCATCAGACTTAAGCCAAAATAAAATGTGACATGGGGATGACAAAAGGTTATTCCCCTTCCACAAGCTTCCTAAAGAAAGGAAGCACAGGAAGTCCACACTCCCACACAAATTCATCACCCTCTGTCACCCAAAGCCTGACAACTCTTTTTTTATGAATTAAAAAGAGAGCTATTTTAAATTCAAATAAGGTGGCACAGTTATTAAGTTATTCCTACCCTCTTCTGCACTTCGAGGCCAAACTCTGAGTCTCCTCACTTCCCAAGGGTGCACAGAGGAGTAAACAGCACACTCAGTCCTCACGCCGCTCACCTGAGTGGTGCCGGAGTGATCAGTGCCACGGAACAACAACACGCTACACCCAAGAACTGGGGAGTGACAACAACCTGCACACAAGTGACAAGAAAGTGCCTCAGCAGTGCTAAACTCTAAAAAGTAAAGAGCAAAGAAGTAACTTCAGGTTTAAGTGGTTTTAAACTCAGTTTCTAGCGAGATTAGCATCAATTTGGCGGGGGGGAAAATTAAACTTTTAAAGATAAATCTGGAGAATCATGGATGGCTTGTAAAATCGTGTAGAACAGTTTTGCCATAAATTTAAGGGATATTCAGTGCTGTGAAGAATCGTAAGATCTCCAATCCAGATACTTAAGCAGAACAGAAATTTGGATGTTTCAAGAACTGAAGATGAATTTTAATGACTGAACAGAAAATTGAGATGGGAAATTGCCTTTCAAATCTTCTTCCACAGCAGTTAATGCTTCAAACTGCCACCTACTACACAAGACAAAACCTCATTTTGCCTCATCTTGGGATGGCAGAACCAGTAACTAAGAATCCAGGTGAGAACCTGCACTGCATTATAAACGTGGCAGTTACTGCTTGGCTCAGGAGTCAGACTGAAATCCACATTTGCCACAGGTTTTATTTATGCCTCCATTTTTAGAAGCTAGGCCAGGTTACTTAATTTCCCTGAAACTACTTTCTCTGCTCCGTGCAGGGATAGGAAGGAAGCTGCTCTGTTTAGTAATTAGACTTTAGTGTCTGTTCACTATTTAGTGTGAATAAATGCCACAACCTGCTGACCCTGCAGTGAGTTACAGCCACACAGCCAGAAAAACAGCTCTCAGTTCAATGAAACACAGGGCAAAGGGCTAAAGATCCTCTGAGCAGCCTGTGGTCCAGAAAAACCTGAACAATAAATAGACACAAAATGGCAATAAAAGCACCGCTGCCAGATTTTGGGACAAGAGGATTGGGACAGCCACACGAGTGCATCCCCTGCTGCCTGTCCAGCTGCTCCTCGCGTCACCGAGTCCTTCGGGAAGGAGCCTCTTTATCCACAGCACACTGAGGCTGAGCCTGGACCCCTCACACGTGCCCTGCTTCTGAATTCAGCATCCAGCTGGGTCTGGTCTGCTCTGTGAGCCACAGGGCCACCACTGCCCTGCCATGGCCACCACCCCCCTGCCAGCAATCACTGATTAACACAGCCAAGGCTGCTGCATCTCCTCACCAGGGGGTTACAGTGACAAACCAGTCCCCTAAGGAAGATTTCCCAAACTGAAATGCAATATATCACTGAGTCTCTGCAGTCACCAGCAGTGACAAGTGTGTCCCAGAGTGCAGAGCATTAGTTTTATCAACACTGGAGCCAACACGTTCCTCTTACCCTCCCCGTTTCCAAATGTGCCATAATATTTACTGCTGCAATATCTTCCCCCATCAGCCCTTGAGCTATCTCCTATGAAGTCTAATTAAAATGAAGTATTGTAACATACAATCAACACTTGCACAGCATTGATGGAGACTCGCAGATGGTATTAGAAAGAAAATAGCTCCTCAGCACTGATTAACACTGAAAGCTTAACAAAGTTTCTCTATTTTCCCTGTTGTATGTTCAGCTGAACATTTTGACAGTAGGAAAGTTCCATTGCTTCTTCTACACTTTAATTACATCAGTAACAGTTCACACTTGAACACCAATGCTTAGAATTAGGCAATAATTAGGTGATTCCTCCTCTTTCATCTGCCACTTCAGCTTCAGCCACACCAAACACAGGAACACTCTTCACACTTCTTTTTCAGCTTTAGCTAGCAATTCCAGTGTATGAATAAATAAATATTTATACAGTGTCTATATAAATTTAACAGTGATTACTGGAGGAAGCAGAGGGTAGAAATGCCACTGAGGTGAACTGCAGTATCTGGGCATTGGATCCTCTCCTCCAAATTTTATTGCAATGACATAACAATGATCTCAAGACATTTAATATCTCTTTCTGTATTTGGAACCACAGAATTACAGCATTGTTTGGGTTGGAAGGGACCCTAAAGACCATCTCATTCCATGCCCTGCCATGGGCAGGGACACCTCCCACTAGACCAGGTTGCTCCAAGCCCCGTCCAACCTGGCCTTGGACACTTCCAGAGAGGAATTTCTTCCTAGCATCTCATCTAACCCTGCCCTCTTTCAGTTAAAACTATTCCCTTTTGTCCTGTCACCCTCTGCCCATATAAAAAGTCCCTCTCCCTCCTTTTTTTAAGCTCCCTTTAAGTACTGAAAGTGGTTCTAAAGCCTCCTTGGAGCCTTCTCTTCTCCACAGCTCTCCCAGCCTCAGCCTGGGGATGGATACGTGAACCCATTGATACGTGGGATCAAATAATGAAACCCTCCCCAAAGCTGCTTCTAAGCAAGTGACATGACTTAGTTATAACTGCCACACATTCTACTCAGAGGTTACTTCCCTCTCCCTGTAAACACACAACTTTTCAAATTTAGACCTTCAGGCAATTTACCCCCCAGTTAGGAAATTGTATCTAAGGAATTATGTAATGGCTGATTTATTATTTGCAAATGCCTTGTGTACCAAGCCATGCAAGTTCCGAAAAACATTAATTATAACCCAAAAGTCTTACCCAGACAACACAATTTATAGGATGAAAACTATCCTATTCCACAATGCCTCATCCTCCTAGGACAGTCCCTAGAATCTGAAGGCAGCAGGATTCACTACCCACTTCACACACCAGGCCAAAGCAAACAGGCACTCGACAGCTGAAAGCTGGGACAGCACTTAAAGGAAACAGAGATCTGAGACTGTGCTTTGAGGGAGGAGAAGCTGAGCTCTTATTCCCACAGGACCAAGCACCAGCTCGGCTCTAAAATTCAAACACTTCTTTCTCACTAGATGAGAGATAATAAAATTTAAAGAAAATAAAGGAAACAGAAGTGAGAGATGATAATGTAAAAGTTGAACAGCATTCAACCCAGCACTGCTATATCCACAGTGATCTTGACAGCATTCCCAATATCCACTGCTGCTTCCCACTAAACTGAACTGTGCACATTAATAAAACCCAAAAAACCACCCAACACACAAAAAACCTGGTACAATCCAGAGTGCAGGCTGCCAAGAAGCAGTGCTTCCTGAAAGTCCTGTCAGACCTCCCCTCACGGATGTCTCCAGCGTGGTGCATCCTGCCTCAGTCATGTAGGACAGTAAAGCTCTGCAGATCACACAGACTGGCACAGATCCCCAGGCTCCCACGCTTCCCTTCAAGCAGACAACACAGAGCAAGGCTCCCCAGATAGTCTAGGGTGGTATTTTAGTGTAGGCAAAGCTAAAATTATTGAGAGCTATGTAATTTGGTGGGTACCTTTGAAAGAAACCCAGAAAGCTCAGAGGATTTGTCTGAGCTGAGTGTGATCAGAAGAGGCCACAGTGCTGCCTCTTTCCTGCAGCAGCAAAGGCGTTCCTGGTGCTCCATGGGGATCCCTGGAAAAGGCAACAGATCTTCTTCCATCTCCCCTCCAGTGCAGCAAAAAGAGTAAATGTAGGCAGCAAGGAAAGCTTCTTTCTCAGCAGCTTTTTGAGGCTGGAGAAAGCACTTCCAGCCAGGTTCTCAGTCAAGCTCAAAGCTCTGGCTCCACTTTCCACCGTCTTGGAGTTGGACATGAGGACAAACAGGGAATAGATCCAACAGAGTTGCTTTAGCAACCTGCCCCCACCTTCATCCCCTTGATGCCCAAATGAGATATGCAGCCACCACCCAGCTAAAATAAACTCCCATTTTCCTCTGCCAGGGTATGACAGCAAAGCTGCTGGCTTTGCCACTCCAGGAAAGTTTTCCACCTTGAGGTGGAGCAGTGCAGCAGGCAGGAGAACATGGACAGCAGCCTGGAAGCAGGGGGCCCATGCCTGCAGTTTTGCATGGAGAATGAATGAGTGATTTCTGTCTGACACCTACTGAGGAGAGCAAAAGCAAAAGGCAGGTTTAAAACACAAAAAAACCCAGATCACATTTAGTGAGTCTAGGAATATGGAGTGGGGAAAGAGAGGGTTGGTTTCTGACTCAGGGTTTCTCAGTTCTTTGGACCAGCAGCACTGTAACTCTCATAAATATCACAAAAGCAAGGCAGGAAGGATTTTTAAGGTTAGGCCTGTCAACACAATCTGGGAATCACTGAGCTTTGCTGCCCAGAGTGTGACCACGTCACTGCTGTTTGTGTGCTCTGAGTGCACAACAAGGAGACCTGCAGGGGTGTGGAGGGGCCCAGAGCACCTCACAGTGTCCTCGTGCTCTCGGGAGGGGACAGATGGAGTGCTGCAGGCTACAATTTGCTGCTTCAGCCCAGCTCCTCGAAGGAAGACAAATTTGAAGGAAATGCTGAAGGTGATATACCATCAGTACCCTGGTCCTTAACCCTGGGGACAACCCGAGGTAGGATTTGTTTCATAAAGTCTTAAAGGTATTTGAGTTAAAAGCTTTCCTATCTGTCAACACCTTCAAGTACATGATCAGAGGCAATGCCAATTCGTGACTCCTGTGCAAATCTCTGCACAGTGTGCAAGGTTTTGTCCTCTTGTGCTGAATACAAGGGATTTCTACATGATGTTTATAAGTCTGTAACTCAGGCAGCAATTTAACCTCGCCCTGCTTTTCTCACCCAACCTCCAGAGGATAACCTCGTTTTAGAGTTATTTACCAGTAGAGGGAAATAAATGGTCAGACACACGTGTCTGGGTGGGATTGTCTGGGTTAGGAGAGGAACTGTGAAGATTTGCTGACAACTGGAAAAACCTGAGCAATCCAACTGGAAGGAGTTGAGTGGATAAAACTGCTTGTACCAGGTGGGATGGTAGGTGGAGGACAGGTGCTGCAGAGAGAGGGAAATACATCACTGAGGGAGGAAAAGGTGTTTTACAGGGACCAAAGGTTATAGAGTTGAGTCACAGAAACACAGAATGGTTTAGGTTGGAAGGGACCTTAACATTCATCTCATTCCGTGCCATGAGCAGGGACACCTTCAGAGAAACACTGAATTATTTGCAAGGTCCTTTTTGTACTATGAATGAGGGAAATGTGTTGGAAAAAAGCAAACCTCACTACCTGTTCTTTCAAACACTGCTGTTTCTGAAGACTAAGTACTCTGGACAATATTTAAATGAAGACTTGTCCCTTTCTCACCAACCTCATCACGGGATGACCTCATGGGAAAGAACTTCTGAGAAGAAAATTCAATTTTTTCACAGATGCAAATGTCCAGCATGGCCATATCATAGGCAGGTCAGAGAGCCTTCAGTTATTTTTGCTAGACAAACAGTAAATTGCACGGAATGTACACAGAATTTAAGATTAAGTCGTTATCCTGTCATCTAAAAGTCTAGATCCAGGTATATTCTGAGTTTCTACAACTCCTCCTGTTTCCCCTTAACTCCATCAGCTTCTAAGTGGAACAAATGACAGGACGCAGTTGTGGATGATCAGCCTACCATGAAAAACTGAATATTGTGCCCTCTGTAAAGATAAAAAAAGGGATTCTGTGCCAGGCACCCTCTAGATTCTTCATGGCAGAAACTACCCCAGCAAGGCAAATAAATACAAATAAATAAAAAGCCTGCTAGAGTTCCAGAAGCATTTGGACAATGCTCTCAGGTACATACTGGAATTCTTAGGGTTTCCTGTGTATGTCCCATCCCTGGAAGTGTCCAAGACCAGGTTGGACAAGCCTTGGAGCAACCTGGGAGAGTGGAAGGTGTCCCTGCCCATGGCAGGGGGTGGAATGAGATGGGCTTTAAGGTCCCTTCCTACCCAAACCATTCTTTGATAAATAGGGCAAAGGGTGAACATTTCAGAGCCCTGGGTTGCAAGTAAGGGGAGGTGGCCACAGGACGTATTTGCTACTGGAATATTATGGTTTAAGAAATAACATATGAACAAATGCTCCTTCATTTTTATATATTGTTCTTACAAGAAATGCTCAAAATTGAGGTGATGCTGTGCAAATATTTTAGGCCAAATTGCTCTAACCAGAAAAAGAAAACACCACAAAAAGCAGACCTCTTCTCCTGAACAAAGAAACTCAGCAGCACTAAAGCAATTTAGAACACAAAACAAACACCCCAGCAAACAGTACTGTCTGAAAAGAAATTTAGAGGTTTTGTTATAGAATAAAAGTATCCCACCACTTCTTTCTGTTTAGTTTCTGCCATTGCACCTTTAATGATGTTACCTCTGCTTAACGCACCTGGAGCACAGACAGGGCTCTGCCTTCCCCTGTCTCCATAAGCAGCAGTTGTTTGTCCAACATCTCAGTGTTTTACTGCCAAGGGACACCCCTGTGACAGACAAAAGGCCAGAGGAACAAGCAGATAATGATGATGCCTGCAGCACACAGGTGCATTTTCACAGCCTAAAGAGGACTCTAACAAGGTAATATTACTTCTAGCACAGGCCACCACGGTCAGGTTTGGAGATTATCTCTTGTTGTAAGCAAGAGCATCTTTTACACTGGGACATGCAGGGACAAACAGGGACAGCCAAACTATCACTTATGTTCATTAATTAACCAAGTCTGAAACCCCAGGAGTGCTGACACCAACCTGAGAGCCTCAGTCCCACCAGTGCCAGCAGTGAGAGGCTTGGAAAATTCTAAATAAATGCCTGATGGGTTGCAGTATAACATAGCAATATAACATGAAGCACCTGTTTGCACAGAGTCTGATTCCAACTCTTTTACACTGAGATATTTGCTTCTGTGTGAAAATAAGTAAATATTTACTCTGCTGTGCCAGCTGGATCAGGGGAAAGCTCTGATTGCCTCTCCTAGACAGTAAAGGCTGGCAGAAGGTGCCTATCTGGAGTTCACATGCACAACACTAATTGGAAGCAACAACTATTGAAAACAGCTTCAGAACGTAAATGGGAAGACCAAAAGTAGACACAAAACTCATTTTCTCTGCATATTTTATGTCAGGTACTGCAAAGCTCATCTTCTAACTCGAAGGTTCCTGATTTCCTGAGAAGAGCAGGACGAAAACCACAGACAGAAAAGCTGAGGTCTCAGAAAGAAAGGGAAGTCTTACACCTGAAACTTGTACCACGAGTGCCTTGTCTGATGCTGAAGAAAAACATAATTTAGTGCTGGGAGGGTGAGGGAAACCAGTGTTTACAAGAAACTTAACCCTTACCACCTGAAACCCATCACCTCAAAGCAAATGATGACATGAAACATTCAACACTTCACACCTGGATTTTCATCGATTGCATCTGTCAGACAACAACTCAAAAGACATTTGGGCACTCTCAGAGCAGCAACTGCTTTGTCTGCACTGCCATAAGACAGTTTTAATTCTATATGAAAGAAAAAAACTTCACAGTTGTAGATTTGATTTCAGGCACTGTTTCTTTGGTGAAATGGGATTCCTTCTGTCCTGGAAAAAGAATTGTGGATCTTTTTACAGAGGAATGTGTTCTGAATGTAAACATAAACACTATAGCGAAGGGACCTACAGAACAGCAGGTGGAAAGATTTGTTTCTATGGTAGGTGGAAAAGCAATGCATCTGAAGAGGATAAAACCAACTGTGAAGAGCTGTTTTTGTACAAATACAGTAGTTTATATATCACATTGCCTTTGGTGCAGTATTCCTTGTCTTAAATTGTGCATCCCACTCCTCTGCCTCAGTCCCTCCTCTCTTAGAACAGCCAACTTCATGCCAACAGATTATCTTCCTATTAAAAATGCTACTAAATAAACTTACCACTTGAAGTCTTTATCTTCCAAGTGGTGGAGCTCCTTGATATGTAATCTAATCTTTCAAGCTCACCACAGATTTTCATCAAACATCATTAATGGACAAATCAATTTCTGGTGGTTTGGATCTATTTGCAAGACCTACTTCCCCTCTGGGGTTTTTTTTTTTCCTTCTCGAGTAAGTGCTAGAAAACCTCTCCAAGTGCCACAGGGAGGAAATGATGATGTTAAGGCTTTCAGATTTTGTTATCTTGTGAGTTGTGGTCTCACTTTAAACTCCCTTCTGATGGTCTCTGCACCAAGATTTTAGTTTAATAATTTGAAGGATTATTGGCAGCTGAAATGAGGATTTGTGGAACTTGAGCAAAATACATTGTAATAACAACTGTCAGGCTGGTTTGGATGCTCAGGCCTCTAAGTCTCTCCAGCAATATTGGAGCACTTTGATGCAGTCACAGCTGTGGTCTACACTTCAGTATCATTTCTAAAGACATAAAGTATTCTACTGCTTCATATTTCAAAAAAACCCCAGCTAAATAAAAATAAATAAATAAAAGCAAGCCCAAGGCTTTTAAGCTTTTAGCTTATGAAACTAAAAAGCAAAAATAAGTTAAAAGGAGTTGAAAGCATTTCCTTTTTCTCACTGTGCTCAGTGGAATAACAAGTAATTAAAAGGGTGGCTGATGTATAAACCCCAGTCCAGTCCCACGGCCAAGGCAATCATCTGGATCACAATCCAAAGGAGATTGGGGGTCTTTGCTTCTCCACCTGTGAAATGAGAACTGAGACACCGAAGGATCCCTGCATCCTCCAAAGGGGAATGAGCGCTCTGCTTCCCTCCTGGGTTTGTCATGTTCAGGTACTGCCTTCTAACAGGGTGAAGAAATGCCCATGGTCAGAGCAGGTGGCTAAAAGAGAATTTTAAAGGTCCATTTTCAAGCTCAACCAATATGAAAATGCAACGTGCTTGTGCAGACATTACAACACCATTACAAACCAGGTTTTGCACTCTCATGCTCCATCTGCTGGTTCTGCAACACAATTTAAGACATCAATGTGCCTTTTTTTTTTTTTTTTTTTTTTTGTCCCCCAGCTGTGCAAAAGCCCTGCTCATCTGGATAAGTTGCCAAGTGTTAAAGAAGAAGTTATGTTCATCTCAATATTTCAGAGTCCACTGGGGAAAAATACGAGGGTAAAATATTTATGACAAAATGTAAAACAGCTAAACATGTAAGGAAGAAAACTGCTCCTAAATGTCTTGCAAATGCCTCGGGGTTAAAAGCCTTAGTATGGTAAAATTGTAGTGCTCTCTTCCCTTTTGCCTCTGCCTGGCTTTTGTACTTTATGTTAAAGCATCCATGAAAGCCAATTAATGTGCATTTTATTCTCTGAAATGTTTAAAATTGGGCACTTTCAGCGTGCAAACTCTCAGCATCTCATATTATTTGAGTGCTTTTTAATGCAGACTTGTGTGTATCAAAAATACATTTTAAAATGGAAGTCATTTATGTTTCAGCTGCCTTTGGAAAAGCAACGAGAGAAACATAAGCAGGAAGCAGCAAGCAACGTTTGTGCCAGGACAAAGGTGGGATCATGACTATGCAAATCCTTAATGGGTGCTTTGCAAGGCTGGGAATGCCACTGATTCCCGGGATGTGCTGCACGGAGAAGGCACAGACACCTCCCTCTGGCCCTGCTCAGTGCAAGCTCAATGGGCAACACATGCACTGCAGGAACACACACACACTGCACCCTCCTTCCCAGTTTCCTCCCACTAACTGGGCTTTTCACACTGGGATAAAGCCACATCTGGAAACGATCATCTCAGCACACCCTCAGAAAACCAACAGAAGCAGTAATAATATGGTAATAAGGGATGGAATTTTATGAAAGATGGCTCTTAACTGAAGACTAAAAGACACCATGCAATTTAAATAAATTGCTTTTAGCAGGGGACTGAGTGACAATTGAGGAAAAATGCCTGGCCTGTTTTTGCAAATTGTGGGCAGATTTTCAATGGGTGTAAAATGCTGACTTGGGCAAAGCAGTGCCAGGTTTGCACAGGCTCAGGATATTGTCCTGTGCAGTCACATTTTTAGGACCACACTGGAGAAACACTGAAGTTGAGAATGCTGAAATGAAGCTGCATAAGCAAGTAGGAAAGAAGTTATTAACACATCAAATATCTGCTTATGCTGCTTCCCTCCCTGTACAATTTTGTTAAGTGAGCTGAAAAGAGGAATCACACAATTATCTGAATGCACACAAGGAAACTCAAACAGCATTGTGCTGTGGGCAAGGATAAGAACCCAGTTCCCTGACTAACCCAGGCTGGCTTGGTAACCCCGCGGCCGAGGCAGTGCTGGTTTGGTTCCTCGGGGCACCACTTGTGTGCAGGCTCCAGTCCCGAACACCTGGAATCATTCACGTGGGCCTGTCCTGTCGGGGACCTCCTTGCACAGAGCCTTCATGTGTGCCCAGCACAGCTCACACAGAATCATTAAGTTTGGGAAAGACCTCCAAGATCATCAAGTCCATCTGTGACTGATCCCCATCTTGTCCCCAGCCCAGAGCTCTGGCTTAGAGCTCTGAGTGCCACCTCCAGTCATTCCATGGACACCTCCAGGCATAGGGCCTCCCACCACCTCCCTGGGCAGCCCCTTCCCATGCTTAACCATCCTTATAGTTAAGGATTCCTTCCTGATGTCCAGCCTGCCCCTCCCCTGGCACAGCCTGAGGCCATTCCCTCTCCTCCTGTCCCTGTTCCCTGGGAGCAGAGCCCGACCCCCCCTGGCTGCCCCCTCCTGTCAGGGACTGGTGCAGAGCCAGAAGGGCCCCCCCGAGCCTCCTTTGCTCCAGGCTGAGCCCCTTTCCCAGCTCCCTCAGACACTCCTGGTGCTCCAGAGCCTTCCCCTGGACACACTCGAGCACATCACGCTGTAGAAATACAGCCTTGGAAAACTGCAGCAAGAGAAAAATCCAACTGGTTTGTATTCCCTCCAGATTTCATTCAAACCCACTTTTCCCTTAGAAGAGCAGTGTGCACACAACAGATGCTCAGCTGCCTCACATCTCTAACACCACGAAGCCAAACAGCACTCCAGGATTTCTCTGAGTCCGACAAAACAAGATGGGGTTTAGTTGCTGTTTTAGGCTTTTTTGTTTTGTTTTCTCCTCTCTCTCGCTCTCTATTTTTGCCTCTTCAGATTAAGAATAGCTGCTTGGGAGGAAGCCTGGACAGAGCTCAGGAGACAAGAAACATCAAAAAGAGCAGTGTCCTAAATTCAGCTGGTGTGAAACCACGTGCTGGGAAGGTTCGCTTCTTTCGGAAGAAGTTGTGAAATCCCATCATTAGTGAGAACTGTTCTTGGCATGAGAGCCTCGTGCCTTTATGGAAGCTGTCATCTTCCTGACCAGCCTGCCCACTCCAAAAATAATGCCAAATTCAAACCACATTCTGGAAAACCATCACATTAAACAGCAACTCCACCAGGCAGAAACAGTGTGGGGTGAAAATGAATAACTAGACTTCCTCCTAATAAATAAAAATAACAAAAATAAAACATTTCTGGATAACAAACTGCCTTTGCAGATAAAAAAGTAAATCCCTAGAATTAAATCCATCACGAGTAAAATCCCTCTGGGGAAAAAAAAAGAAATCCAGACCAAAGCACTATTATGACTGGCTTTATATTCAGAACTGTATTTATGCAGACTAAGATAAGGGCAATCAATCCCCAGGCCTCAGGACAAAAAGCTGATCTTCTGCAAGGATCAGGATAAAGAAAATTCCTCACCATATGTCCCATGGTTAAAGGCAATAGGGGACATGCTTTGTGAGACCCAGGAATGCTCAGGGATTGGTCACTGCTAGAAACAAATATCAGATTTATGGCACACTGATGTGCTCCAGCAGTAAATCCCAGCCTCTCCTCCGCACGTTGCTGCTCTCCCACGCTCAGGAATTTTCCACTCAGGAATTTAGTGCCTGGACTTTGGATGGGTTGTGGCCTCACACTCAACCAAGCAACCTGTCAGCTCCAACAATCTGGCTTTTCAGGAGCCCTGTATCCCCTCAGTCACTCAAAATGCACCAACACTCTGCTTCCCTTTCACCTTTTAATCTCCTCCCAAATTCTTTCTGTTCCACAGAGCTCGTCACTGTCATTGTATCTCAGACAACAGAGCTGCTCCTCTTTTCAATTCTTTTCCAGTAAATAATTCATAGATCCAATCTATCCCCTATTATTTGAAAGGTATCTTTCCAAGGCCACCACATTTCTACAGCCAATACACCCATAACTTGATACTGGGGGTTCCTCAAAGAGACAGATTTTGCTTGGAACACCTCTGTGTGAAACCAGAAAATAATCCAGAAATACATTTGTCATCAAGAAATACATCACTTTTTTTCCCCACCTTTTTCAGTTATTAATTAAACGGTGGATGATGTCTTTCCACTCTGACAAAAAATAAGTGAGGAGCGGGAAGAAAAAAAGCAGAAATCAAGATACGCTTATCTATTTAATCAATTTGGCAGGGAAACATCATCATCTTGCATGCAAAGGGATTTAATCCTTCAGGACGTAACACAGATGAAGCCTCTATCTTTCAGCAGTGCTACCAGGCTGTTTCCAAGAACAAATTGGGGATCAAGGATCAAAAAGAAGGAATATTGTGTTTCTGTAACTCTGATCTCTCTAGCTGACATGCCAAAGGCTACTGAGGTGTGATGAAAACAGAGCTTCAACCATCAAGGTGTGTCGCTAGAATGGGTCCCAGTCTCAGGCTTTTTTGGGGGATCCCAGACCCAGACCCAGACCTGAGGCTGTGCCATTCCCAACAGATCACCTGCAGCACTCCCTGGCTCTTGGGATTAGATGCAATCAAGAGAACAACAACTGCATTTCATTGTGCTACAGGAGCCTTGGGTTCAGGGAATTCAGCAAGGGAGCAAACACAGGCGGAGCACGCACTGCAGGGGCTCCTCTGATCACAGCTGAGAAAAGAAACCCCTCACAGCTCCCTCCAGCACACAAAGCCCAGGGAAGGTTCCAGCACGGAGCTGTGCCAGGGGAGGGTGAGGTTGGATATCAGGGAAAGCTTCTTCCCCCAGAGGGTGCTGGGCACTGCCCAGGCTCCCCAGGGAATGGGCACGGCCCCAAGGCTGCCAGAGCTCCAGGAGCCTTTGGACAACGCTCCCAGGGGTGCACAGGGTGGGGTTGTTGGGGGGTCTGTGCAGGGCCAGGGGCTGCACTGGATGGTCCCTGTGGGTCCCTTCCTACTCAGAATATTCCAGAATTCCATGATAAGGTTTCCCTTCACTTACTAATAAAGCATCTATTTCCCCCACTGTCCCCATTTAAAGTTATAGGAGACTGGAGCTGAGAGTAAAAATTTAATATTAATAGGGAAATGAATGCGTGTTTCAGCACAAGGCTTTGAGTAGCTCCAAGTTAAATTAGTCTGTGAATCAGTGATTTCAATAATACTAAAAAATCAGTTGTACAGAAAGCTCTTTCAAATCACTTGATATGCCTTTTGAGCAGTGCTTTGACTCATATATCTGATTTTTACCTTTTTTTTATTATAAGCTTGAGAAAAAAAAAAGAAAGCAGCAGTGTAGCAACCCTGAATCTTATTTTTCAACATTAACATGTGAAAGTTTTCTATTTAATGGGAGATATCACCTTGAAATTAAACCAGAAAGAAATGTTTTTGAACTCATACAAACTCAGTGCAGATACATGCGGCTGTTCAATTCATGCATTTCATAAAGCTATACAAATACCTCCTTTTCCTAGCATCTGTAATAGAGCAAAAGACAAAAACATTTCTATAAATTTGAAACTATTGTCTTAAACCAACAAAAAATGGCAAAAGCTTCTTACTACTGGTAAACTTTGCAAGATTTCATGGCAACAAAGTACCTGTTAATAGCAACCAGCAGAAAAGGTTTTCCAACTACTTTGCAACACCGTATCAAATTCTGAATGTTCAGATTATTTGCATTTGTATCAGCTACTTGATCCGAACTATTTTTAAAAGGAGTATTGAATTCAGCCCCATCATTCAAGACTAACTTTTATTTCCCTAGGCCAACACCAAAAATTGAGTATTGATCTTGACAACTGCTCCTTTTTCCAGGAGCTAAATCATCCTCTGCTGATTAAGCCAGTCTCCAGCAGCTTATCTGAAGAGAAAGGCTGCGTGTGAGCCAAGGGAATTTTTCATACAGGGACAAACTTCCTATTATCACAAGCCTGTCCTATGAAGAACCACTGCCACATGGGGGAGATTACGGGGTTTCTCTGGACTTTTTTATCCCTTCCCATTCCCTACCAAACAATTCTCCTGTCAGATTGAACAGTTTCCTGCTTCCAAGCCACAGGAAAAGCCTTCCTCGTTTTACAAATCAGCTGTTGTCATGATTCAAAAAGGTGGAGAATTATAGAGCCATTAAGGCTGGAAAAGCCCTCTAAGATCACAGTCCAACCATGAACCCAACACCAGCATGTTCACCACTAAACCACGTCACCAAGAGCCACATCCACACACCTTCTGAACATTTCTAGGGATGGAAGCCTGTTCCAGTGCTTGACAATGCTTTCAGCAAAAAATTTTTTCCTGATATGGATTTTAAACTTCTCCTAGCACAACTGGAGGCCATTTCCTCTCATTCTCCCACTTGTTCCCTGGGAGCAGAGCTTGACCCCCACCTGGCTACAATCTCTTTTCAGGGAGTTGTAGAGAGTGAGAAGGTCCCCCTGAGGCTCCTTTGTCTTACTCTGAACACCTAATGAAGAAGCAATTCTCTAATGAAGCCAATGGAAGCTCATGTTTAAGGCAGCTTTTCCAGGCAGTGTTTTAATCAGGACTAAATATTAATTGTAAAGAAAGTATTTTCTCTGTCCCTTTATTAATATTCATTTAAATGTTACTCTTTGGCCTTGTTTCTCATATGAATTTACCCCATTAGAAGGCAAACACTTCTCAGATGAGAGTCCCGGCATGGTGATGACCTCAACTGCTAGCTCTTCCCTTTTTCCCATCCACCAGAGCTAAAACCAACTTTTCCCTTATTCTGCCTTTTTCTGTGGAAACTGAAGAAAAAAACCAAGCTGGGGAAGAGTCAATAAGCACAGAGAAGAAAATAAGCCTCAAGCTTCCCAAAGCACACTCTCGTGAACAAAGGCCATGAAACAAGGATTTTAAAGAGCTCTGTTTATCTGTAGAGGATGGCTAAAGAGGCCACACACTCAGGAAACCAGTGCTGAATACTGGGCACTATTGGGAACTGTGTTTAAACACACTATTCTAATCCTGTTATCTCCTCAACCTATTATTTTGGGGGATAAAAACTAATATTTTATCTTTCCTTTAACCAACCTTCAACCCAGTGTCTGGTCTTAACCTTGAACATCCTCTCTCTTTTCCCCATTCCCTGCTGAGCAACTCTTCCCTCTGACTGACAGTTTACTGGTTTATGCCTCAAGGCCATTTAATCTTTGCCTGTCCCAAGTCATGACCTATCACAGTCTATGAAAAAAAACAAACCCAAACCCACAACAAACAAACAAAATCATTCGTGCTGGGTTTGCCATATTTTCCGGCAGTTGGCTGTTCCGTGAAGGAGGTGATCTGGGACTTAATTTTCAGTATCATTTCTACAGATCAAATGTTAATCAAGTCCTGTAATGCTGTCCTGTAGAACACCAAAAAGCATCACCAGTGGAGTAACAGATGCCTGGGCACATACTGCTTACAGAAATTTGGATATTATCCAGTTTAGTAAAACTTCTTTGTGCTCATGTAGAGTACCACCTTTCATAATTAATTTTTATGGGTTTTATCTAACAAAAAACCACTGTCAAGCCCATATAGCATCCATTGCCATGTAACTTCCAGGTCCAACTTCCATTCAGTCTGATCAAAATCTGAAAGTAATGAATGATTTTGGCAAGAGTTGTCATGAGGTGATGACTTTCTAAGCTCATGCTGGACCATCCTGGCCATGCTTTTGCTCTGATGCAAAGCTGACAGTAAAGAAACACACACCAGACAAGTGCAACTTTGTAAGTGAGTTTCTGCTGATTGAAGTGGGAAAAAAAGCATGGTCCTTCCCAAATCCTTGTCTAGTTTTTATTTTCATCTCTAAATAAGAATCTCATTGCAAATTGTGCCTAAATTGAAGGCTGTGCCAGCAGTTACTGAGCCTTCCCAGGACAAAAAGACACAATCTCTGTGTGAAAATACCCTAAGAGTATTTACTGCAAGGGACATTGACTTCTCACTGTTAGAAGGTTGCAAGCACCTTCTGTTTATGGTTTCACTGATTTCTTGCAATTTAAATAACTCAATATTTCTTCAGTACAGGTGATATTCTCTACTATTAATTCTGCAGTCAATTTTGTTACCTTTGTTTGTGGGCTTAATAAACCCAGCACAACACTAAACAATGCAGTAAAACAGGGCTGCTCCAGTCCTCTACTGATTGCATACAAATGTGTAGGAGTTTGGTACTTCCCTCTTGCTCAGAAACAGTAATAAAAGAACTAAAAAATTCACTTGAAAAAAAGCAGCATCACTCATCCCTCGACTATTTTAAAACCCCTCAATTTTCCCTGATGTCATTCATTAGGTACTCTTAGAAAAATCAAGGCAGTAGAGCTGTTTTCTCAGATCAGCACATTTTTGAAAAATCTTTACCGTGAGAGTTTTGTGTAATTACCCTCAAAATGGTATTTTGAGGGAGTTCCACGACATATGGAAATTGGAATAATGAGTTGCATTTTCTTGTCTGTCATTTCAGTTGGCATTTGGTGAAGTTGTACATCTTTAGCTATTGAGTCTCTCCCCTCCTCCGAGTCCACGCTTAGATCAAGATCACTGCAATTTCTCCCACCCAACGCCCTAAACAAAACATAAATGCCATCACCATCAATCTCAATGAGTTCTGTATGACAGCTAACATTAACAGAATGACCTTCTCCAGTTAGATTTTCATTAGTAAAATAGTATGGAAAATAGAAAGTGGCCCAGCATTGCCAATTTGAACAAATTATCCACATCATCCCTCCCGATGTCAGTCGATACCTGAGCCCAGCAAGGAAACTCAGCAATATGGGACACAGGGGAAGACATCATTAAGCAAAAAGCCAACATCTTCCTTAATTTAATCCCTGAATTAAACTAAGCTAGCATTCCTTACAGGTAACACAGAGCAATTTGCAAGTTTGGATGCTGCAGAGAGTGACTGTAAAGTGAACACATCAACCACAGACCAAATCTCAGCACATCGCGTTTCCATCTGCAAATGCACAGTCCCAGGCCGGGCCTGCAGCTATTTCTGATGATGTCAGAGAACTTAACCACACTAGGGAAGGAGCAGAAAGATAGAAGGTGAGTGGCAAAACATGTGACAACTTCCCCAAGAGGCCAGGATGTCATCCACGTCACTTCATGCTTTCCACACAGCTGCAGCAAAGCCTCTAAATATCTGTCTTCTACCAATGGACAGGTGCTGAATAAAGCAAACACCTCCATGTCAGGGCCTCATGCTCAGATTTATTTATTTTTAACCAAATCTTCTCAAAGGGGCACTAAATGTTCACTGATTTATAACCTGCATAATAAAGCACGTGCCCCTCCACCCCAGAACACAGTCAGCCTGCTGGCTTTCTTTCTTGGCGAAGGAAAATGACTTGCTGGGGATGTTCCTGCCATGAAGTGGGTAAGGAACACTGATACTGCACTGCTTAATCCCATCCCAGGATGATTTGGCTGTTCTGGATGCCTTCTACACACTTCAGATTTGCTATTTAGTCAGAAAAAGTAACTGGAAGCAGAGTAAATTCTTACAAGTTTTCCACTACTTAAATCTACCTCTTGTAAACCACTGATTTGTGGGAAGGGAAAGAAGGTTGTAGGAAAAGGAGAGCTGCCTTTTAGTCTCCATTCTTTGTTCACCCCACAGTAAGGACATTACAAAAATTACAAAAATGCAACCTTGAGACGAGAGTTGTGTGGTGAAAAAAAGAAACCTTTGAGGCAGAAAAGTGCTTTGCTCATCTTCTTGCCAGGCACAGAGCTTGATTTCCCTTAATGGCTAATGATTAATGTATGACAGCAGGATGAATAACCAATATATCTGAAACATGAGGAACATGATTCTTCAGTTTTTCACAGGAAGTCCAATCTGGCTTAGAAAGAAGATAGACTTTTTCTGTTTGAGGATCAAAATTGATCCATTCCAATATGAAAGAGAAAAGCTGGATGCTACACAGTGTTTGAACACCTTTTTTTGTCAGGAATGAGAAGAATCAGTTCCATCAAATGGAACACAAAAATATCTTTTAAAAACTAAACACTTCCAGCTTCACCAGACTGCCCTCAAACTGGTATCAGTGTCAATTTGTTAATAACCACTGCTGATCCACTGCTCAAGAACAACATAAATTTTGTTACGCGGTTGGAGGTGAAAATTTTATCACAGAATAAAGAACAATCTTCCTACTGAAGTATTGGGCAGAAAACTCTCATTTGTTTGCCTCTCTCAACAGAAAGCAGCCACACACTCTGGCAAAAGTCTGTCAGATAAACCAAACCCATAAAACCAACAGTTTCTTAAACACCTGCCCACGGAATAAAACATCAAATATTCCAGGATGTATCAACACTCACAACATCAATTCAGATCACTGACAGAGCACCCACAACGAGGGTGTGTGGAAGAGCTCCGGTTGCCAAGGGAAAGCAGCAGAGTCCTTACCTGCACACTTGGTCCTGGTTGTGAGGGGAGGTCCGGGGGGCCCCGTGCCCCCTTCTCCGGGGCGCGTGAGCAGCACTCGGATCTCGTACTCCACGTCAGGGTCCAAGTGCCACAGTTTGTAGTTGGGAGAGTCCACGATGTGCGTCTCGGCCCAGTTCCCTGTGGTGGTCCTGTACTCCACCTCCTTCAGGATGATGGGCCCGTCCCCGATGATGGAGTTGGCGTTGGGTTTGATCCACAGGTACGTGGCTCCCACAGCCAGCAGCTCCGGAGGGGCGATCGGAGTGGGCGGCTCTGGAGGCAAAAACAAATCATGGGAGGTCAGAAAATGTTGTGTAAATTTCCACTGCGTATCTGTGCAGTAAGGTTGGCCCAAAATCTTCTGTAACAGGCACAATTTCTCCTGTTGTTGCCGAAATTATTTTTGCTGTTATTCTTCATACATATATATATATATTTGTATGTTATTATATAGTTATAGTTTCTTAACTTCAGGCCCTCAGTACTTTTCCTTTTAAGTAAACAGATTCCTGAGGGCCATGCCTGGTCTTGGTTCTCTTTTGGGAACCAAGGACAAGACACCATCCCAGTATATTCTCTCATAAACAACAGGTGTCTTCCAGAGACATTTCTCATAACAACTGGTGAGGAGAGACACAACTAACACTCTTTCTCCCAACAATTAATACCTTCCTGAAAACTTTCTCATGGCACATATCATCTCTGACAGAGACGAGCTAATTGGAGGTTCATGTAAATTACTTCATCATCCGTATTCCTAATTGGAGAAACTTGTTAGTTATGATAACATGAAAAACTTATAAAAAGCTGTGTTACTCTACGTCATTCTTGGTGTGTTGTGCACCATGGAAGGCCTCCGTTAAAGGTAACCATAGTTCATCACCTAATCTTGTTCAGCTCTTGATTTATTTAGGGGCAAATCAGCATCACTATCATTCACTAAATCTTTTGTAAGAATTTAATCTGTTACTGAAAAGAATAGGGCTTTTTATGTGTGCTAAAAATTCAGCCCCCTTGTACTGGGGGTAGTGCTACCAGTTCAGAAACACCTGGGAAAATACAGGAAACACAAAGCAACTTGGGTTTTAAATGAGACACAGAAGACTCTTTTAGATCATCATAAGGTTTATAACTGCTCCCTCTTTTAAGCATATAGCACTCAATAGGATATTGGAGGGTGAGGGATTGGGGAAAGAAATCTTAAATAAAGACAACAGAGTGTCCTGAGCAAATACCATGAATAAAATGGCTCCAGCACAGCCCTTCCTCTGCCATGTGACCTGACACAGCAGAATATCCCAACCACTGATCGTGGTGCTGTGGTTCAGCTGAATTCTAATATTTAACATGGCACAATTAGCAACAAGTGGAAAATTCAAATAACTTGTTTGTTTTCTCATCTTGACAGAAAACAAACAAACAAACCCAGATTAAAAATATGATGTATTCTCTAATGAAAGCACTGGCTGAGAAAATACTAGCAAATTTAAACACTAGTGATCTTCCCATGACCAGAAGACAGCATGCTGCTGGAACTGGCTCTAACTGGGGCTCTTAGAAGCTCAGAACTAAGAAAAACTCTAAGGCATCAGTGAATCAACACCTCCTATCGTGTTTGACTGCAAACTTTGCTTAACTTCATGGGCAAAGGTAGTCAAGAAAGTCTACACAGGAGTTGAAGAGTGCCTGGATGTCTGAGAAGCAGCATGAGGAGGCAGGAACCAGCTATTGAGCATCACCTCTATGAGAAAAAGCAAAGCAAGCTGATAAAAGACATCTCAGCAGCTCCCTTTGATGGAAGCTACAAAAAAAAAAAAGAAAATCTACAGAGCTCTGGCTGCCTGCCTGATTTTTATTCTTCTTTTCCCCGTCTCTGTCAGTGTAAATAACACTTGCATACTGGAAACCACATGAATAGCACACACCTTGTGGCTTTGAAATCCTGAGCTGAACTGTGCAAGATTATGAGGAATTTCTTGAATCTTGTCTAGCCTTCCCTCTGTCACACTCTAATGCAGTTTGCTACCAGCCCAGAGGACACAAATTCTATTCTCTTGTGAAAACAGGTGGCAAAAAAAGAAGGTTTTTATCAAGAGGGACTTCAAACACTGGCACAGCTTGCCCAGAGAAGGTGTGGAAAGTGTCCAAGGCCAGGCTGGACGGGGCTTGGAGCAACCTGAGATGGTGGAAGGTGTCCCTGCCCGTGGCAGGGGGTGGAACAAGATGAAATTTAAGGTTCCTTCTAACACAAGCCATTCTGTGATCTCTGTCTCAAAAAATGAATTTCATTTCCTCTAACTGTTTACAACAAACCATTCTATCTCCTTAAGAATGTCTGCAGGGGTTTTGCATTATACCTCTGGAAAAAAACCCCAACCAAACCAATCTGAATTGTAATTGCAGCAGGTATCCAACATTAACAAAAATCAGTGGTGCCAGCTAAGTTTTCTGTGGAATGTCTCTTTCTGCTTCTATTCTGCACCATTCCCATCACTCCTGCCAGAATCTTTCCTCTCATATGAAATGCCAGGCTGATTATGTTTTGACTTACTAAAGTTATTTCTCCAAGAAAATTGTTTTCAAGAAACGCATGTAGATACATTTTCATTAAAAATCAAATTATTATAAATCACAGGCAGCTTATTACTTGTTTCTTGGTGCAAGACAATTAAGAGATAGACTCGGTGATTTTTATTCCCAATGCAAAAACTACATCTTACGAGTCACATCATAGCTGAATACAAGAAAAATGAAATATTAAACTTCATTCTCCTGGGCTGCAGACCTCAATAGCAACGTGATCCAGGTTACTTTGGGATTTGATGGCAAGTTAGAAGAGATTTATGGGACTGAGCTTAATTAATAGAGCAGTTTATCCTGCTAAGCAGACATGAAAATCTCATCTAGCAAGTTTAGAAACTACTATTGCCAAACTGATTTAAATTAAGATATCACCCAGCATGCCCATCTTCTCTACTTCAGTCCAAATCCAAACCTTTCCCACAAAAAAAACTCAAAACTGTGATGGTGGTTTCCCTTTTTTCCCCCCCAAATTTATTTTCCCCTTGCTCTGCCATTTGAAAATCAGGTGCTCTAAAATATTATAATATTAGGGATTTAAAGTGCTGTTCCCATTTTCTGAATTTAAGGAACTAAGGTAAGCAGCTGTGACAGTAGTTATTCAAGGATGAATCTCACCTCACTGAACATAATTCTTTCCTACTGGCACCAATTGGAGAAAAAGCTTTTTTTTTTTTAAATATAACTCTGTGCCAAATTACTACAATGATCTAAACAAGTTGCCCATCATTTAGCAAAACTGGCACATAAATGAGGACCATTTTTTTCTCTGTGGTACAAAACCCACTTGCCAGTTACAGATGACCAGCCTGGTGTTATGAGCTCACTGTTTTAATTAAAATCTCTGTTTGACCTTGATTAAATAAACACGGTGACAGCTTGGCCTTGTACACATGTAATTGTGAACAACCATATTTTAAGTCCCATTTCATCCCAACACTGTTTTGTATTACAAGCTCTGAAAGTCTGGCCTGTTTCTCCCTTCCAGCCATCCTCCCACCTCCTCCAGACAGAGAGGAGGAATCCAAAGGCTCCCCATCTGGAGCTGGATTGCTGCAGCTGGAGTATCCAACCTGAATCCCAAACTTGGGAAGGACACAAAAAAACGTAGTTATGTGTGTTCTCTTTTAGGAAAACGAAAGATTTATATAGCACAGTCTAAAAAGAAAGGGAGATATTGACCACGAGTAGATTTTATTGAATTTGCAAAGCAGATCCAGTTGTGCAGAAACAAAGGGAACTTGGGGTGTGCCTTTCTCCTCCTGCTAGAAAAGAAAATACAGTTGCTGTCTACAGCTCAGAGGACTGAACATTGTTAGAGCTTTAAAAAGACATGGATTTTAATAATGCAAAGAGTATGAGAAAACAAAACTTACATGAAGGACCAAAAAAGACCAAACAGAATCTCAGAGTATCTCAAGTCCCAAAAGGATCAAGTCCCACTCCCTGTTCCTTGCAGGACCATCTAAAACTCGTCATACACAGGGACAGGACAGGGGGTGATGGCTTTAAACTGCCAGAGGGCAGGGTTAGATGGGATATTAGGAAGAAATCCTTCCCTGTGAGGGTGGGGAGGCCCTGGCACAGGGTGCCCAGAGCAGCTGTGGCTGCCCCTGGATCCCTGGAAGTGTCCAAGGCCAGGTTGGACGGGGCTTGGAGCATCCTGGGATAGTGGAAGGTGTCCCTGCCCATGGCAGGGGGTGGGACTGGATGATTCTGAAAGTCCCTTCCAACCCAACCCATTCTGGGATTCTACAGGACAAGGAGCATCACCCAGACACTTCCTGAACTCTCACAGGCTTGGTGCCTCTACTCGACTTTCCAACTATTGTGGAAAACACAGGTGTTTTACTCTTTAGTAAATGTCCCTGAGTGTTTCTACTCTACCACTGGGATATTTCTCTATTTGGCTTTCTAAGCAAGGCAACTCGAAGTAATTTTTAGATGATGGAAGAAAAATTGGCTCTATGAATCCTTAAGATGCAACTGGGAAGACTGAAAATCTAGAGAAAAATCCTCAACAACTGCTACCACTTTCTTCTGTGAAATAAGCCATAAAGAAAGACATTATAGAAAATGCAATCTTAAAACAGCTGGATACACTTCTTAAACTACGAATTTTATATATTTTTCTTTTTAATTTCTTTCTTATTCATAACAAAACCATCTCATCATAAACTCTACAGACCCTAAACTCTCATTTGCATGGGATGGGCAATGGGGGGTTTTAGACAAAAAGAACCCCCAATCCTACAAAATTCTAGGGTATCACCAGGTTCAACAATTCTACGTTTTGTTTTCTCACGTGCCTAGTACAGAGCACAGATTCTAAAGATAAGATCAGAAGAGGCACAGTGGCTTTTATCTTTGAGAGTTGAAAAGGTGAAGATGGGAGCTGCTATCAAAAGACACTTGCCTGACAAGCAGGATCTGTGTTTTCAAACATGATCCTGCTCACTCCCCTACTAATGGGAATTGTAAGCCTTTCTCACCATGTCCTAAACGAGCAGCTGTGGACGGTGCTCGCCAAATGGATAAGGGTGGGACTGGAAGGCAAGGAAATCAGATTTTAAGCTTCTCAAAACTCTTTTAAGCAAAAAATACAGAAGAAAGCGTATTTATATCGTTTTCTACACAATAGCCAGACTGTATGAACAGCATCCATGGGTACCATCTCTACTTTTACACTACAACAAAAAGTAACCAGGGCTCTGAATGCCAGTATTGATACATTATTTATACAGGCATTGCTTATTAGCACACTTCTTATCACTGTCATAAATACAGCAGGTTAGTTTTGATGTTTTTTTAATGATGGTCCAAATTTCCAGTTCCATTTATGGCACCAAAAAATGGCACATGGATTTTATAATACTTAGCATGAGATGATTTCACTGTGCTGACACTGCACTAATAGTTTTTGTCTAAAAGAGAGACATTCAGACCTGTCTCACAGCAGTGTAACAGGCTGACAGCAGTGGCATGTGTCAACAGAGTTATAAGAGAGTGCCAGCAGCAGCAACAAAATGATTCATTAATTCACCTGGACAGGTAAATTGCACCAGGGAATGATATGGTCTGACTGCGCCTCAAGAAAAGTGCCCAGAACCAACTCTGAAATCAACAATTCTGAATATTTAATTAAAGTCAAAATCCAGAAAGGTGAGAGAAGAGGAAGATTTAGGATTCCTACAGCCTATAGAACAGGGGGCAGTGGTTTCACTGGTTTATACATTTCAGAGGTGCAAAAGCCTTTACTGTTGGTTTTTGCACCCCATTTTGGCACAGAGCATTCCCAGCAGGCCAACATCACCCTTACACCTCCTCTGTGAGCATTCCTGGCCTGTGTGATGCAGCCCTGTGGATTTGTGGGTCTCCTCATGTCCCTGTGGAGATCCACACCACACCCATCCTCCTGAGCCAGCAGCCACAGGATACTTATGTGCCTGCTGCTCAGCTCACCCTTTCAGCGTGTGGCAGGTGGGTCACCAGCTGGGACATCAGAGCAGGCAGTGGGGGCTGCATTAGACACTGCTGTTTTGTCCTGTGGATTAGCAAATTCCACGTCACTGCTCTCCATCTGATGCTTCTTCCCAACAGAATTTACCAACACAGCAAGAAGTAATTTTAGTACCCTGTGGTATGGAATACTCATTTACCACAGCGAGTAATTAGCTTTTTTTCCTTTTGCTTTTTTCTAAAGATCTAGTGCTTCTGTCTACAGGGGACTTGCCACACGTTTCATGTACAGAAAGTGAGGGAGAAAATAAAAATGAGCCAGAAATACGTGAAAGAATTGAGCAAAGTGGTCAAAGAGTCAGCACAACAGCAACAAAAAACAAGAGAGGAGCAGTTCCCAGGGACAGCAATCAATAGCACCAAAGAAAGCCAACGCAGCAAGAGGCTCAGTATTTGGCAGGGTCCTTGTCTTCCAACATCCCCCAAAACCTCAAATTCCAAGACTACAGACGGTTGCCTTTACATCTCACAAGAGCACGGGTGTAGTACAGACATACAAAGGGAGAACTGGATTCACCAGCCTGAGGAACACAAAAACACACATTCTCTGTGCCTTTTCACCTAAAGAAGCAGTGGAAATGCTCCTTGGTGATTTGAACGTGTGTTCTAAACTAAGCAACTGGGCCATGCAGGACGAAAGAGAACACAACAACGCTTGCAGGAGTTACTGCAAAGCAGGAGAAAACCTCTTAACCATTTCCTGGAAGCGTTGCAGTCACTGTGCAGGGCAGCTGGAACAAATCCTGGTTGAAGGAGGTTCATCTGTATTAGTGTCATCTTATCAAACAAACATTTACAAAGTCTCCCTGAGCGCAGGAAGAGCTGGTACAGGCCCAGTGCCTCCTGCCAACCCTTCCAGTGGTGTGAGAGGCTAAAGGAGAGGGGCACCAGCTACCAAGGGGGAATTACAGCAGCGTACTAATTCATTAGCATTTCACACTATTTGTGTCTCAGAAGCTTAGCCTGAATCCCACCAGAGCCTCAGAGGATGTTTTCATTCTCTAATAAAGAAGAAAATAGCATCGGATTAGTTGAACAGTATCTCATTTCCCAGTGTAAATTAAGTGAATTAGATGGAAGAGTCTGTGCTCTAATTGTAAAGCTTATTACAAGAACTCCCATAGATTAGACCTGAATGCTTCTCTTTGAGCCACCGTTTGTACTGTAACAGAGTCAAAAGAGGTGACCACAGACCCTCCCAGGGCTCAGTGTTGATCTGTAGGAATCTCCAGTACTGCAGCAAAAGCCTTGTGCACTCTGAGTGCCAGCAGGCAACCTTCCCCACGTGGATAGGAGAGCTGCCCTCCCCAGTGCTCAGGCAGGCTCTGTAGGTAATCTCCAGGAGTGACAAGCTCCCCAGGGCTGGAATCACAGGCAATTAACTCTCGGTTTTAAAGAGCGTGTAATTTTCTGAGTTTGTCAACTGCAAAATAGCTACAAAAACACATCAGGAAGAAGGGCAGTGCTATGCTTCTTGTTGCCTATGGAATGTCATTCTGTTCACAGGGGTTTTCCATGGACCATGAGAGGCCCAGCACGAGAACCTCTGTGCATCCATGAGCTCATCACAAATAGCCTGACTTGTACTACGTGGCTTCTCTATGTACCAGCCTGTACTAATTATTTCAGGTTCCCTTCACTGCCAGTGGAGGGAAATGGGCTCATCTTAAGGTACATACCTAAGACAGATAAAAATAACTGCTTGCTGATCTCTCCATCTTTTGACTGGTATAAAAATTCAGAGATGCATTTTACCTCTTTACTCTTATTTTCTCAGCACATGGCCCTCAGTGTGAAGCACAGTGAAGTGCTGGATCAGTCAGTCTATTAAGGGGAAAGCCAAGAAATAATGCTGAGCACCTGTAAGCCCCTTGGATTCTCTCTGAATGCCCTCACTCAGGGCAGCAGATCTCAGGTGCTGCAGTCTAAACCCATCACATGAAGATAAATGACGATGCTTTTCTCTGGAAAAGGTGACACAACTCACTTCCCTTTTATATATGCAGCCAGAGCATGCACTGGTGACAGTGATGCTCTTTGACTTAATAATTCAATGCTTAAAGTGCCTGTCAGGGAAAGGATTTCATTCTCTTGCTAAGACTGTTCTGAGACTGGAGCATCTTAGTCCCATCTGTGGAGACTGTGTCACACACGCAAAAATGGTTCAGGTTTCATTTGAGACCAGTAAAAGTAAAAAGACCATGACTTTCACTATCCAGCATTTAACTGCTCCATTTTGCTCCACAAGGAGCATGGTCAGCGTGACTGAACCCAGTCCTGTCCTCCAAAGTTATCCTTGATGTATTTTCCTCCACAACAATTAGTAATTTTTAAATTTTTGCTACTTTTTTCATTTCTTGGACTTGAAGAGAGGCACATCAGCTCTGTGTGGACTAACATTTTATATTGGTCCTGAAACGATCTGTGAAGAAAAACAAGTTCAGGTTTAACAAAGGGCCAACTTCAGCTCTCTTTCGTGTTTCTAATTCCATGGACTATCTGAGCTCATCTATCACGTGTTATTAAGTCTATTTCTGCTTTCTGCATGAACAAGCTGCTAATCTCCCACAGGGACTGAAAATGTAAACTCAACAAGCACCAAAAAAAGTAAAAAGGCGTTAATAAACACGTAAACTTAGAAGCATGTAATTTCAGGTCAACTCAAGTTCAAGCAGCTTCAGCAGTTGCTATGCTACCAGCTGATGGTGGGGGAAAAGGACAGAGGCAAAAGTATTTTATAGCTTCATCTGGAGTGGCTATTTAGCAACTTTTGCTTTCTGGCACATCTCTGTCTGCAGAATGAAGGATCATTAGTCTCTAAGCTGCTGAAATGGCAAGTGACTGGAGGTATTGACCACCAGGAAGCAGCCTGGAATGGTTTGTCTGGATTGATTAAGTAGTTTAATCCATAGCAACCTGCTAGGTTTGCAGGAAAAGCCTGAGGCAGGATTCTTCATTTCATTTAAGGCAAAGTGGGGCAGTAAAAATCCCATTTTCGTTTACATCCCTGCCCACCACCCTAGGGATGTGCAGGACTGATGGGGAGCAGTGTGGAAAACTGAGGAAACAGCCAGGCTGGAGGTGGACATGAGAGAGAGCAGCACGGAGGTGAGTCCCAGACCCAGTGATGTCCACAGCCACAGACACTGAGCCCTCTCTCAGACCCAGCCTGCACCCAGAGCTGGGCCATTCCCAGGGAGGACACTGGAGAGGGCACTGGGGGCACTGCAAGGCACTGCTCACAGCTAAAGCCCACAAAACTCTGGTGCAGTAAGTCTGAGTATGCTGCTTTAAACTGGAAATAATGATTAATGGATTGCTGTAGGGCCAGAGACTGAATGCAGACTTGTGTTCCAGCCTACAGACTTTATGACCTCCTACACAGAAACGTATGCCAGGCCTGACACACAAATTTAGGGGTTTTCAGTCCATAAAGAAAAATGTTCTCGTTTAAGCATTTATTTTCCCCGTGACAGATCTGTGAAAAACATGGATCACATCTGGCCATGAGGAGGCAATTTAAATCTAGCACAAAAAAACCCCTTAAGCTGCAATGGTAGATAACAAATGTGCCAACAGGGATTTTGGGGAGACACCCCCGCCAAGGAACTTTCCAACTTCTTCAGCTCCATCACCTGAGGCAGCACCTAACAAACTGTCCGGGCAACCTCAGAGTGCATGCTCACCTGAGTGCAGGTTTGTTTGATACCAGCCTGAGCAAGAACACGGTTCTGATCTCAGTATGAAACTCGGGTGAGGCAGAAATGACTGATTTCCAAAGGTGCTTTGCCGAGTGCTCATTTTGGGAAGTCATTCCTCCTGTCCCAGCTGACCGAACGTACAGACCTGGGCAGACTGTGGGAACATTAACAGCCCAAGGGAAGAGCAGGGGTTGCTGTTATCACAGCTGTGCTTCATTCAAATTTAAAAGTTTTCCATCTTTACTTCTTTCTCTGGGGTAATCACAGGTGCACACCCTGAGAAACCTGAGGAAACTACTTGAATAACTGGATATCAGAGACATTTAAATATTCCTCATGCAGATTCCAGAACATTCACAGTAATAACACCTACAGAAATCACCCCAGGGTTTACACCTAAAGTAGCACATTTCATCCCAGAAACTCAGCACAAAGGTTAATCATCCTTCCACTTTTATTGACAACAAAGTGTGAAAAGCAGCCAGGTTCACTGCCAATAACTATTCTGCTGCCACAAAGGCCATGCTGTTTATAAAGCTGCATAAGCAACCTACTAATTTATTACAAAGTCTGCATGGCAAGAATTTTTGCTTGTGGTGGCAAAACCAATTATTGTCCAGCAAGTTAAACACCAGGAAGAAAAATTTTAAGTTCCACAGCAATTTCCAGAACAGAAAGGGATCTCTTCCACTTTTAAGGCATATTCCAGTGTCTCCAGCTGGTGTAAAACACACTCCAGAGAAAGCCTGCCTGCTATACAGGGATGCACTCCCAAAACTGAATGTTTGCAGTAAAACTGATATATTTCAACTGTTTCATTCCCCCCCAAGAAGAGGAACAAATGTTCTACTTCTGAATGGGAGTGCAAAAATACCTCAGAGTGGATCCTGCCAATCCTATTAACCCTAAAGACTTGAGGGCCACCAGAGATCCAGGATCCTGAATGTTAGAGTTTTATTTTGTTTTGGTAAATCACTCAATATTTCCAAGAGCATCTACAGTTAGGTAAGGAATTCTTTAGTTACATTCTCACTTGCTGCTGTCTTGCCAGACAGTAAAAACAAGATCTCCTACCACCAGACAAACCTTGGGACATGTTTAGGGTTTGAAAGAGCTGCAGCATGGCTTATGGAGTTCAGATTATAAGACTGAAGTGATTTTTAATGGCTCCTTTATCTGAAAACCAGGGTTGATTCAACTCAGGTCCTGCACAGCCAGGATCCCCCAGCATTTGAGGTTGTGTAAGGAAACCTGTCCATCTAGAGATGAAACCACGTTTTATTCCCATCACATCAAATTTTATACATATCCACCAAGGCCTCAAGTCAGGTTCCTTCAAAGGAAAACTGTATGACAAAATATATGTTCTAATGGCAGATATTGTGTGTTAAAAGGTTTTATTGAGGAGCTAGAAGACAGATATTTACTGTGCTACAAATGCTCCTAAAAACATAGTCTGTGGATGTCCAGGCAAGATCTGCATATGTGGCTAAGCAGACTACTGGTGGTTTCTTCATTGAAGCACTTTTCTGTCCACAGTTTTCTGCTCACAGTATATTATCACTCCCCCAATCAATGCAAATTGAGCCTGGGCTTCCCTGAGAAGGTCCAGATTCAATTTGGATTTACTGATTTAATCAGCTGGGAGTTCCTTACATAGTCTGGTCCCCTACAGGCAAACATTGACTGAATTCCTGAGATTCTGCATGTGCTGCAAAAGCTGAAAACACGTTGGAAAAGAGGCTAGAAAGTCTACCAGAACACGAGAGAAACGTTTTTATAGCATTACTGATAACAGTACAAAGATGACACTGACTGGTCATCCTTTGAGGACAATGCACACTGGTACACAAGCTCTGATGGGCAATCTGTCAATTCCTAATGCCTGTGTTCCCGAAGTGCAGCTATCAAACAGGTCAAGGATCATCAAGGAACAGCAATTCACCCAAGATTTCTGGTTGAAACGAGGACAGCAGGTTAGCCAAGCATAAGGCCAAGCCTGAGGAAGAACTTCAGCGCTGCAGAGTGGGACTGGAGGTCACTGCTGACAGAGAGAAGTGGGTTACAGGTGTTTATGCACAGACATTCCTGCAGAACCTGCTCTGCTGGGATGTCTCTGATATCACGGTGACAAAAGCACTCTGGAAAGAGTCTCTGCACCAGTCTGTCCCTCAGCACACGTGGCCAGGCAGAACAGAAAGCAGCAGTGATGGGTGTCAGGCAGCAAGACAGGCTGCAGCCTTTCTGCATCATCAGCCTCTTCCCAAGCACTTTGTAGTCATAACAACAAAACGGAGAGATGCCAATTACCATAACAGTGAGCACATAATTAGCAGCAGCCCGAACAACTTGTCATCCTGCAAAACTGAAGAATCAGCAACTAAAATGCAAAATGACCAGCACAGTAGTAGGTACAAAAAATTTTCTTCCTACATTAGAGCTTCAAATCATGATTTAGAAAATTAATTGTTCTCCATTGTAACAGATGTTTACCACTTGGTACAAAGACTTTACTTCCTTTACTCTCTAGAGAAGTTATTATGTTTTATTCTGTTATTCTGTGATTAGAAGCCCTGATGGATAAACAAGATCAGCAAGGAAATGCCACAGAGTTTGAAAATCTAAGTTTTGAATTCTAGAGCTGCCTGTTTCATGTTGAAGCAAAATATCAAAGGTTGATTATGCATTTACTACATTAATAAAACCGAGTTAGAACACATAAGGATTTATTTTCCCATTACTTTGTATATGTGGAATTCCTGTTGATGCAGATCAAAGCAAAATTTTAAGGAGAGCAGTCACTGTATAAGCTGTCATCAAGAATGTCTGTGAGGGATTTTATCACTACATAATTATCAGGCATGGGGGTCAAAATTCACCCTTCATACTGTCAGTAATTCCTGTCAGGTACCTGCTGAAAGATTCAATTCCTACACACCTCAACATGAAACAGGATTGCAGTGTTTGATTGAAACAAAGGAACTGTAGGAAGAACACAAACATCTCCAACAGCCTTGTGCAACCGCCTGAAAGGACCTGACACAAATAAACACAGCAAAGTGTTCAGTTCCTTCATTTTTCTTCGATTTCCAGTCTTTACAAGCAGAAACCTCCACTGTCCAAATAAGCTCCAGTTAATACCTGATGAGATCTTTTATCAGTGCCTCAGAAAACCATTTATTGCTCCAACTTGTGAATTTACATTCCCTGCATGGAGCTCAAAACTCTAGAGGTGAATTGTTAGACATAATGACCACCTTCAGAAGAGCTAGAGAAACAACAGTGTAGGTCACTTCTTGCCCAAAATACTTGCACCAAGGAAGTGAGCTAGAGAAACAACAGTGTAGGTCACTTCTTGCCCAAAATACTTGCACCAAGGAAGTCCACTGCTCAATAAGGCTATTTAAAACAAATTCTTTTTGCTTGACTCGGAGTTCCTCTTTCCAAGGAATCCCTAAGAACAACAGAACATCTCTGGAGTTAAGAACAGGCAGATACAGGTTGTGGTGCAGTGCTTGGCTTTAATGAATAGCTTGTTAACCATTCACCAGCTTAGCTCCTCATAGATTCGCTTAATAATTTAAGAAATACAAAGATTATTTGGCTCTGTGCCCAATTCTTCTCTAGTTTATGCTGGTACAAGTCCAAAATAAACAGAGTTACCACTGTGATGCAAATAAGCCAAGTTTCTGCTCTTTTGTTCCTCAGTAATCTGAAACGTTGATGATTCCTTATCCTTCACAAGCTGGTAAGAACCAGCACCACAGGGAGGTATTTTCTAACAGAATCTGCACTCTGCCTGCTCTGAACCCATTTGTTGCTTAGTAGGACCCTGGCACAGCTCCACAGTCCAAGGAACGCGATTAAAAATGCCTTGATGGCTTCAGTTCATTGAACAGGTGGCTGTAAGCAGGCTGCAGGGAAGAACACTCTATGCTAATACTTTATGCTTCCTAGAGATGTTTAAACAGCAATAGGCCTGTGGACCTGAGCACACACAAATTCCAAGTGTCCTAATTCCATTGATTGATGGCTGCCAAAAACTCTGCAAGGATCAGGAACAAAAAGTGGGGATAAGGGAAACCAGCGCACAGCTGCCTGTACCTGCCACCATAACACAAATATTTGATCAGACCCTGGGGCATCAAATCCTGGGGTATCGGGAAATGATGAAAGAGTCAAGGAAGGAAGTGCTCAACCACCACAGGAGTTGCAAGGCAAGAGAGTGAAGCCTGCCTCCAAGTCTAGCTCAAATCCCTAACAAATCCAGGGAAGAGCAGAGCCAGCAGCTCTCAGTCAAAACAAGCAGCACCAACTGGATAAAAAGTGACTGGACACAAATGAAATTGCTGTGGAGCTTGTCAGACTGACAGGCACTCACTGGGGATGCCCAGAGCTGGCCTCTCTGGGGCACGGAGGTGGAGTAACAGGGGTTTTAACAGAGTTGTCTGCTGGTGGTTTGTGACAAGATTACACAAACCCCTGATTTCAAAAAGTGTGCAATAATTTCATAAAAGGAAAGAACTGAGCTAAACCCATCCAGACCTTCTGAGTAACTAAGGTTGGTTCACGCACAGGTATTCTACTCCCTAAGCAGAGCATTACAGGATTTCATTTCCAGCAGAGTTAAAGTGATGGAATAACCAGAAAAGGGTGCACTGGGAGTAATGGCACAGACACAGAACCAGCCCCAAAACTGTAACAAACCCCTCTGAGATCTGAAACTTGATTACAAGTGTTCTTGATTATTAAATGTGAGACAAGAAAAACAAACACGGAAAACAAATCTGCTGCTTTCATCTCACAAAATACATTTCAAAATTTTTCCAGGAGAACACACTACCTCTTGAATACTTTATATGATACTTACGCCTTCAACTCTGCTGCTGATCTTGACAGCTGCACTTTAATTTATCTGTGTGACTCTTATTGGGATTTGAGTAAAATATGGAATACAGTGAATCCACACAGTGATTTAGAGGCACTACATCCACACCTGTCACAAGCTGCCAGTTTGAACATGATCTGCCACGCCACTGGCAGGTGTTCCCTTCATTGGTAATAAAATCCCTGGCTATATTTCCTTGAGATCTACCAATATTCACTGGATAAAAGCAAGCTGCCCTGAAACATGGGCAGTAAAACTGAGATGAATTCACACAGAACCTCCAAGCTTCAGCTGCAAAGAAAACAGTGGTCCTGATGCTATTGGAAATGCCTGAACTTTATCTAAGAATGTAAATCACCTCTTTGTCTGAAATAAAAAAACTTGCCAGTGATACAAAGCCAAGTTACAACCTAGAACTAACAGGATAGATGTTACAGGGAGAAACAAGTGGTTCTCATGCACACACCCTTTTTTTCTTTTTATGGGGTTCTTAGGAGCTCATTTGGATTTTACTGTGCATGTAAATGCCAAATGAATTTCAAGTACTGCGTTACTGCCAATCCATTACACCAGCCCTTGCAAGTTTAACTTACAGCTCCTGGCTGCCTGTGGCACCAGGTTTGGATTCCAGCTCTTACACTCAGATAATCTTGTGGATCCGTGGAAATCACTGTATTAACACCTCATCCCACCTCCCAAATAAGGGCTGCTTGTGCTGGAACATTGCCCAGTGTTTTGTAATGGAAACATGAACACGAGAGAGGCTGCGAGTGAGCTCTGTCCCACAACAAAGGGTTTCAGTACCAAAATGATTTTTACAGATGGTTATTAAAGTTAACCATGAGTTTAAGGTCCTTCTCTATGAGATATAACCAGAGCAGGTAAGAAGAGACAACAAAGAGGGCACTGCTGCCTCTTCCATCTTATTTATTGAAATGTCTGGTAAAATTCCAGAGGGTGAACAGAGACAACGGGAAGGTCAGCAGCCAATGTCTCCTGCCACCTCTGCTGCAGAGAGAAGCATTTTTTTTGCTGGGAAATCCAGCACAATGCATCTGTAAGGGCTGTAGGAGCAGCTGGACACCCTGCACTAGTTCATGTTCCTGGAGCCAGGAACAAGGAACTGAGCAGGATCATAACCCCAGGCTTTAGGAAAGAAGATTTTGGTCTGTTCAAGGTTCTGGTTGGAAGAATCCTGTGGGTGCTGGGCAGAAGAGTGGTCCAGAAAAAACTTCTGGATTTTCAATGAGCACTTGTCAAAGCTCCATGTTACCTGGTAAGTTGCTCATTCAATTATTACCACTGACAACATAATTACTGGAACTGGTTCCAGTGCTCTGCAGAGCACACTCAGCTCACAGTGACGCACACAGCTCAAAAGTTTAAGGAAATGTACACACCACCAGCCTGAAACAGCTCAAGAATAGGGAAAATACTGCACTTAGTGAAGCCACAGAGGGGTCAAATCAGGTGTAGCGAGTTGCTGGCAGTTCCAGACACAGTCTGTCAATTTTGTGCTTGCAGTGTACTGAAGATTTTCTTCATCAGAAAGCCAATATTTTCATAATGGTTTTGTGTATGTGTTCAGAGTCGCTGCTACAGTTTACAGTTCTATGTTTAAGCTTGTTTTCACTGCAGGCATAAACAAGGTTGGGATTTTTAAAGACCTGGACTTTTAAAGATCTACCCGTAACACCTGCCAAAAGGAACTTGCAAAAACTAAGAGCAGGTCCCCAGCTGCCTGAAAACATCCAGATAAAAAAACTCCTAAACAAACAAAACAATTTCTTTGCATTATTCAACATCAGGAAGCAAAATATACTGAAGATTTAGAACTAGACTGTGGTGCAGTTTGTCTTACCAACATAAGGTACACACAGGCTTTTGCTAAGCTTTAATTGTGTGAAGGCAGCAGGCAACGTGACAGGTCAGGAAGAAAGCAGCACACACAGTGCTCCCATGGCATGTTCCCACAGGTATCTCAAGGTGTGCCTGTATTTTGTGGCCAGAATAAAATCCACAGGTTGATATCCACAATTAGCTAACCTGACCCACAGGGCCCTTTTCAAGTATCTTTTAAGTGGCTTTTACTTGAACTGTGTGTTACAAACCCCTTCATTTCTTTGATTCATTAAGTTCAATGCCTCCTTCACATGTTCAGCACCAGCAGTATCTGCCTCTTCAATCAGCAGCATCCCTCAAGAGACCCAAGGTAAACCACATGGAAGGAGTACAGGCACATGAAAGTGGAGATTTAAAGAATTTCATCTGACACGATTAATTACTCAGCCAGATTAATTTGCCACTGAATTGTGCCCGATTCCTATCCTCAAAAATGACAGCGCAGATTTAGATTCTAAGCCTGTGAATTAACATTTTCTAAAGGAGTCAGAGATCAGAAGATCCAGTGATGAAAATGTAGATACCTCATCCGTTCTCAGGACAGCAAGGCGCTGCAGCTGAGCTAAGGTAGGGCAGCAGCACCAGGTGGTCTCTGAGCAGCCTGTTTTGTCTTCAATTCCACTGGAATTAAGAGAGAAGGAAAGATGTCCCAATGTGACATCAGCTGAAGCAGAATCATTTACTCTTCATGGCTCAGTTGAAGTGCCTGGATGTTAAACTCAGTTGTGTTTATGGAGAGGATTTTCCAGTGAAAAGTAATTTGTGTGGATAATAATAGCACATGCATCCCACAATTAGTTGTGAAATAAATCTAAAGGCATCATATTCTTACATGAAGAACAAACAAACAAAAGAAGCTCAGTACCTGCATATGGTGAGAAATCAGTTTGCAGCTGTGGGATTCTTGCGTTCCTTGTTAAAAAACATCTTTCAGAATGTCACTGCAAGTTATTCAGTAGAATTAACTGCAGCCTGGTGTAACACAGGAGGCAAATGCAATGACTCAGAATAGCACTTGGATATCACAGCTCTCCCATACGGAGCCAATTTCATGGCAAACTTCACAATTCCTCCCTGCAGAAGGCTGAGGATCTCAGTGAACAATGTACAAGCACAACACAGTCATATTCAACACAGCCACAGGTGAAATTTGACACCTAAAAAGCACTAAAGAACTGCAGTACGGTTCACACTGGGAAAAATATCTTCTCATTACCTCTATCCCGAGATTATCTGTATTACAGGGTTTAAAGGATACACTGCTGTTGTTTTATTTGTTGGAAATAGCAGTGGAAAATGTGATCATGGATCACTTCTGAGTGTTCAAATGACAAGCCACTCATGGAACAGGTAAGAATTGCAAACTCAAAATGCAACACACACACAATCCCTTCTTTTTCCACCGCCAGGATTGGATGATAGACTGTAATGCACAAAAACTTGGTGCCAGTGGCAAATTCTGTGATGTGCTTTAACCTTAAAAGGCACAGCAGGAAGGATCTATATTCTGCTATTCCTCCTTAGCTGGTCTTTTCGGTTTCTCATTCATCCCTGTCAGTGTGTCCAATTTACAGCCAAATGGATCCAACCTTCCTAAATGATTCATCCCACCTCTATTTAATGTATGATCCCATTCTCTTTTTCCTACAAGGTTCTCAGAAAGGCCAGAGATTCATTCTTGGAGCCACAGAAACTGTTCTGCCCCCTCTTCCCAAGGGATTCTGTGCTGCCCTCTGCCCAGTCACTTCACATCTGGGGACAAGCGGTCACTTTGGGCATTTCTCATCACAAACCCAGCCATTTACCTATCCTATGTTGTGCTAAATGTGTTCACCACACGAGAGACTTCCAAACATCAGCCAAGGAAGTGCTGGTAGAAACCTGGACTGCAGAAAGAACTAAACAGGTCACCACTAGAACAGGGCTTCTTCCTTTTTTTCCGTGGTAGGGGATTGGAACAAGATGATCTTTGAGGTTTCTTCCAGCCCAAACCATTCTGTGATTCCACATGTGGCATTAAGCCCTGACAGGAACACTCCAGGATTTATGCCTGTAATATGCAGTTTTCAGGCCAGCTTGTTTATCAGGTTATCCTTTCTGGTTGTTTGACAGAGCTCAGTGTCCCTTATGTACAATGTGGTGGCTTAAAGGAGTCCTTGCTTGATTTCCTTTAATAAGATAAACACCAACAGATGAACCTGTGGGGAGCAGGGGCAGAATACCAGGATTGGCTAGAGCAGCAACAGTTCCGCTCCAGTATCTCATAGTAAAAAGGGTTCTGTTGTTGGAGCAGGACCTGGCTTTACATTAAGACGTGTTTGTGCATCAGTATTTTCACAGGACCAAGGTCTTCAGCCTTCAAGGTGTGTTGCAAAATCTGGCAGAATTTGCAGCTGAGGGGCAGTTGTTGAAAATTACGAATTTAACAATGAGAAGGAAAACGTGCTACAACAGGCTTTAGACAATCTCCTACATTTAGAGTAGTTCCCAAATGCATTTCCTAAGTGTGCATTTTAAAATATCAGCCCTAATAAGTTTTCCTGTTAACAAACACACAAAAAAGCCAGAAAGTAGAAAGGTAACTTCCACTCTGTAGAGGTATAAAAGGGAAAACAAAGCTTTGAAGGCAAATTTCTCAAAGTAAACAGGACTTGTAATGAGGCAATCTAAATCTGCTCTGAAGAGAGGAGATGAGGAAGAATATAATTTCCCATGATCTGTTATTTCCTTTAAAAGCCCCCTTAGAATGAAGGCAGAGCTGCCTGTGTTTGAATTTGAATTCTATTCCATCTGGTCAAGAAAGAAGATACAGAAAGTAAAAAACAATTAAAGGAGGAAACCACTTTTCATACAGCTGTAATTTAAGTGAAAACTTGCAGTGAATCAAGAGTCACGTTTGGCAATGAACTGTTTGTTCACCACATCCCTGTACGAACCCTCCAATACAGAAAACTTGCCCAAGAACAGAGAAGTAGATCATTTTTACATTAAAATCTTGTCTTTCCATGAAATGTGAACACTGAGATTTTCAGGGGTAGTAGAGTTCGAAATTTTTCAGAATAGATTCAGCAAGGTCCCAAGAGACAGATAATTAAAAAAGCAATACTACCTGTGGGAAGCAGCATATGTAGCCATGGTATCAGTCAAAATCAGAGTCAGAATCCTCTCCGTGCCAGCTGGAATATACCTGCTTTAATGGCACATCAGTCTGAAATGTTTCTGATTCCTGAACTCTGACATGAGAACGGTAAGGGATGAGATGAGATCAATACCGGAATACTTGAGGTAAAGAACAAACTGATTCAACTTCGGGAGAAGCAACTTATTGCTGAAGATGCTTTGCAAAAGAGAAAATGCAGTCCCGTCTGCAATGGGTTCCTTCTTACCCTTCCCACACCTCCCTGCAGCCAGTGTGTCACACCACGGTGACACAGAGGGGAACTGCACAGGGAATCACTCCCTCACCTTCACTGCCCACACTCCATGATTTGGGTTTTCCATGGTTTCATCCTCTGTCTTGTATGTGGATGTGGACAAAACAGAAAAGTCAGTGTCCCAGAGTGTTTGTTAAAAAAAAAATAAGTAGAAGTTGTTACTACTTATTACACTCTCTATGTGGGTCTGCCATCCTTTCCACCAGCACCAGGCACCCCGAACAAATTCCCAGCTACCAGGGATCAGCATCCAGCGGTGTCCTGCCCCAGCACAGACCAAGTGCTGGCACTCTCAAAGACAGATAGAAGCATGCCTCCTATTTAGGTGACACTTCTATAGAAGGACAAAGAGAAACTTTGCTGAAGATTCTTCTCCAAGGTCTTCTCTGAGGACATTACTCCTCTGCACAGGAGGAATTTCAGTCTCACCAGAGTGGTTGGTTTTAGCAGAGTATCCCAGTTTTCCCCATTGTCAGCTTGTCCAAATTACAAATATCTCTTTTTGTAACCACTGCAATAATATTGTGCAGTAGCAATTCCCACTGTTAATTACATTACAACACAGAAACTTGTGAATTAGTATATTTTATATCTTACCTACCTTTTACTTTCTCTTGCTCCCAAACCCTTCTCAAATCAACCTGAGAGGAGACAGATGGAAAAAAGATTTTTTTCAAGGAGAAGTGGCTATGGAAAGGAATTCCAGCTGAAAAAAGCACCCATCAAAACACTCTGCTTTCCTGAGCATCTCTTTAAAGAGTCTTGCAAATGCCAGTGAAAATGATGGGGCGTCTGATGTTTTGACAGAAGCAAGAACATCATTAAGGTAAGAGCTGTCAGCAGGTATTTTATTTTCTCCCTGAAGAATAAGGCGACTGTTTAGGCATTACTTTTTTTTACTAATCTTTTTTCTTTTATTTCCATTCTGTAATTCAATCCTGAAAGATGGCATCTTTTGCTTGCCTGTGAACTGGGCAGATTAGAGAGCAACAGTGATGGCTTGTGAATGTAACCATGCATGGTTCAAAGTCGGTGGCCAGCAGACACACACTAACTGTCCTGCCACGGGGATAAGACAGGAAAACTATTCCATATCCAGATGAATTAACGGAGAAAACAATGCTGAGGTAAAACTGTGTAACCGCAGGACAGTGCCCAAAATTTCATTATTTCATGCAGGCTAAATAATGGCATATAAAGCTTTAATAAAATTAAATAATAACAATAACAATAATAATAATAATAATAATAAGGTTTTCTGTATATGTTTACAAACTCAGACCTCCAGTTTGAATTAATATTAAATTCCCAGTAAACTGGGAACTCAGGACCACCCGCAAGTGAGTTCTTCACATTAACAAGGGGCAGGTGGTTCCAGAGGAACAGGAACAGACTTTAGGAGGCAACTGGTGACAAGAAGCAAAAAAAGGAATGAGATCACGGAGCCAAAATAGATGAAGTGTAGAGGGGAAAAAAACCAGAACACTTGGTGCAAGGCTTTGGGAGAGCCAACAGGTGCTGCTCAGGGCAAGACGCCTGGAGATGCACCATGAATATATATGGAGTGCTGAACACTGCTACTAGCAGGTTCCAACTGGGAGAATTCCTACTAGCAGGTTCCAACTGGGAGAATTCCTACTAGCAGGCTCCAGCTGGGAGAGTCTGAGTCCAAATCTAGCAAGTACAGCACCTGACAGCAACTGCAGTTCTTGGGAGACACACAGAATACTAAAGGTTCACTCAGAGGAAATTCCTGGAAGGCACTCAGAAGCTCAGTGATGCTTATTTAATCCACCACGCAGAATAAGAACTAAAATCCTGTCCCAGAGGAGTGTGACATGTCAGTCTGGTGGAGGAGATTAGAGAGGTCAAGCAGATCTGCGAGCACAGCCTCCTCACAAGACAGTTATCAATAAAAGAAAGGGCTGAACCAGAGAGGGGAATTACAGCAGATTTTATCAGGAATAATGCAATAGATGTTTATGATCTGTGCTAATTTGTTTAATGGCTCTTATTCAGAAATCCTTATTTAGTTATGAGAAAGACAAGCAGCACGGAAGTATTGTTAGCAAAGGCATTTTCTATAGAAGAACAGCAGACGTATGGAAGAATGAGTCAGATATTTATATTCCCTTTTTAAAATAAAATTAGCAAGCTTTTAGAGGAACACACTGTTTCCAGACACATAAAAGCATTCCTGATTATATCTGCAGCTCCCAATCCATGCAGAAGTCGTACTTGTTCGAGTCTACACACAGCTTTTGCTCCATTCACGTGGCACATCGAAGGGATGAACACTCCCTCAGAGAGAAAGACCTTTATGGAACCATGGAAAGTCCTGAGCTAGAACAGACCCCCAAGGATCATCCAGTGCAGCTCCTGGCCCTGCACAGACACCCCAACAATCCCACCCTGTGCCTCAGAGCATTGTCCAAGCACTCCTGCAGCTCTGGCAGCCCTGGGGCTGTGACCATTCCCTGGGCGGGGGAAAAAAAAAAACCAACAACTTTCTAGAATCAAAGTTTTTACTTTCCTAGTGAATACGCAGGGAAAGGAGTGGACAGATGCAAAAATGTGCATCATACATAGCCAATCAGTTTGGCCAAAGAAGCTCATTCCGCATAGGTGGTACAGCAGGTTTGCAGTTCTTTCCGTGCTCAAGTGTTGGGGAATGTGTGAGACACTGCATCTTCAAATGCCTGCACCATGAGCTCAGAATTTGCTAGCCATGTATTTTCTCACAGTATCACACACATGGATTTGGTGAAGGCTCTTCATGGAAAGAAAAACCCCATCTGGTTCGATGCAATCAAATCAATGAAAAATTAAACAAAAATTCTAAAATTATGCATTTTTAGCTACTAAAAGGCTTTTCAGCTTTTGCAAGGACATTCATAGCCCAAAATTTCTTATTTGAAACAGATGGCAGCGGTGTTTACTGTAGGTTCTTTTCCACCAAAAATCCACAAAGAAAAAGCTGTTCTCAAGAAGTTTCTTTTTAACCATTGAACAGTGAAGTGTCTTGCACTAAAATAAACCTCATTGCAATGCTCCAAGTGATCATATTAAAAATGAGCTGGGTTTAACCTGCCTAAAATCAGCACTCTCTGAGGTTGTCTTTAAAGAACATGAAAGGCTTTTGTTGACTAATTACATTTGAAATCTCTTTTTGCAACTGATAAGTCAAATACTAATTGGTTATAACTGATGTGACCTTCAGATATCCCAGGCACTGTGCTAATGCTCTGCCTGTCCTTCACTTGGGAAAACAGGAGAATTCAAACCTCCTTCCAGCCCAGCAGTTTCAGCCTGTGGCTTGATGATACAGTGACTTTAACAAGCAATAATATTCATCTAAAAAATGTCTCCTTTTAGGTCACTCACTCCACAGAAAATCTGTGATTCAAGTGAAAATAAAATGGCTTGTTTTTGCACAAGTTGTGGCAGGGGAGAGGAGAGGAACTTACTCCTCCTTCCTACAGTCCATCATGTGACTACACAAAGCTCCAGACAGGGTAATTCCTCCCTAAGGGCATCAAGGACTCTCAGCTCCAAGCCTCATCCTTTCATTGCTGAACGCACTTTAGAAACCAATCTGCTGGCAGGAGAGAGGAGCAGCACCAAAGCAGAGGGAAGCAGGAAGAACTGGGAAACAAAGGAGAGAGGCAGTAGGAAGGTAAGTAGTGTGGGAAGCTCTGTTTTGGTGGACGGGCAAAAGAAAGGGGTATTTAAGTGCCCTGCCTAGAATAGGAATGGTAGAAGTTGACCACTGACAACCAAATTTGAGAAATCCAACAAAATCCTCTGGCATTCATCAAGGTCTCATCCCAAAACAACCCTCAGTGCAAATGAACCACAGAAAACTAAATGAAAAATGAATTTTCCTATTATCACAGAGGGCAGGGGGGTGCCTGAGCCACTTATTCAAACAAAACTTCCACGTGTGTAACCTGCTGCACTGGATTAACTTCTGGGATCACACAGCAACGTGCAGAAATTGGAGCAGCACACTTGTGCACAACATTTTGTTTTCTTCTTGAATATTAATTTCAGGTAAGATTTACTACACCTCATCCTTCATGGTTTTATTACTCTAATTAAGTTTGCATTTGTTAATTTTCCTGAAAATGGAATCCAGCAGGGTTTTACTGAATGCTTTCCTTTTTTCTCTCTCCAAGTGATGGCTCCAGGCAGGAATGTAACAATATCTGTACGGGAAAGCAGGCTGAAGACCCCACCAAGGTACCAGACAACTCGTTTAACATATAAATTGTTCGAGGTATTATTTCAGGTAAGTGATCCTAATACACTGTCACATTTTATGCCATTAGCCCCAGGGTCTCAATCACAGCCATTTAGTTAAATATCTTGTTAAGTCCCCCGGGTTCAGTTTATCACAAAAGTTACCAAATACAGGCTGAGAGTAAATGCTTGATCTCACACGTGAGGTGCAGAGCATGGCAAGATGCATGTGCTTGTAGCCCTGGATAAGCACATCCACTGCCCTGAACACACTTGTTGTTTACAGCTTTCCCTGGCTACAGGCTACAGCCACTCTGGAAATGATCAGAAATAACACGCACATGAAGTGATCTCAAGTACAGCTATTTTGAGCATTCCTTTTAGTGGCCTCAGAGAGCAAGTTGCTCACACAAAGGAAAGCAGGGTGTCTTTGGAGTCCTGCAGAGGAAGATCTGCTCTGCTCAGCTCTGGGTGCTCAGCTCCGGCAGGTGAGTGCCTCCTATGATCAACAAACAAGCACATTTCTGTTTGGAGAATTGCAACAGCCACCACCATAATCCCTGCCTTTTAGTTTGTCTCCTGTCTCCATCTATTTGCAGAAGTCCAGCAAACACCCAGTTTGGTTCTCTACTCTGCATGCAGAAGGACTTCTTCCTTTCAGGGGCCTTAAAGATCCTCCCTGGAGATATCCAAGGAAGGACTGGACACGGCACTCAGTGCTCTGGGCTGGGTGACAAGGTGGGGATCAGTCACAGGTTGGACTCCGTGGTCGTGGAGCTCTTTTCCAACCATAATGATTCTGTGATTCTATCCCAAAATACTCCATGCCTTGTTTGAATAGCTACTAGGTCACACCTGGCAGAAAACAGAACCTGTGTTCCGTTCCTCCAAGGGCCAATCCCTACAAACACAGTCCAGGTTTGGCAAGTATGGATGGCTTTTTCCCCTAAAATGAATTTCTGGGAGAAGCAAAACGTGGTGGTGTCTGCAGGGGTCAATGGGACAAGAAGAACACACAGATGTAATAATCAAAGTTGTGCTGCACTGATGGCTCTGTGCCTTGTTCTAATAGAGTGCTGGGGTTTGTTTTGGTTTACGTTACTTAAATACTTTTTGTCACAAAGCACTTCTGAATCATAGTTTGATGATAAAAGTTGACTCATTTCTCCCCAAGGATATAAACACAGTATCTCACATATCCAACAACAAGCTGAACTTCTTTTTGCTCTCAGTTTGTGAGACAACTGCCTGGAACGTTAGTTTGGTCCACAGACACCAACGGTAGGAGAAAGAACACGTTAGAGACTGTAACCTAATGGAGAAACAAAAATAATAATTAAAAAAAGATATTTTACATACAATATTAACCTTACATTTTAAAATAAACTGCCTTTCCTCTTTTGTTTTCTACAAAAACACATATAAAGCCACATGTATCAACAGTCCAGTCTCCACACAAGAAATTACACTGTTGTAATTGTAAATAAACCTCCACTTCTGTGGAATAATCCTATCAACTCAAGTGTCTTACTGGCCAATTATTAGTCATTTCCTCCATTCCCTTCTGCCAGAATTACATACTGTATGTTCTCCTGTTCAAATTGGAACAGGATAAATATATGCTGCAGGAACCAGAGGGCCATTTGTCTGATCTTGCTGACAAAAGTTTGATTGATGTAAGGAAAATTATCACCTCACCTGCAGCAAAACATTGTGATGTGGGCAGGGGTGTCTGTGAGTGGATAACGTTATAGCTGTCACTGCAATTGCTGCCCTGGAGAGCAGCTAATGAGAAAGGGAAGGAGCAGGTGCATGTAAAAATCTCAGAGCTGACACAAATACTTACAATGGTTTCACCCAAGACAGAAACCTCCCTTTTTCAGCTTTTCAAGCAGGCAGCTCAGTGTATATCACTGAGCGCAGTAAATACTGAAGGCTGCTAATTTACTGCACACGAGCCACCAGAAATAACTCTCATCAGAACACCTCACCACCTGCACAGGACAAACTGCAGAAGGCTGTTTCTTCATGCTCTCACACGATACTCAGGTCATGCTGTGTGTCAGAGAGCTCCTTTGCCGGTAGTTCCTGGCAGCATCACTGTGGAAGCCCACTCAGCTAAGTGGCAAGTCAAGTCCATTGCTGATGTAATTACGCTTCCACCATTTACTTCTTCCTGCTGACACCTCGGATAAATCTGATGCATCTGTGCCAGTCATTACTGCTGCAGTGCTCTTGCAGCAGAATTACAACCCTCTGCTCAACCTCTAGAACATCTTCCACCCTGAAAAGCCCAGGAGTAAGGTGCAGGTTCCTAAAGTTCAGCTGTCATCCAGTAAAGATGGTTCTGAGGGTGCTCAGACTTTAGAGGGTTAAGTAAATCATATGGGTACAATGTGCAAAAATATTCTGGAGTGTTTTGCATGTGTTTAGAGGTCACAGACACTCTGTGCTGTACATATGCCTATTCATATGCCAGCTGGGATAGTGAGCACTAAGTTGTGTTTTCCAAGTAAATACATCTGTTCAGTTCCTCCCCCCCAGTTTCACTCCGCTTGACTATCTTCTAGTAACAGCTAGGGAGGCTCTGCCTCAAGCACTGTGAGCCACAGAAAAAACCCTCACATTTCAGGTCGGGGTGCAGGTCCACTTATCTGAAATGTTCAAGTCAAACTTGAAAGAAAGAAAAAAAAACCCCAAATCCTCCACAGCTAAAACTGGCAACCCACTGAGATCTGAGCAGCGAAAATAAATCTTAAATGATAAAAACAGGGTCTTTGCTAAGCCCCAGCAAGTTTTGGATGTGAAAAACACCAAATCAAACAAAAACTCAACACCCTGGACATTAACAGTTATAGTGAGCAAGCAGCATGTAAAGTTTAAACCCAACATTTATACAGCATATAAACCCTAAGTTTTACAAGGCTAGATTCTGCCTACCCTACAAATCACAGTGCTGCCCTAGGCAGCTAACAACTGAACCCCTCCAAACGTACTATGAACTTCAATTAAGATTTTCTTATGTCCTGGGCTGGGCTGGTGAAGATCCTGACCCAAGCTCTGTTCCCTCAGCCTGACCATGGGCCAGCAGAGACCTCCTCACAAGGTCTGTGATAACCAGAAGGGATTCCTCTGGCTGGGAACCCTGCCCACCTAAAACACCCTCAGGGCTGAAGCAAACTTCAGGATTTGTGTCAAAAATCCCTCACACCTCCCCTACGAAGTCAATAAATAGTAATATCACCACCCCTAGTCACCCAATACCATGGATGTAACAGGCAGACACACCAGAAGTGCCTGTTAACCAGTCAGGTCACATGAAAGCCGGGTGAATCTTTACCACTCAGTGCTTCTCTTTTTATTTCAGGTTTTTATGTAACAGAGAGTTTCACAATACCCTGCAGATCACAACACTCCTTCCAGCTTTCACCTCTCCTGGGCTGTATTTCTGTTTATTTCCAGTTAAAAACTCAGCCTTGAAACACACTTCTTGATTTAGGCTGTTCCCTCTGAGAGACTCCACAGTATTACACCAAAAAGATCAATTCTTTCTTTTTTCACAAACTGCATTTTGAGGCAGTAATAAATGCTAGAAATTCCAATATGCTGCACAGTGAGCTGTTCACCCTGAGAGCTGCAGTGATGGGTGATAGGTGTTGGTATTTCCACAAAAAGCATTCCTGAGCCTGGGAGAAACTGGGGAGGATTGAAACTACCACACAATACTCCTGCAAAAAAAAAAAGGAAAAGAGTGGGAGAGACAGCACCAACAAAAATCTGGGACTCATTTGCTCCAAAAACATACGGATTTAATTTCCAGCATGGCCAAACTACCTCGTTGCTGGTGACAGGCTGGTTACCAGTGCTCACAAATACTTTCTGTGCTTTATTTCTGTCAGAGTTAAAGGACATAAATGCACAGAGAAACAGAAGGGATTCTGAAAAACTTTTGCTACAATCCAACTACAAATCTGGGCAATTTACCTCTAAGATGAATTATTACTGCACTCCACAGCACAGCTACAGAGCTGAGAAGCAAAGGTGACAGGGATGGAGTTCAGAGCTACCAGAGCAAGAAGGCCACACACAATATCACTGCATTTATCCTTTTGCTCCCATTTTTGCTGGACAGTTCAATGTTGATAAAACAGCACACGATTCCCAAGGCACTCATGTACGGATCCAAAGGCTTGGGACAGCAGGTGTGCAGGAGTCCCCATATTCCCTCACAATACCCCAAATTTAACATAACAGGGGACACATTTTGATACTGTGGGACAAGTTCAGCCTTCACGGAGTGCAGGCAGGGTTAGAAATTTGGTGTAAGAGCACACACAAAAGTACTTCATGTCCCAGCTATGAAAGCTTTTCTGTGACACAGAAATCCCTGCTAGGGTGGGCTCAAGGCATTTCTTTTTGGGACCAACACCAAAAGGCTGTTTGTTAAAAAAAGTGTTAAATTGTACCACACCTGGACTGAAAACCAGTGACTTCCATCAAGTCTCCATCAGCCATTCCTTGAGGTGTCCAGGACACTTCCTCATTAATACATGTATTATTTGTTACTGTTTTGAAGGTCACCACGTAGGCAATGGCCATCCCCTGTCACATGAAACATTCCATGTGGAACAAGGGCTTTTCCTTAAGCATGCAGGACATGTTTCCTGTGCCTTTCCTTGTCTCTGTTGTTGGGGTTTGTGTTAGAATTGGGGAAAAAATTATCAATAAAAATCCATCAGTTTAAAAGTTTCCCCATTCCATAGCAAGAAAGAGAACAAACGTAGTAAGCAAAAGTATTCATTGTGGAAAAAAAAAAGAAAATGTTTTATGAATATACCCGGAAGTCCAGTTTGATGTATTTTCCCCAGAATTGGCAGCAGTTCTTCAACAGAACAAGGGACCTTGTAAAGACAGTTAAAACACATAAATTAACCAAAGTCAAGATCGTGGTCAATGCAAGTTCACATTCAATACTTCAAGACTGATTAGATTTAGAAGAAAGGTTTAAGATCTGTTAGACGCAAAAGCTGGAAACATCTGACTGGAATAAGGTGTAGACACTCACAGGGAAGATAATTAAGTATTTAAAGAGCTTATCTAAGGCTGGTGAGATTTTCTATAATTTAAAACCTTTCAATCACAACCTTTTTTGAAGACTATTCTGCTTTATTTATACAGTATTGCTCATGATGCAAGAAGGACTTTTAAATTCTATGGCTTTGCATATTACAAAAGGTCAAATTAGATGAAACATTTTTTTTCTTCCTGTCATGACAGCTGTGAGATGAGATACATGAAAAACAATAAAACATCCTTATGAGTGTAGAACTGCTACACCTGGGGCTGAGGCACACAGAAAATTCACATCCTCTGTGTTGAAAGTAAATCTTGGAAGAAAGAATAGTCTAGTCCCTATTGAAACTATCACAGCTTTAATGAAGGCTATTAAAATTCCCTTTTTGCTCAGGAAATACCAATAATCCCACTCTAAAGACTATAACAGTACTGCGATTCCATGAAGATGACATAAAAAGACATTATGGTGAATCTGAGGATAATTCAATAACAGGCTCATTTTCCTCAGTCTCCTTGAGTAAATGCAGTGACAACTAATGCTAAATTATATCCCATGGGCCAAGCTTTGGGATGTCCATGCATGTGGTGAAAAGGTTGTATCCTGGAGACAAAGAATGTATTTTTCCTAATTATTCCATTTTAAATCCTCCAAGAAATTATTGAAACAGCTATAACCTTAAGGATTCCTGATGGTTACATATATAACTTTATCTAAAATGCTTGCTTATGACAAAATTTCAGTTCTCAAGAGCAGCTGGGTTTGTGACTACAACAATAATCATAAAACTTTCCCCGAGCTGAGCAATTGCTGCAAGCTCTGCATGGCCTCACCAAAAGGCAACAAAACCAATGCACCAAAATTCTTGGCCATCCCTCAAGTCCCATATTCTTGACACGAGGCAAACAAGCAAATGATCTGCAAGGCTCGTCAAGTAGAGCAAAGGTAAGGTTAAGTGGAAGGGAGATGATAGAAAACAATGTAAGAGCAAGCACACAAGTGTTTGTATTTAGACTTTCAACCTCAAAATCACGGAAAATAATAACAAATAAGGGAAAATAATGACAAATCACTATTTGATGTGCAATCTGGGTCAGAAGGCTCAATAATACCACATTGCTGATTAAAAGGCAGCATGATATGGTCAGCAGTGTTCACAAGGGTCAGTCAAAAAGTCAGCAGCAGCAGCAGCAACAGAAGAAGGATCTGCTGTAATATGAAGGAAAGAAAAGAGAAAACTGTAGAAGCAAGTAATCCAAACCTCTTCTATTTTAATTTGTGTCTGTACCCTGCTGAGGGAACAAACAGTTTGTAAGTTGTAGTCTGTCATGTAAGTCAGGATTAGCTGCAGGGTAATAAATAGGAGAGAAAAGCATATGCAAAGTCTGATTTATAGGATCCAAACAGAGAGAGCCCAAGTCTTGCAGCTATTTGCATCGTCCTCACATGCAAACAAGCACTGTTGGAAAGTTTCCTGCTGAGAAAGAGAGAGAGAAGCAAGAGATGCACTGGAAAGAAAACTGGTTTAAAAAAACAAGAAGAAAGAGGGCTGGAGTAACTTCTTTAGATGGGGCTTTTTGCATATCTTGGCACCAGAGCAGAGCACAACCATAGAATCCCAGAATGGTTTGGGTTGGAAAGAACCTTAAAGCTCATCTCATTCCACCCCTGCCCTGGGCAGGGACACCCTCCACTATCCCAGGTTGCTCCAAGCCCCGTCCAGCCTGGCCTTGGGCACTTCCAGGGCTGGGGCAGCCACAGCTTCTCTGGGCACCCTGTGCCAGGGCCTCCCCACTGTCTGAATAAAGAATTTCTTCCTTCCATCTAATCTAAATCTCTCCTCTTTTAGTTTAAAACCATTCCCATTCACCTTGAAGGTGGTATAGTGTAGCAGTTCAGCAGGCAGTATGGATTTTGGGAGCTAAGAAACATCATACTATGGGGTTTTTTCCTTCTCAAACTCGTAGGCCAGTTATTAAAATAGTTGCAGGTCTTGCTGTAAATGTAACTGTTGCTCAGCAAGTTTATGGTCTTAGATCTAAGGCATTTTTAAAAATCACAGCTGGACAGGGGTAATGGGGAGGACGTGACCTGAACCAGTGTCCCAGCACCAGAGTGGTATTTACCATGGCAGAAGATCAGCACAGCAGAGCAAAGCTAAAAAGCAGCACAACAGGTTTAGGGGGTGATTCTGTGACAAGAGTTTTTCATCACCTTACAGCTAATTGGATGCTGGGAAATGAATGGCTTCAAAAAAGTGCAGCATTCTTCAACTGGGTAGAGGTGGGAAAGGAGGACTGCAAAATCTCCACTCAAAACTGCAATTTTGGTTATTTTCTTGTTGCACACAATTTCAGTGTTGAATGGTGAAATAACTTCAAAGTGATCACTCTTTCCTTAACACCGAAACAGGCTCTTTAATCTCTTCCTTCAGATAGGACAAATGCAAACATAACCAACATCAGCTTCTCCCTGCAGTTCAGCTGCACTGGCTGGGAAAGCAAATCAGTTCAGCCCCATCATTCAGAGCTAAATGCGATGCAAACTTGAAAAATCCCATTCACCTGAATTCCTGGCACGAACTCTCTGAACGGCCTCCGTTCAGCACCATGAACAGATTTCAAAATCCTTCTGCCATCTCAGAGACTGGAAGCTAAGGAGATTCTGGAGCTGCCTTAATGCCAGTATTCTTAGCCCTGAGCTCCATCAGTCAAGTGTTCACAAAGTTCCATCGTTTTTCCCTCCTGAACTTTCAACCTTCTTTGCTTTAGGATTAGAACTTCAGCTTGTAAAGGTCAACCTCCAAACCAGCAGAGGAATTCAGCAAGTCCTAGAGTGCATCAGCTGCTGTGTATGCAGGTTCTAAAAGGAGGGAGGAAGAGAGTGTTTGACACACAGACCTGGAAGTTTCTGATGGCTGAGCACCCACAAGAAGAAATTGTTTAAGAAAGGGTTAGACCTCACCACAATCCAAGGTGCTTCAAGATGTACAAAGCAAAAGAAAGCTAAGTTAAATAAATCAGGGCAAGGTAAGGAATCAACTAATAGTTGTTAACTGGTTTATATCTTCCTTTGCAATTTAAAAAAACCCCCAAATATTAAAAATGAATATAAAAGCTGGGCACATGTTTCACACATCCTAAGAAACCCAACCATGCACTCTGCACATTCACAGGATTCTGCCAGCAAAGAGGAAAGCTCAGATCAAGGCAAAGATGGTTGGGGAATTCATCAGCACACTGCTCAGGAAAGAAGTTGTCCCTTCCACAGGTGATTTTCAACTTTTTACTTCAATGTCCTACAACAAACTCAGGACTTTTGCAGAAAGCCTGTTAGCTGCAGGAATTACTGCAGATCTGAAAGAGGTCAGTAACTGAGCTTCTTTAGTGGCCGCTGCTGCAAAATGTTTAAAAGTTCCTATAACCATGTTGGCCTGAGGCATTTGCATCTACAAAAACAGCTTTCTCCTTTCTTTGGAAATTAATTTGTTTCTCCCACACAGATGGGATGTACAGGTCTCACTGTATTGGAAATGCATGCTTTGTTTTGCAGGTTTATCATTAAAGACTCTCATACTAATGAGCATTCGTTCTCACTAAGAAATCTGGTTCATCTTAACCTGCATTTCACATCAAGTAATACACTACCTTTCAGTGCCATTTTTAATTTTTCTTCTGCTGCAGAAGAAGTAATATTTTGATGTGAAACAGATATCCCTGTCCTACTGAGATAACAGCTCAGACTCAACAATTAAATCTCATAAATGTCCAACTATGCCTAAACTACACCAGAATCTTCACCAACTTCCAAGAATGGTGACAGATGATACTTCAAGGGACTTTTCTTGAATCAAAAGCATTTAACAGCAATGTAACCACAGGGTGGATAAATTAAGAACAGCTTTAGATTCTATTTTTCAGGAGAAGCCCATTAATAACTTCCCTACAATTAAGCAGGCAGAAGAAAGATGAGCAGAAGTGAGGTAACAATGAGTGTGACTCATCTTTTCTGCTAAGTCTTTAAGCGCAGGCATAAGCAAAAAAAAAAAGAGTGTAATTTTGAATTGCAATGTCACGTGAGCATCATTAGCAACCAACTTGCATGAAAATTTGTACATTAAAAAGGAACAAAGAAGAATGAAAAGCTGCCAGGCCTGTTTTATAATGGCACATATCTGGTGGTCACCCACTGCTGGAACACTTCCAGTTAGCAAAGGCACTGGGATGTGTTCTTGGCATTTTATGTTCTTTTCTGAGCATTAATGGTCCTGAATTAATTTCTGTGCAGTCGCCTTAAACCTTCTTAATAAAACTAACTAGAAACTAGAAGTCTTGCATGTATATCATGTATTTAGTCACCTTTATCAGCAACATCATACTTAGACATCTATACATTAAAAACAAGCCCAAGCAAATTAATCTCATGCTAACCTCTACCAGTCCCAAGTGAAGTTCCAGTCAGAATAAATCTAGAATTTTTTGTCTTAGTGTTGGGAAGAAAAACAAAGAAAAAGTCCTCAAAAACCCAAAACCCCACAAATGATGCACACCATAAATCTTTGAAGAAATTCCTAAGACTCAGCTCAGTGACAGGAAAGCCATTATAATTTCCCAGGTCCGTAGAAACAAGGTAAAGTTTAAACCAGTACTTCCTGCTCACCTTACACAGGAACAAAGGCCACTGAAGAAGAAATAAGAACGCTGGGAAAAATATAAATTAAATTGAGCATACATCATTAGTTTATGTACTTGCCTTGTACCCCAGTTGTAACTTTGCATTCTCCTTGAATATGTTTATTTCCACCCTGTTGACTAATATAAACATGAGAAACAAGGAAAGCACGTACTGGACCATCACTGCAAGTTCTGTGTGGTACTGGATACAATTCTGGAAATTGGATCCTCTCTATAAAGTACACATCAATCTGTTCTCAAGGAAATGCCTTCATTTCCCAGCTCTGTTTTGGAAGTTAAATATAAGGAGAGGGAAATGTTTCCTGTTGAGAGAATTTATGTTTCATATACCACTGAAAATGTCTACAACACAATGGCTTTGTCTTCCATCTTCATTCCCTTCACAGATATTAAGTTAGAGGGACAGAACAGAAAGTGGAGTTACAGCTCACGAGTGTTTGCAATCTCTTTGCCTCCCCTTTTCTTACCACACACCCACCCAATGATTACAACTGAGTTAAAACAACTGCTACTGAACTGCTCTGAGCTGGAGAATGAAACAGAGCGGTGACAAGCTCAGGTAATTACCAGCCAACAGCAAGGAAGGGAATGCTACATTCCCTGCACCACTGTGACTGCAAAGAAATAAAGGAATAAGTGGCTTTTTCTGACACCCTATTAATCACAAAGCCATTCTCCCTCATTCAGAAATTTCAAAGGCAGCATAACCCTCATAGACACTTTGGATGCACCCCCCTCCCCATCCTGTCCTGGCGTAGTGCTCAAAGGAGCAGCATCGTTACATGTTTTATCCAATCTGTGTTCAACTTCTCACAGTGCAGCACATGGACCTGCTGAACACTGGCTGTACTTGTGCAAACTGGAAAAAGAATAAAGAGAGAGCAGAGAGCCCAAGGGGACCCTCATTAGCAGTGTCCTGACACCGCGGGGAGCACCAGCCAGAGAGTGACTCCTGCTCACAAGGTGGTAACTTGGAGGACCTTGATTGGTGTGCAGAACTCAGGCAGAAGAATTCAAATGTGCCCAGCAACTTCTGTGATCCGGAGGAGTCGGATAAATTCAGATAGGAATTTTCCTGCCTTCCAGCTACTGATTAAGGCATATGGGAAAAAACCCCACTTTTTTAACAGCAAAATCCCAACCACACATATACCACAGCTGAGCTTAGCTTCTATATGCTTCTAAGGGATGTGATGGCACCCTGACGGCGAAAGGGGACAGTTGCAATTCAGCATCTGCTTTTCATATCAACAACTCCAGTCTCCTGAATGAAATATGGGGACTTGAGCACCACCACAGAGGTTATATTACCCCATGATGGCAAGAATGTCAGTTTTAATGAGTACATTTGGCATGAATATCTCAGACTATAGAACTATCTGTGTATCAGGCACGCAAACATTTTTTAAAAAACCAAAACAAACCAACACACAAAAGCTTTAAACAATCTTTTTCATATTTATCACATCTCTCCATAATGACTTTATATGAAGTGAAAAACTGGAGCTGGTGAGTATCCTACATAATTACATTGAAGACAATGTAAAAGACAATCTTTTCATCCCAAGAACAGGTTCCAGGGTATGTGCTGCACACATATGGATCACACACTTTCATCCCCACACTGCACTTTTGTATTCAAGGAAACCAATGGGAGGCCTGCTATGATATTTCCAGGACCAGCTCCAGCCCAAGATAAGTCTCAGCTGTAGAACAGAGATGTTTTCATTTCATACTACTTTTAAGCTCCAGAGAGTTCTTTCTCCTAATAGGACTTCCTGCTGTTGAATAATTAACTGAAACTATTCTGGACTCAGCTCCAGTAATAAATACTGAGATAGCCAAAACACCCATAGAGTGAGTCTGCCTTAAAACTGTAAACCTAAAATTTGCACACTGTATTTAATACTGGAGAAGCTTAAATACAAAGATTTATTCAAATAGCTAATTATTTATCATGTTTTTCACACTCAAGTATCTCAACTCCAATAACTTGACAGGGTTTTTCTGATTAAATTTATTCTTAGTGCTTGTTTGTATGTTGTTTTCCTTTGTTTTGTGGTTTGGGGTTGGTTATTTTTTTGTAAATTCCAGTGCCTGCTTTTAGGAACAGACTCAGATCACTCAAGCAGTTTTCTCTGTGTACCTGGTGAGTTAATAAACAGATGGTGGAATTACAGTGACAAGCATCATCCCAGAAAAGACCTAAAGAGAGAATAGTAAACAACTCTGAAAAAGAACCCACCTCTCCCTCTGGTGTCACTCAAGGCATCAGCTTCTCATGTGACTGATAAAAACCTGATAAAAGCCACCTGTCCCAAATATCACAAGGATGACAGAAAGCCACTCAGACAAGAGACAGCTTATTTTTCAACCAAACACTTTGAAAATCAACTAAAACAAAACTGAAAAAAAACTAGAACATACCCTTGGAGCTCTGCAGGGAGGCTCTGTTGAGTCCTCCTACACATGTAGTAGCAGAACAGACCCTGAAAAAATGCCAGGAGCCTTAAAAGTATTTGCATCAGGTAGCAACAAAATAATTCTGAGGGATTTCTGGAGAGTGAAAATCTCAGAAAAATTGGCTCATGAGAAATAGTTTATAGTGCTGTAATAGTCCCTCTTTATCAGCTCTGCCCAGATTCCCATCACGCACTGAGTAATTAATTTGGACATCCAGAATATCTGAAAGGGATCCAGGAAAGATAAACTGCAAACAGTCCTCCATACACCCCCACAGAGTTTAAAATGTTATCCACAGCCTTACATAATGTGACAAGTGTCCTGGAAGGACAATGGCATTAATATAGGCCTTAAATGATAAGATTCAAGCCAATTTCCACAGCATTTTAAACAATCTTTACACCAGCAAACCCTGCATTTTGTTCAGAATACGAGTAACTGCCACGCAGCTCTGACTTAAAAGAAAATTACAGGCAAGAAATGTTCCATTCAGGTGTGAGCAGTGTAGCAAGACAGAGACTCTCTGGGTTGTTTTTTTTTTTAAACTGCCCTGTACAAAATTGTATTAAATTACTCTATGGGCAACAGGGAGAGATAAGAAATGGAGAAGAGCTATTTCCACTGGAGCACCAAAGGATGGCGAGCTGTACAGATGGAAATGACAGGTTTCTCTGGCCTGGCTATTATGATTTGAGAGTGCGAAGAGAAGAATAAATGTATTGTCATTTATACAAGCTTTGCAACAGCCAGAAGACAGAGAGAAGCATTAGCACATACAGCAAACAGCTGTCTACAGAACAGCATTTCCACAGTATTACAAGTGTATCTCCTGCCACTAAATATACTCTAATAATCTGAAACTAATACAGTTACATTTTTTGAATAAGATTTTCAGTAATTACCTTACAATAATACACTCTTCTTAGTAAAGATGTCCACAGACAAGCAAGGTGGTGTGTGTTTAATTTCACTGATCATTTCATTTGCTGAAACAGGTATTTACTGTCCAATTTGGGGTGTAGAAGTACGCACATTTCAAAGTAAAACCTCTATTTTGATCTCTACCAAATTTTATCATTCAACACTAAGAAATAGAAACTATTTATGTTCCAAATACTCCAATAAAACATGTTATGCACAAGGAAGCAAGCAGATCTTTCAATTAAAAAGCTACACATACAGTCTTTTAAATCTTAATCTTTGTTGAAGAAACACCCTGTGATTTTATGTTCATCTGATCAAGAGAAAGCACATGAGAAACAGAGAATTAGCTTGGATTTAGCAGGTTTAGGAGCAGGACTATCAACTGAGCAAAATGTCAATTACAGACTAATTTAATGTATGCTCAAGTACATTGTTGTAATTCAATAAACATCTCTTCAGAATTAAACAATTCCAATTTGCTTTCATTTCAGCCTGTGCACATGCATTACAAATTTGCTATTATTCACACTAAAATGAGTCAATCTGGTTGGGAGCATCATCCACACATTCCCAGTGTCACAAGGCAGCAGCAGACTAACCTCAAATGAGCCACTTAACCTCACCTGCTTCCTAATCAGGAACAAGGAGCAGGACTGCACCTTCCCGTAATATTATTCCCCTAAAGCTTCTTCCAGGTACGTACATCTGCCTGAGTAATCCAGCAACAAATCTATTAACATCTCTCCTGGTGGACATCCAACCATTCATGGTTTTCATTTATTCTTCTCTTTTTCCCTGCTTGTATCAACAAATATGAATTTGTCAGGCACCTAACTGAGCTTCTGGTACCTGGCTGCTCTGGACTGCCTTCCCCCTGTTTAGCTATGACACAATCCTAGGTGTGCCACTCCTGGCAACTCAACTCCACTTTAATCATGAATTAATGCCTCCAGATCTGAACAAGATACAAGATCACCAAGTGGGAATTAAAAGCACTTGGCATCCAATACAGGCTTTCTCCTCCTGGTCTGTGTAGTCCGAACATCTGCACCACACAACAATCCAAGGCATTATAAAGGCATCTGATCATCAAATGGCAGAGTCAGCTGGCAGAAAGTAGCACAGTGGACAACTTGATCTCATTGCTACAGCTGCCCTTCATTTTTTAAGAAAGTGAAACATTTAGATCAATAAAATTATACTCGTGAGCAGACCAAGACTTCAAATTCCTCCCACCCCAAACACAGGAACTATTCAGTCACCTCCTGAGCTCACCACCTAAGAGTCAGGGAGTGTTCCCGTGGTGCAGCTCAAGTTTAAAAAACAAATAAACACAAAAGCCAGCAGAGTGAATAGCACTTTACCAGATGCCTCGTGAAGGTGAGATTAAGACACACCTTGCATGTGTCAGGCACTAGTTCAGCTCTTGAATCATAGTAATTAACATGGCTAAAATCCAAACATCCCTCAAGAGCTACTGATGCTCCCACTCTGGACTTCAGGACATCAGCAGAATCAATCCCAGTATTTTCTACCAGCAGCCCTGAACAGTCTCTCTGGACATGTAACACTCCATCACAAGACTATTTTTGCCTGATAAAATACTGTAAAGGCAAGCAGGTGAAGCTGACTGACAGCCAAACTGTTCAGCTGACTACAGTAAAAGCCTCCATAGCCACCACACATTACTACAAAAGCTTACAAAGAGGGCTGTGTCCAAAGTTTAAATTCAAATATTCAAGACACTGATTTAAATTCACGTCACTTTTACCCTTTCATTACTCATTTTAATATGAATGAAAGAAAATCCAACAGAACATCAATTTTTATATATATCTGGGAGGAAAGACTCCACTTGCTGGTTGAATGTAACCCACCTTTGACAATTAACTCGGCGTAATTGGAGACCCCGGAGCCGCCGTCGGAGCGGATGACGCAGCGGTACTTGCTGATGCTGCGCTGGGACGTGTCAGCCACGCTGACAGTGGCTGAGAAACGCCTGTGGTTGACCACTCGAGTGACCATCAGGGCCGTGTCCCGCCCATTCCACTGCTGTAAAGGCAGAGCACAATAAAACAGGTTATGAAGGCACGCAGATTTTGTGTTTACGCATCTGTGTGTCATTCATTCCTTTGGATGTTAAACGTGGTTCAGACCTTCGTGTTCACGGTGCTGGGAGAGATTTTATACAAGCACAGTTTTTCAAGAGAAGACTGCCGGCCTTTCCCTTGGGAAATCCACAGGGTTGTGTGAGCTGGGCCTTAAAAATTCTTAAATATTCTTCACATGTGTGAGGGTGGTGAGACACAGGGTGCCCAGAGAAGCTGTGGCTGCCCCATCCCTGGAAGTGCCCAAGGCCAGGTTGGAAGTTTGCACTTTTATTTAATGTTGGAAACGTGTTTGGGCATTTGATGCATTCTAGGGACACAAAGATGGTGAGAGGCCTAGAGGGGAAGTCACGGGAGGGGCAGCTGAGGACACTTGGCTTGGCCAGACTGGGAAGGAGGAGCCTGAGGTCAGACCTCGCCAGGGGCTGCAGCTTCCTCTTGAGGGGCAACAAAGAGACCTCTGCTCCCTGTGACAGGGACAGCACCCAGGGAACGGCTGGAGCTGTGCCAGGGGAGGGTGAGGTTGGATATCAGGGAAAGGCTCTTCCCCCAGAGGGTGCTGGGCACTGAGCAGGCTCCCCAGGGAATGGGCACGGCCCCAAGGCTGCCAGAGCTCCAGGAGCCTTTGGACAGCGCTCCCAGGGATGCACAGGGTGGGGTTGTTGGGGGGTCTGTGCAGGGCCAGGGGCTGGACTGGGTGATCCTGTGGGTCCCTGCCAAATCAGGAGATTCTCTCACTCCTGCAAAGGCAGCTCTGACTGTGCAATTCTACCCAGTGGAATTATAGGCCCGGCTTGGATGTGAAAATACAACAGCTGAAGGCTTTGTGTACACCTGGGAAAACACCACAAATGAACAGATTCTAAAAATTTGGCTTCTTCAGATGCAAAATGTTGATTCTGGAACAATTTAAATGAATTGGTTGGATGAGCAGGCATCCTTATATGTCCAGCATTCCCCAGTAAACCTCTCTACCAACACCAGACCATATTTTTCCAACAGGAAAAGGGACAGATAAAGAATTAGCTAGAAATAGTTCTCCACCATATAAACACCTCAACTTACTCATTCACCTAGTTTATTAGGAATTTCAAACGAAAGCACACTTCTGTTTTGCCAGTTTCCAGTAAGCAGATTTTGGGGTGTTTTTAAGGCTATTTTCATTAAATGTTTCGATTTTAGAGAATGGAAGACAGGTTTGCATTAACAATAATAATTATTTCCTCCCCAAACTCTGCTTCTCACAGGGAAAGGTTCATACTGCTGCAGGTCAGAATTGCTTTTACACACTTCTAATTGTAATTGTGGAAAGATTTCAATGAAAGAACTCAAAAAAGATAACAAATAAATCAAAAATATACCTCAGCGGATGCTAACAATACACCACAGGTAAATACATTTCAGCTAAAAATGCAATTTTTAGAAGAAGAGATGTGGTAAGAGCATAATAACTGCCTTAAAGACATTTTTACATAACACCAACTACAGTTCTCACCAACTTAAGCCTTTTTCCCAGTACTAATTTTAATTTTTATGATTAGGTAAACCAATTCCTGAATTTAAACTAAATTTGAAAATGTTATTTTTAAAATCTATTGAAATGCCTGAAGTCAATTATAAAATTTGATAAAATCTGTTAATTATTTGACTACAAAGGCCCTTCCTGTCTGTCTCAGATGTTACAACTACAGGGTGATCACACCCTCAGCCACAACAGTCTAGGCTGAGAATAAAAACTTCTGAGTGGCTTTAGTGTTCTCCAAGTTTATGTTGGCCCTCTGTACCTTCAACAAGAATCCCTTTGACTTGTTTGGGACATGAAACATTTAAGAACTCAGCAATTTTAAAAGCTTCTGGAATGGTAATGCTGGGAGTCAAAATACCAGAGCAGTTCAAGGGGCAGGAGAAGTAATTTTGTCCTTCGCAGGGAGACACTCACTCCAAGTGTGGGTGCTGAGGCTGATGTCTGTTCCATTTCTAACACAGAAAATGAGTTCTCAAGGTTGTCACTGCACCCACCTGAGAAGCAGGACCCCATCAGTAGGTTGAAAACAAGGCACCCACAGTGGGAATGTTTTGTCTTTTAGTGAGTGACTAAAAGGAACAAGACCAAATCTGCTGTTCATACAGACAAGGGAAACTGGGAGCAAGAAAAGCTGAGTTCAAACACGTTTTGCATGTTTTATCTATCCAGATAAGTAATCTCAGAATTTAGAGAAGATTTCCTTCTTAACAATTGTCACTGACTCTGGGCTGACAACATTTTTGGAGGGTGAAAGGAAAGCAGATGCTGTAATAAAGCAGAACTGTTCCACTGCCTCCCTCTCCTGCTTTATGACTGAGTGTTAACAGGTACATGGGCATTTGTTTGAAACCAGAATTTTGCTGTCACTGGCCATTTTTTTCCATTTTCTCTATCATGATTCTGTGCTTCGTCATGTTAAACTCTCACCTAGAAACTATTTAAGGCAGTTCTTCACAGCATCTTGATGAAAAGGTTTTGCCCCGCCACCCAGTTTTTCTCTACCTATTTATTTCACTTGCAAAAGCACACAAAAAACACCCCAAACCAAAGCAGAAGAACCACCAGGGCATTACTTTACCTGGAGCCAGAGCTTGTCGTGCTGTGACCACTTGCCCCCAGCAATGCACTGGAACGTGGCGTTCTGCCCCACGTTCACCTCCACGTTCTGAAGCCGCAGGAAATGGGGTGCTTTTCCTGACAAAAGAGGCAGAGGATTGCAAGGGTAGAGCAAGGCAGGAGTTGACTGTGCTACACCAACCCAGAAGCACTCAGCAAAGCATTGGGACTCTCCCTGACAAAGCAGTTGTGCAAAATAAAGCTGTCCTTTAACTATTCCCTGCAGAGAGAGGTGAGGATGGAGCTGGGAGAGGGTGGCCTACGGGACCTTAGGGAGCCCTGGCACACCTGAAAACACAGACTTCGATCAGATCACGAGTTCATAGTCATTGGCACCATTTCTTATTGCCTGCTATAAAGAGTAATCGAGTAATTTCTTTCCTTCAGAAAACTATGTTTCTTAAAAGGTCAAAAAAAGTCAAATGCTTTTGTGCTTGTCAAGCACGACTGACCCAAACCACATTTTCACAAGGGTCTTTTATCCTTTTGGTTTTATTGACTATCAAAGATGTCCTAGACCTTTAGAATAATGCATCATTAATAACAAACCAGATATTAAATGAAATATTCATATAACTGACAGTATTGTATCACTGGTTTAGTTTAAGATCAGTGATACCAGTTTTGCTGACACTAAATTCAGCATTAGTTCAAAATTAAACCAGTGACATTAAAATACAGATACTGCTTTTTTTCACAAAGAAACTAGATCAGAGGGTTATATTTTTGATTTAATAAACACCAGACTCACTTATGTCTCTAATTTAACTTATAAAAGTATAAACACGATTACAGTACTGAATCCAACACTTTGAAGCAAAATTATTTTTTGCCAGGCTTCAGAAAAATGTTTGTGCACCACTTGAAAAGTTTTGGTAGGACACACTGAATAAACTTACTTACATCTTAAAAGGTCAGAGTTTTTCTACTTCATTTTTACATTTTCTTGTATGATTAGACAGTGCTGAAATACACCATTTCAGAGGACATTATAACCTCTTTCCTTCTATTGGAATCATGTAATTTCAAATGGGTGTGGGCATCTGTGGCTGTGCATGCCTGGAAGTTGATGTACAAGTATTTGACACATGAACAGAGAACACATGTCCACACTCCAAGTCAAATGTTTTTGTCTATTTTTGTGTCCCATTCAGCACACACTCGGTTTTGCTGACAGTTCCTCAAGGACAGGGTCTCTCTACCATCCTGCTTTCTGGGCGTCAGGAATTTGCATCAAGGTTTGCTGGAAAACTACTTCTGGATGGACAGCCAGAACATTCTACATGGTATTTCAGGTTAATTCTGATATTTCTGTCTGCAGTCTACAGTAAGCCAGCTCCAAACACAAAGATGTAATCCCACCAATCCTAAAATCCTGGTCCTTGTGCCTGCCCAGCTTCTGGAGCATGGGGCTGTCCTGTGATGGCAAGGGCTCATGCACACAGTCAGTGAGCTTTTAGCATAAGGAACATGGATATTCCAGTGTATTGCTTCACAGGACAAAGGGGGAAAAAAGGCAACATCAGCAAGGTATTTATTTTTCTCTACAACATTAGGGCATTTCACTATTTTTGCTGACTTTGTTTGGTCTGCTATACTGTCATCTGTGAAGGTAAAGCAGAAATGAAGATATAAGACCAATGATTTCAGTAACCTCCAGGGTCACTGGGAGCTTCACAGTCCCGTGTTTTGATTTACAGCAATCATAAAATGAATCTGAGGGGCAAAGCCTGTACAAGGAAATGGAACACGTGGGTGACATTTCCCCTGGTGACTGTCATCCCTGAACAGCAAAAGCAACAGTGGGAACCAGACAGGAGAAGAATTTGCAGAGACTGCAGAGAACCTGCAGCTTGTAATGAGATCTGCGTGCTGGGGGTTGCAAACAGATTAAAAACAACCCAAACAATCCTATTTTAATCATTTTGGTGTTGAGTCACCAAGAACGCACTTAATTTTGAAGAAGGACCTGTATAGAAATGGCTTCAAAATCGGTTTACTTAATTAAGTAGGGATATAACACACCATCTTAATTGTTTTAAATCCCTGAATTTCCCTGTTGAGGCTTTGCCCCGTGGTTTGCTCAGTGGCCTCTTTCCCAGTGAAGGGACCAGCAATCACTCAACAGGCTGTGGAAGGCACAGAGCATTTGGGGGTTTGTCTGGCTGCTGCCAGTTATCAGCAACATCTGCTTAATACAGACTGTAAGGATTTCTTAACAAAGTAAATGCACCCAAAGGCCTGAGCAATGAGCACACGGTAAATACAAATATAATTTACCTAAACAGCAATTAACCATACTGCAGTTATCAGGAATGTCCTGTTAAACATGAGCAGAACCATGCCTGTCACATTGAATGGCAGCTGTTCTTTGACATCCTGATTGCAGGAATAACAATTGATTTCACTCCATCCATATGATCCATCATTTTTTTTGGTGAGCAGCTGTCACTGACTTACTGAAACCATGAGCCAGTCAGAGGGGCTGTTAAGAAAACCTTTACAAAGAACTGGATGTTACATACATAAAATATACAAAGTCCTCAAGCCCCACTGTAGGTGTGTAAAGCAACCAAACAAGTTCAGACTCAGAGACTGAGGCTCAATGCTTCTTTAAACACTACAAAAAGTAAATAAATCTCAGCTTATTGTTGCAACTGCAGTAGGAGAAATGCAGCACTAAGGTTTTTGAATAGTGCCATGAACCTGCATTAGTTTCTTCTCCTGTGCCAGTGCAGTGTCTGAATAAGATTTACTTTTAATCTCTTTACAGATGTTCTGAGTGGGTCTAAGGTGTTGAGGCCACCTGACCTCTGGGACCTGCCTCTTACCAAGGAAACACTGAAACAATTTGTTTGGTAGTTTTTTACAGGAATTAACCACACAAGTTATTATGACAAGCTTTTCAGGTTGTTTTCTACGGCAGTAAGATGAGAAAACAAAAAGTTTTATGTGTTCATAACCAGAAAGGAAGAGAGAATTCCGTAAAAGTCATGGCACTCGCTATGGACTGAGAGCAACTTTGCTTTCTGCACAGCTTGCAAAGTCAGGTAATTATGCAAGGCTGGCTGTCTTTAGTGATCTTGGAGGGATACGAGACATTTTAGTGCTGACCCAGCTGGGGAAATCACTCCTTTAGATTACAAACTGTGGCATTTTACACTGGTACAGTCAGAAAAATAAAGAGCGCTCACTGCATGGATGGGCGAGAACTCTGACTTCATCCACAGCTATGTACCCGGGATGTCCTTTCAGAGAGACAGATTCAAATATCACCTGAAACACAAAAGAAAAAAAAACAATTTCTTAACAAGAACATCTACACTAGTCATTTCACCAGTCACCAGAGTCTGCTGTTATTCCAATGTCTGAGTCATTCCAGGCATTTTGTTAATAACAAAGGGATATCAGGGAATTCAGTGTTTGGAAACCAAAGAACTAGAGGAACAGTCACTAGAGTTAGAGAACTCTCTGCATCTCTGACTTGGAAAAGCAAAAAGAACTCTGTATATACACACCAAATTCACTTTAAGCACCAGTCCAAGAACATTAAGTGGATAATCATCTGACATCTTGTTCAGTATGCCTTGGAAAATTGGAGAAAGCAGCATATGCGATAGAATTCTCTTACTGAGTCAGAAACTATATAAGGATTCTTCAGGAGAAAACTTTCATTTGACATGCAGGCCCTAGCAGTATTAGAAAGCAAATTACAAGCAAAGGATGATGCCAGATTCTGGTCTGAAATAAGATTCTCCCAGGTATAACGAAGTTGTTTCTGCCTCTCCCTGGATGAACTACATGATCCGAGAAGGAATATTCTTAAAACCCATGTGTAATATTTCTCTACATTAATGGTACACCAACTGGAATTTTCTTTTTATGTACCTGGATTATGAAAGCATTCCAGTAATCTGGGTCTAAAAAAACAGATATTCAGTTGTAGACGAAGAAAAATCTCATTCTTCCCTATGGGTTTGTGATTTTGGAAAATTGACCTGAAGTATCTTGTTATAAAAATATACAGAATATCAAAAAATCAGCAGTGCAGGAAAAAAAGAAACCAACAAAACATTTAAAAACTGACAAAGACATCATTAAAACTAAGTTAATTGCTGGCAAGGGGGACAGTGGAGGGGAAGGCGCAGATCTCCTCACTCTGGAGACCAGCAACAGGACATGGGGAAATGGAACAAAGCAAGGTCAGGTTGGACACTGGCGAAAGGTTCTTCACTGGGAGGGAGTTCTGTCCCTGGAATGGGCCCCCTAGGAAAGTGAACACAGCACCCAGCCTGTCAGGGCTCATGGAGCATCTGAAGGACATTCTGTCACATGGCTGAGTTTTCATCAGTCCTGTGAGGAGCTGGGAGTTGCATTTAATGATCCCTATGGGTCCCTTCCAACCTGAGTCATGCCCTGACTCTACAAGGAACAAGAAGCTCAGCAATGTCAGACTGCAATGATAAGAAAAATGCAGACTGGTTTCAAATAATCGGTGATGCTACCTCCCAAATTAGTGATTCTCTTCCCAAAGGAATGAAGTGCTTCCCTTTACTATGTTAACAAATGAATGAGTGCAGATGTAATGGACGCTGTCCTCTGCATTTGAAAGCAATATTCCCAGTCTCATTCCATCTGACTAAAGCAATGTTCACACTGTACTGAATTGCTCATTTTTGCACGAACAAATAACAAGGTTTCCAAGGGCAGAGTTAATTAACACGTCCAGCCAGCACAGCTATTGCCATTGGAACGGTTTTCTGGTGCAGCTACTTGCTGCCTAGGAGAAAGTATTCCAGTCATTTGTAACTTCTAAAATTCACTACCAGAACACAAAGTTAACTATTTTAAAACCAGTTTTCAACAGGTTTTTTTTTGTTTTAAATAAAAGCTGGTTTTCCCAGTCTGTCACTGTCCACCCTTTTTAGCTCCTTCATCAGAAGATTTAACACAGTAAAAGGTTCAACTGTCCAAAAGCTGCCTGGCTATGAATAGAGACCAATGTGTCATTCCTAAGAACAAAATTGCTGTTGTTAATTTTATTTTGCATTTGGGCTTCCAGGGTATAGTTTCCAATCTTGCATCCATGACTTCCTAAGATCTCTTCCCCCAATTCAAGAGACAGACAGATGTGAGATCTCCTGAAATACATCCATGAGAAGAAAAAAAAAGAAAGACCTAAAATTATGTAGAACAAAAAAATGAACAGGAAAAGACATAAACTAAGAAAAGCTCAGGTGTTAAACACATGTAGAAACAAAATTCTGCTCCAGAGGAGACTGGACAACAATGAGGCTGTCCAAGGAGCACTAGGCAGAAGCAAGTCACTGGAAGCTAAAATAATCCAAAAACCATCAGCAAGTGCTTTGTGCTATCAAGGTCCTTGATAGGCTTTTTAGGGACTGTATAAAATATTAATATAAAACAGGAGTCCTTAGCATGGCAGTTATAATTACTTTAGCAATTAAACATCATTCATGATAAAAATTACATTTACTGGGAAGGTCAAGTAAGGCTCTACTGCAACTCCCTTCAAACTTGAGTTCAAGTGCAACATTAAAGCTACAAAATCTTATTTTAGCTTTACATTTCTGAGAAGCCATAAACTACAACAAAGTGTTTCTCCATTTCCTGCAAGCCAAGAACTTGAAAAGAAAACTTCTCCAAGGCATTGGCATCAGCTGTTACTGGCAAAAGTAAGCACCAATAAATAGAAAATTGTCTTTGGTTAATTACCAACATGTGCAGGCTCTTTAACAGAGCACAATTTAACTTAATCCAGTAACAACAGAGTCAGCCTCTAAAAAATTCACTACACTGGTGCAGAATCCACCAAGCAGAGGATCCCCCTCAATTCAAGCAGTGTTGTTTGACTATTTTGGTCCCTGTTCTGCTTTACACTCAGATATTCCTGTCATTTCCCAGATCAAACTTCCACACTGTTGTGCTTTTCTGTATTTTGAAGCATCCCTATCAAAGTAAGAAGCATTTGTGAGTGAGCCAGTCAGGCTTTCCTGAAAACACGGAACTGAGACCCAACATAAGGAAAAGGCAGCAATAAATGCTTATGGGGCCCATTTCTGCAAATTTCATATTGAATATCACTCGTGACCTTTTAAATTCAGTTGGAAACGTAGCATAATGGTTGAGACAGGCATTTAACAATGCCTTGCATTTAAAGAACTTCTCAAAAATTAATACAGATGAGAAACTACAAAGTTTGACTCTTAAAAAAACCCATTCTTAAATGCTCCTGAGAACTGCAAACGCAAAGTCATTTCAGGTTTCCTTCCCAATAAACAAGCCCACGTTTGACGTGTGATTTACCAACCACGTCTGTGTTAGCAGCGTGCCCAGCTCATCAGTTGTGGTACAACAGCTTTCTCCAGGCAGGGATCAATAACATTCCTTGCTATACATCACAAAAACACCTTCCTGGCAGACTCCAGTGCTGCCCTTGGTGCATTCCGGGACTGAGTTCATCCTCATGGCAAGCAGTAATTCAAGATTACATGCATTACCTTTCTCCAGGAACTATTAGAGTTTTTTCTCGCTACCCTAAAAAACATTTGCAGTCTGGGAATCCGAGTATGAGTAACTCTAGGGCAGACATGATAAATCTCCCCACATTTCTATCTCAGCCAAGTGCTTTTGCAGCCAGATGAACTCCTACGACCCTTGCACAGAATGCCAGACCTCAAACATGACCTCTGGTAGCTGATTTGGATACCAGTTTTCCACCAGCCACATCTCCAAAGCTCACAGTACTTGACAAAGCCTCGCATAGGGCAGATAGCTTCAGAATTTTTAGTCTGGCTGAATTTTTGATGTACATCACAATTCAGAATGGTGTGGTTTCTGTGCATTAAGAGTGTAATTGACATTTTGCCTGATGCAGATTTCAATACTTAGGGAAAATGCTGCTTTTACCTGGTGCTTTCAAAATACAGAACATTCTCTCAGGCCTCTTGCACACAAAGAGCTCTCCAGGAATTCAATTTTTATTTAAAGCTGACAAATAAATGACAAATGTGAGGATGGTGAGGCCCTGGCACAGGTTGCCCAGAGAAGCTGTGGCTGTCCCATCCCTGGAAGTGTCCACGGCCAGGCTGGAGCAACCTGGGACAGTGGAAGGTGCCCCTGCCCACGGCAGGGGACTGGAAGGAGATGGGCTTTGGGGTCCCTTCCACCGCAAACCATCCTAGGATTTTATTAAAGAACACTCCAGTGGCACATTCTAGATCACGAGTGTGAAATGAGGCAATCCGCAGGAAATGTTGTCATCGTGCCACCACTGGACCTCTTTAACCAGGACTGTTACTTTAGGCTGCCAAATACCAATAATTTTTTATTCTTCATTTTTTAAAGACTCAAGATCTCTTTTTTCTTTTTTTCATTTTTTTAAAAACCTTGACTACATGTAGAAATTCACAGGACTTCAGGCCATCAGGAAGATGGTTTAGAAAATCAGGAACTGAAGATAGATCAGTCTACTAGAACCCCATAATAGTGGGATAGATCTCAAATTTTAAAAGCTACACTTAAGGAATAAAAATACAAATATGACCTGAAAGAATCATCACTCTCACTCATCAAAAAGTAAAAAATAAGCCCCTTGCATTTTCTAGGAAGGAACTACTCCTGGGCAGGTACTGCTGCCTTCCAATCTATTCCTTTTTTTTGCTGCAGTGGAAAATTCTTGTTTGATTTAAAGGATTTTTTTTTTTTCCCCCCCAGAAAAAGCAAACCTGACCTGCAAAAGTACTTGTAAAAGACCTAAGTGAGGCTCAGGAAGCCTACTATTGATATATCTGAGAGCAGGATCCCTCTTAGTGCGAGATCAGACTGCCTTTTCCAGGTTTTTCAAGCACTGATTTTCTGGGTGAAAGATCATTTCTGTTATCTCTGTGGAGCACCTACTATGAAGCAAATTCTGGTTCATGCCCAGGTTCACGTGAATATGAATGGAGCAGGAGCACTTCAGAGTGCCTTCAGAACAGTCACACGTTGTGCACTGCCCTTAAAACACCACTTCCCACACATTTGCATCTCTTTATCCTTCCCTCTCACCCGCCTGGTGCACTCCACGGATTCTGCTGATATCCACAGCTCTTTCAGAGGCAGAACATTAAAGCACTCTACCGCAGCTCAGATTTTACAGACCTCCTACCCAGTTATTAGCAGCAAAAAAAAAAAAAGAGAGGCTTTTCCACCTGCTGTTTTTTATACACAGACTATTTGCTGCCTTTTCATAGTTTAGTCTATCATAATCCTTATCTCACTGATATCTTTTATTAGTATCACATGTACATCAAATCTCCTGCAAGGTTTAGGATGCAATTACGTCCCAGGCTTTTTTTTTTTTTTTCTGTGTGTCTTGAATATAAAACAAAAGTAGTCCTTTAACACGTATCAAGAAGTATGTGGGTCCATAGAGTGCAAACTTATCTAATGAAACTTAAAACAATGCCTGCAAAGTTGCCACATGAAGTTTGAAGTGGACAACTAACAAGTAGCTGTAATATTAATATAATCAAAAAAACAACGTATCCATTTCTTTCCACAACTTTGTCCTTGTTTAAAAAATAATCTTCTAACAGAGTCAAGAAAGCTGTTACAAACTGTGCCGAATAGAAGTGGAACAGAGGATCTGGTAAAGAATATGGTACCAGATTTTATTAGTAGCTTATATCCTTACACCCCTCACATGGGCACAAGGTGCAAAGCTGGTTCCTTCTAATGGAACCAAGGGGGCAAAAATAATTCAAGCAAATTGATGCAGAGTACAGCTACACATCCAGAAACTCAGTTGTGTTTACAGCTACACAGTGCCGTGGGAAGTGCCAATACAAGTGGGGTTATGTGCCAATTTAACCATGAATGACTGGGTCTTAACTCGTCAATAATTGACTCCCATCCATGACTCTGGGACTTGATCACAACCAAATTAAAAGGGTGAAGTGGGAAGAAATATCTCAAGATGTCTATACAACCACTACAGGTGAATCCATTCCAATAGGAAAAAGTGAGGGAGGAGGGTGTCGATTTTCAAAATTAACACTAGATATCCAAAGGGGAGAGAGAGAAAAACATCACACCTGATAAAAATGTGGCCAGAAGGTGCTGATGGCCAGCTCTGCCTTCACCCATCCCTCGGTCACCACTCCTGAGACGTTCCAGATGGGGTTGCCCTGGGGGCCCCCGTTCACCTTCACGTAGACGTTGAGGGAGCCGGGGCTGGAGCGGTCCCTGCTGGCCAGGTAATAGTGGAAGTCGATGCAGTGGGTGTCGTTCTCCTTCAGCGTGGGCAGCAGCAGGTGAGCCTTCTGCCCCGATGCCCGCCCAGAGCTGTTCACCATCATGAAGGAGCCTGGAGAGGGAAGCAGAAAGAGAACAAAGAGTGGGGTTTGCTTGGATTTTCAGTATAAACAGCTCCACTCGGAAAGTCAGCGATGCTCTTAAAAGTCACTAAACCAAACCTGCATCTGAAGGAACCAGCTGTTTGATGTCAGTTGTTAGCTAACAGAAAGACAGGATATTAAAATTGCAGCATGTATACACCAGTAAATTCAGAGCCATCTAGAATCACTTTAATTAAATAACTTACAAATTAAAATATTATTTTGCTTGTATTACTTTATCGCCTTGTGATGAAACACTTTACACAAAAGCACATTCCCACCTTCAGCATCTATCAGGTTCTCTTGCTGCACACAGTCCCCCAAAGGCACATTCAGTACAAGGTAACAAGTGACAGGAAGAGAGGAAATGGCTTCAAGTTGCACCAGGGGAGGTTTAGATTAGATATTTGGAAACCTTTCTTCATGGGAAGTGTTGTAAAGCACTTGGAACAGACTGTGGAGTCACCATCCCTGGAAGTGCTCAAAAATGTGTGTATGTGGCACTTGAGGACGGGGTTTAGTGATGGTGCTGGGTTGATGATTGGCCATGATAATCTATAAAGGTCCTTTCCAATATTAACAATTCTATGATTCAACACAAAAACTACAACAGACCAAACTCTCAGCTGAGATTTACCCCCATGGCCCTTACACACTTCATGCCAGTCCACACCTGTGAACCCTGGCACTTGAAACTTTTGAGGGCTGTGTTAACAAAACACCAATTTTCAGAGCCCAAACAAATGAGTGTTGTTGACAGAGCAGCAACATCTTGACTAGTAATAAAGCAATAGGACAATTATTCTTATGGGAGGGAAGGGTAGGCTGAATTTAGGGAGGGAAATGGACACGGAGGCAATTTATGAGTTTGTTAACCTGGAAGTCTGCATCACATTAACCGTGGCACTTGATGTTGAACTCGCATTTGGATCCCTCAGGCAGTTATTTTACAGCACATTGTGTCCCGACTCATCTCCTCACAGATGCACCAAGGTGACGAATGTCAGCAGTGAGGGAGAACGTGAGGAGAGTGATCTGATTCAATTCTGCTTAAAGGAGCTCCTTCACGTGGGTGCAGACACTCACACTTAGGGAGAGCTAAAGAAAACACCGGGGCTGGGGCGGGGGAAATCTGTGTGTCAGCAGCCAGGCCATGGTAATTTTTAATCAAACACAGCCCTCTTGACATTCTTGGCTCTGATGCTGCTGCCAAGCCATGCTACAAATGTGTTTGTCTGCTGGCCTCTTGCAGTTCACAGAAGATTGAGTTTGAAACGCCCTGCCTCACTTCTGACCTATTGACTTCCCTATTCCCTACCTTAGCAGGTGACTCAGATGAGCCAGGAAAACGTTTGGATCAATTCTGTGCAGTGAGCAGTCATATATTATAAATTTATAACAGCCACAAGCAATTTTCTCTCACAAAAATGGGGGGTTTTTTCCTGTGTTTATATGATATATATGCATTTTGTAAAGGATTGACAGGAGGAAGTCAATCTTTAAAAAAAAAAAAAAAATTACACATTCTAAAGACCTTGGATAATACAAGCACAATGCAAGTACAGCTGGGGAAGAGGAAGAGGATCTACTAAGAAATAGGAAAATTTATAAGCAAGATTGTCTCGGACAATCCTGCCCTTCATTTTGAAATCCTGAAAATCAAAATGGCCCCAAATCAAGAAATTCCAGATTTACAGCAAGGACTTTGAGAAATATAAGAGCTGAATCCAAATTTCTCAGTTTCTCTCTAAAAATCAGGATCCTAACAAACAGCCAATGCTGATGTAATTCTGTTCCCAGTCAACCATAAAATCCCCTTCTTCAGCATGTACTGCATATGGACTATTCTTGAAAATTCTACCCAAATAAATGAAACCTTTGAGAAATTGAAATCTGAGTTCTGTTTCTAGGACCTGAGATCATTCATTACCAGAAAGCACAATTGCCAACAGGCTTGGAGAGGCAGCAGAGCCTGACAGCTGAGGCAGCAGGTGGGAAACCTGACACAGCCAGGTTTGGGAAGGCTGATTATGACACCCATGAGGGCTGGAGCCCCTCTGCTCTGGGGCCAGGCTGGGAGAGCTGGGGGTGTTCACCCAGAGAAGAGAAGGCTCCAGGGAGACCTCAGCGCCCCTTCCAGTGCCAAAGAAATCTCCAAGAGAGATGGAGAGGGAGTTTGGACAAGGGGGAATGGCTTTAAGCTGAAGGAGAGTAGATTTAGATGGGACATTGGGAACAAATCCATCCCTGTGAGGGTGGGGAGGCCCTGGCACAGGGTGCCCAGAGAAGCTGTGGCTGTCCCATCCCTGGAAGTCCCCAAGGCCCGGTTGGACAGGGCTTGGAGCACCCTGGGATCGTGGATGAGGTTTTTAAGGCCTTTAAGGTCCCTTCCAACCCAAACCATTTTGGGATTCTAGGATATCTGTCAGCACACAGTCACAAGAACCCCTCTTCTGCAGAGAATTTGGGGGAAAAGGCACTGTAAAATTGCAGAGCAAGGGTAGCATGGTCTGGAGTAGCTCGGCAGCTGCTGCGAAAGGCTCTGCCTGCAGCATTCCAGTGCCACTACAAAGAAGACAAGTGCTCCATTTGCCAGATCCCATCCTGGAGGAGGGCGGTGCAGTCAACTGAATCACTCCAGGAAAAGCAGAGCTCCTGTGCATTCACAGGGTTTTGACCAAGTGCCTCCCACACCGGGGAAGAACCCAGAAAACGGGATTTTTACACCCTAATTGATTGCCCAGTGTATGGCACAGCACTCCACTTCTGGGCATGTTTTTTTCTTGTTAATTTGGATAATATGTAGATTATCCTACCCTAAAGAGCTACTCTGGAGCTGTGCTGTGTCTAACACAATACAGTCTTGAGCTGCACTGGGGGAGGTGTTTCAATGACAGCAAAAGTTAGGGAGTATTTCACTTTTACGGATTCATATGTTAAAATAACGAGCTTTCCTACAGGAGAAAAAACATCAGCTTTTATAAAGAGTTCCCAGCAATAATTACAATTTTATTTTTTGCCACCTACAAAAAATGAATCACAAGCTATTTGTGGTGACAACAGCTTTTTGTGCAACTGCTGACAATTCAGGGAGAGTAGGGAGCCTGAATCCAGAGACTGACAACACCAACAAGTAAAATACCCATCCACCAAAAAAGCACTTAGCAAAATAATTAGTCTTAGCTGCTAAAAGAATAGCCTTACAAACAATAGTCAGGGACAAATTATTCACAGCTTCCTATTTATAGCATATGATTTTTTAAATGCTGTGTAGAGATACAGGAGCAAATACTGTAAGGAATATAACTTTATCAAGGAAAGTCCTGATAAGAGGTACTGTTTTATGACAGTGGAAAAGATGAAAAATTTCCTCTACAGTGCCATCTCTGCAAGAGAAGAGAACTCTCAACTTGTTTAAATGAGTTTGTTCTCTAGGAACTGGACCACAGTCCTTTGTTTCTGCAGAGACTTGGAGTGGCAGCTTCCACCACAAACCCTTCCCCTTCAGCTGTGAATAAATTACACCCTGTATCCTACAAATTGGCCTCCAAATAAACACCTTTTCATGTCTTTTTTCACAATGTGAACTGGAGCAGGTATTTTGTCCTCCAGGACCTTCACAAGGTTGCTCTGCATGCTCCAAGATCAGCTGAGATCCACTGTCCCATTATAAATGTCCACGTCCAGTGGAGCTTGTCTGGGCAGGATCCATCACTTACAGGTGGGTGAGGGATCAAGAAAATAGTTCCCAGCAGGAAAAAAAAGATAAAAAACCACAACAGCCTTTTAAAGACAGATGTGTTTTTTCTTATTATCCTTAATAAAAATTGACATATTGTGAATCAGAGTCTGACAGCCCTCTGTAGGCTGAGCACAGAGTTGAAGCTGATGGGACTTATTCTCAATTTATAGGTCTATATGTGCAAATAAAAGAGATACAATCTGGTGTGGCACCAACAAATCACTTGTCACATTTTCCACTCATACAAAGAACTAAGGAATGAATTAACATGTCACAAATGGAAGTTATTGATCAACAGATGACTGAAAGCCTCCTAGACATCTCCAGGCATGAATATGAATAAAACAAAAGGTGTCTTGGAGAAAGTCTTATTTAGACTATTGCATATCCAATTGGGAAAAGAAGAAACAAAAATATCATTAAGTTTCATTGTTTTGCTTACTTCCTTCCAGAAAGTTCAAATTTCCAAGTCTACACTGACCTGAAAAAATGAGGTAGGGGGAAAAAAAGTTACCTGTGCTGGGGAAAAGTTCTTTTTCATGTTTATTTGACACAGAAGTATAAGCTTATTAAAGCAAATTGAGTATCAGGTCAATTAAACTCAGTGCTCTTGGATCAACAGGTTAGATTAACGAATATCTTGCTGGTTTTATCCTGAATATGTAAAAATGAATGTGTTCTGTTCAGATCAGTCAGAAGCAAGGAGGATGGGGAGATGGTGAATAAATTCATTTTCAAAAATCCCTTCCAAAGGCAGGACCATAAAATGCCACTCTCTCCTAGTTTTTAAACATACCACTGAAAATTGGGGAATTAAACCATGAAGTGCTCTCTGGCTGGCCATAAATTTCAATTTTTCCCCTGCTTGGTGGATAATGATGCCTTGATAAGCGTCCTATTATTGATGCATCTGCAACATCTCTCCTCGTTCTGGAGCAGAAACTCCGCTCAGTAGCAGATGGTGGCTATTGTGTTTACACATCACCACTTTATGTTTGCCTTCTCTCACGTCTGCAGTAAAAAGAAAGCCGTAATTGAGTTTTTAATGGCTTTGCACATTGTTCATTAAGATTACATGAGAGTGTGCTGACAAGTGACAGCAGAAGGAACGAGGCACCACCGTGAACCCGCCGGCGTCACCCGGCAGACCTTGGCTGCTGCTGCCTCACTGCTGGCTTTGAAGAGCTGTGCTGCTTGAAAAGTGAAGTTACAGCAACCATTAAAGACTGGATGTTCACTTGAAAAGAAAGCTGTCAGAATGCTCAGCTGCAAAGTGAGACTTCTAAAAACTTGAAAACCAGGCTCAGGTATACAATGTTCTTTTAAAGAGCAAACTCCTTCCCAAACAGAAAGAAATGGGTTTTCCAGCAGGAGCACCAGCATGGTTTTAGACACTTTTTTGTTTACTGCCAAAGAACAACTCTATCTCCAAGAAAGTGAGTCTGACACCTGTCCTTGTTAAGGCAGAACAAAGCAACGTGGAATAATCTGGGCTGAAGGGGCCTCGGGCCAAGCCCCTGCTCAAAGCAGGATCAGCCCTGAGCTTATCACTGAGCCTTCCAAACCTCCCAGGAGGATTGCCCATACCCTCTGGAAAACCTGTCCCATTACTTCACTGCCTTCATATTCTTTTCCTTATATTCAGTAGAAAACCTCTCATTTCCAGTTAGATCCTTTGTCTCTAATCCTCCAGGCAGCTGCTGCAGTACAAACTTGGTATTCCGGATAACCTCCTCGTAAGAACAGATTTGTGAGGTGTCACTTTCCTCTGCAGGAGTGCTCTGACTCTTTCCCAGTATTCCATTCCCACCGGTTGAGGACTGGGATCAGTTCACAATCTCATACACTGGCCTGGAAGTTCTTTATCCCAGGTATTGCCACAGAAGGACAGATCAAAGCAAGGGGCCCCTCTCTACCTGTCAGCTAAGCAAGCCCGTGCCTTTCCTAGTAAGGGCTCCCCAGCCCAGGTTTTGGCACAACTTTTGGTAAAGCTCACATTTGTAACACTCTCAAGTCAATCTGAATGGCATGGATCAGATATTGAAAACTGTCTATGCTAAGTATGAAAAAATATTTTTAAGGAGAATAAAGAAAAAGTCCCTCTACCTCAACACTTGGTTTCCAGCAGTGACAAAGTGACCACTTCAGGCAGAACAGAAGAATCAGTGTCCTGTACAGCAGAATTTACCATTTCAAGCTTCTGACAATCAACAATGTCAAGATTTTTTTTTTAAAGTCAAAAGCTGCATCTACCCCTTTCATCAAGAACAGAATGACCTTTCTCGCATCGTTTTTGTTGAGTCCATCAGGAATAAGACTCTTGTCAACAAGTTCTAGAGTTTAATTATACATTGTGCTGGGGAAAAAAAAATTAATATTTCCAGGCACTTACTTGAAGCTACCGTCACTTAATCTGTAGTTCTTACTTGATGAAAATTTTTGATTACCTGCCTGCTCCACACTTCCCACATTTTTACATCCCTATTCACATATAGCAGTGGAACAAGGCTCAGAAATCTCTGCCCCTCACTGATGTACCAGAGGCAGCAGAATTTGTACAAACTCAGAATTTATGTATCTCATAACCACACCCCTTTTCCAAGCATTAGGGCAAAATCAGACCCATGGGTTTTATACCTCAAATGTGAGTCATACTGAATTAATCTACTAGTGAAGTAAAGTGTTTGATTCACTGATAAATATGAATATAAATGCCAAGTTGAGTTCAGTATCATTCATAAGGACAATTCATTCACTTGGGAAATTGTTGGATAAGAGGGAAGTATTTTTTAAAGAGACAGTCTACTATTTATAAAAGGCTTTCCTTCTGGAAATTAATGTCATGAAAAGACGTTGTTGGGGGATTTTTCTAAGAAAAATCTTCTCAGAACATGACTGATCTAATATTACTTCAAATATTTGCTGTAGTTATTTAAAGTGAAGCTTGTGACATAAATGCTCCACCAATCCTCCCTGAGAGATGTGATGTGTGACAAGGGAGGGGCTGGTTCGCCCTTTTCCTCGTGAGGGGAGAAGTTTGCAACTCTCTTGCTTTACATATTAAAAACCCCAGATAATTGTGGGACAGTACTCAGAATTAGGAAAACCAGGTTTCCCACAGGTTCGTAATTGCCAGCTGCAGACTTTTTCACTGATTCCACTGATTGACCCTAGTTGTTAATAAGATGTTCTTTTAACCTTGCAAGACTCTTTAAACCATCAAGTGAAAATAGCTCCTTCCCTGTTGTTAAAAGCATTTTTTTTGCAATGTAACTTTATGTACAAACTCCTGGTCACATCATTCTCTGGCCTTTTCAAGGACTGCCGGTGATAGAGACTGATAGGTTTGTAATATCAAGATAACATGCAGGACTCAGGTTCTGACTTCGTAATTCCCTCAGTGACAAAATGGGGCCTGAAGAAAATTAAACTGAAACATAAAGACAGAACTCTTAAAAACTGCAGTGAAAAGCAGCACTTGGGAGAGTGAGAGTATCCTGCACAGAAGAGGCAAAAGGAAATTTTTAAGCACAGAAGGGACTTTTCATTGCCTCAATTTCTTACCTAGGCATGACCTAGAATTGCAGGAAAACTGACTGTAACACCACAGAAATGACAAGGCAGAAAAAAATAAAAGCTCTTTCTCTGTTGCCTGTTTCTGGCCTCAGCTACAGAGCAGAGTGGTCTCCAGCAGTCTGGATTCACGCAGGAACCTGTCGGATCCAGTGTGGAGAAGAAGGACACAAAGGTTAATTCTCATCTGCATGGACACAAACATGGCTATGATACTTCACTACACTTCAAGATGACACAAAAACTTGTTTTAAAGACAGTTGTTGGGTCGGACAGTTCCTGAAAACATTGACATCTAATGTTTCTAGTGTGTAACAAGACACATAGTTTATCACAAAGATTCATGACCAAATTTCTCACTTTAGTGGTGCAAGGTGATCCCGCATTGCTTTCCACGTCCATCTCTAGAGCAGAGTCCTTCTCTCCTTAAAAATCACCATGAAGAACTGCTGCTAGATCAGCACTGCAATCACATTTGCCTCTTCATAAACAAACTCAAATTTTTATCTGCGACACAAACCATTGTCCATGAGAATTCAGGAGAGCACCACTGCTCTGCAGTTCCAGCCACGTGGTGACTGTTCTGCATATCAGAGAATCCCAGAATGGTTTGGGTTGGAAGGAACCTTAAAAACCTTTTCGTTCAACCCCCCTGCATGGGCAGGGACACCTTCCACGATCCCAGGTTGCTCCAAGCCATGTCCAACCTGGCCTCGGACACTTCAAGGGATGGGGTGTCCATATGCACAGCATATCTCATGCTTATCTCTAGAGACCACAGTTATTTCTAGAATTCTCTTCCCACATTTTATAAACTTTTCTTTAATAACAGCCTGGGTTCACGGAGAAGCAAAAAATTATGTGTGCTGCAGAATCAGAAACAATTCTATAAATCTCAACAGTGAAAAAACTTTTTAATAGACTCATTGCCAGAATTCAGTGTTGCTAAGGTCACTGCAGTAGTATCCTTCAACAGTGTCCTTATTCTATTATTTATAAACATGGTATGAATTGTTTGGCAATGCTATTAAAGAAAAAAGGGTCCATTAGCAATGGAGTTACACCAGTCTATCAGGTAAAGGCATTTGTAATAAAAATCATACCATTCTCTGTAAACAAAAGTCAAGAATTGTCTGCAAATTTAATTATCTTTGTTACATCATTATCTTTCAAAACTGATGAAAGTGCACACTAAACCCTGCAAACCGAACAGGTTTATTTGCTTTTTAATTCCAGCAGCCTGACAACTACTTATCCTACCAATCACTACGTTACCACTTTGGTAAAATGTAGGCAAATGATTTAAGCAGTTAATAATCTTCATGTTATTAAATGGGCAAATTAAAAAAAATAAGAGGAATGGTCATAATTCAACAGAGTATTTGCATTTAATGACATCAAAAATTCTGGTCTTAGCACCGAGGAGCTTTGTTACAGCTGAACCTTGAAAGAGAAGGCTGCAGGGACACGAGTCACAACCTCTGCTCAAAGACTCACACACAGATGCTGTTCCAGAAGGCTCGGGATTCAGCAGAACAGCAAATCTCTTCCTCTGATTTAACCTGTGCCATAACCTGCTGCCCAATGCACCTCTGTCTCTCATGGAAATGGCAGTATTTCAGTAAGCAGCTTCTGCTATAAACTCTCTCATTAAAACTTGAAGTTCGAGATATATAACTACAGAACCATAGAAAGGTTTGGCTTGGAAGGAACCTTAAAGCTCATCTCATTCCACCCCCTGCCATGGGCAGGGACACCTCCCACTATCCCAGGGTGCTCCAAGCCCTGTCCAACCTGGCGTTGGGCACTTCCAGGGATGGGGCAGCCACAGCTTCTCTGGGAAACCTTTGCCAGTAATGAGCATAATTTACACTCACATGCTAAATAACTCTCTTAGGGTGCAATACCAGCAATGAAGGTGTTCAGAAGTAATGGTCAGTAAAGACTTTTTGAACAACTGCAACTTACCCTGTATGCCTCAGCTTTGTGTTCAAATCTGGTGCTTAGTTTAAAAATTTCATTCTGTATCCTGTTGAAACCCTATGGTTAAAAATAAAAATCTCTTCAAGCAGGTAGATACAGGCTCAAAGAAAACATGGTTTAGGTTGATGACCACAAATAACTGAATAATTAAATCACTTACACCTCAGCCATTGAAACACTAGCTCTCCTCAGAGGGGGCAGCAAGAATAAGTCAAAAAAGCCTGCTGTTCCTCAGTAAAAAAAACTTTCAACAGAAACACATGCCTAAATGTCCGTGACATGCACTAAATCTGGATTAAAAAGTCAGGTTTCAAACGCTCTCTATCCCGGGAATGTCTGGTATATGTAATGGTGCAAAGACACAAAACTCCCCCATAACACCTGATTATCCTCACAGACTGCCTGTTGTGCATTATCCAGATCCAATGGCTGATCACTTAAACCATTACAAACTTAACAACAGTGCTTTGCCGGGGCAGCCTTTGTTCTCAACTTTTATTTGGTGTTTATTATTTTCCAACTCTGTTTTTACTCTGAACACCTTTTCATTTTTGCTTTATCCTCTCGTCTGACAACGTTTTAAAAGATAAAGGACACAGACTACAAACTCTATTCTGCCTCCTCCTCCCTTCCCAAAGATGCAGCCTCATTTGTGAGAGGTGTGTGGATGGATGGCTCCAGGTTCACAGTATGAAATTACTATTATAATAATAATTCATAATTTAATTTGGTTTCATTTGGCTACTCTAAAGCCACTGAGATTGAATCCTCTCAGGTGGTTACCCCGGGCTGTTCAAGGTTCTCAGGCTCAAGTCTACTCTGTCTGAAAAAACCTCTGTCTCCAAACACCATCAGCTGAGACAGCTCTACCCAGAGCTTCCTGCTCGTGGTAAGTTAATAAACCGTGCTTATCTTCTTGCTGTTATGTTTAATTAAAACTGACAGGAAATCTAAATTGCTGGGCCAGTTGGACCCTAAAGGTTGAACCAACGAGGGCTTTGTGGAAGTCACTCTTGAATTGCCTTTGGCATCAGCCAGGCAGCTGCCAGAAGTATATTGGTGAAAACATCACTTTCCTGGGAAGCACTGAACTCCAGAGTTCAGGCACATATTTATTTTCCATACACTGGGCTCTTTGTTTGCTTAATCATTAAAGACAAATAGCTAAATGTATTTTATTACATAATTCTAGAGTATTAGGAGCGGTTTACATGTCAGCCAGAATTAAATATCTCATTAGCAGGCATGCAGCTACATTGCCAGCCAACATTTCTGGTCTCTGCAGCTTGGGTAAAATTTCCATATGTTTTGTATATGTAACATTTTCTAGGAAACTGCAGAGGGATTATTACCTTTTCTGTTTGTGACAGAAAGCACACATTAAATGTAACGCCAAAAGGCAACTAAAGCAGAACGCTGTCTGAAGAGGAATTGTGTCTTCAACAGTTTGTTTTTACATAACTCTCTTCTAACCATATGGTCACTTCTGTGTGCATTTAAGAAATCAACACTACAGCTCTAAACTCAGAATATGTTAAAGGTTATATGCTGAGTTATTTTTGCATCAAATTTTCAACTTTCACGAGCTCCGTTTCCAAGCACTGGGTGCTGCTGAAGTCACTGCTGCTATTCTGGGAGTACTGCAGTACAGCCAAGGATGGAATTTGGCAGAGGGAATTCAAAAATAATTCAGGCCATCTCACGAGCCACCACAGAGTGTGGCAGCACAACAATTTCTCAAAAGGAGCAGCTCAAAAGTGCCAAAGCAGAGGCTGATGCAGACCACAGTGGAGGCGTGTTGGCACAGGGGGAAGGAGCCTCAGTCATTCCAACCCACGCCTTCACCAGCTGTGATCACTATCATTTGCTCATTCCCATGGGAGCTCAATTAGACCAGATTTCTCTTCTGAACACGATGTTTGTTTGCCTATCTTTACTCTTGTTATAACTACAGCAATCTAAACAGGGGGCCTACTACCAGCACCCTCTTTTTCAGGGGGTGATTTTCCAGCTGAAGGTTTCTGACTTATATGTCAAAAGAGAAAAGGAAATGCCCCGTTGAAGCAGCTCAGTTGCCAACAGTGGCCAGTCCTGGTGTTCAGAGAACATGCCTAAGTCTCCACAATAAAAGACTAATTTAATCCAAATAGACGTTTCTCCACCAAATGATTAATTTGGCGACTGCTTCACACCACAAGACAGTATTTGTGCTTAAAGAAATCTCAAGCCCTGTAGTTACAATTCAAGGTTATTAAGCCAGATCCATCATTACACAAAAGTCTAATCATTATTTAAGGAAACATCTGATAGTTACTGCAACTTGACAAGTATTTTTGCTCAAATAACTTGACAGTTGTGTTTGGCAAGAAAGCATTTTTTTGAGTAGCTTGATACACACTGCCTTTGAGCCACTACATACTTGCCCCTGTTTTAATCAAATAGGCTCAGTACACTTAAAGGACAAATGATTTGCAGTATTTCATCATGTTTCACTTCTTGATCTTTTTGATGTTAGGCTGAAACAGGGTTACCAGTATCTACAAAGGCTGTTACTCACATGTGCTTTTTGAGCTGGATGCCTGTGTAAATATTTTTTACTAAATTGCCCAAAAATACAGAGAGATTTATTTCCTGTGGACTGCAGTTCATTTAGAAATGAACAGCGTTATATGCATGTTGTTAAATTTTTATTAGAAACTAATGCTATCTACTGAATCACATTTTCTGGTCCAGATTTTCCTGCTGCAAACCAACAGGGCAGGACACTACCAGAACCATTCTGAGCTCTGCAGGTGATGGCAGATGGACTTTGTATAACTGCTTGGATGGAAACTTCAAATGTGGTAACTGCTGAGTTTCTTCATTCATCTAAATCAAACTTTTTCCCCACGAGGCAACCATTCCATGGTTCCTGCCACAGAAAAATGATTGGTTTACATGGTCATGAATGCCCTGGGTTTGCAGAATTCAGTGTTCACCAGGAATCAGGAGTTCTTCGTGAGACCCTACCCCTAACCTGCCCCAAGTTAATGAGCTTTCAAGCTCATGTTCCTCCATCTCTCCACAAATTTGTCTCTCAGTGCCACTCTACTTGTCTAATTGTCCCTATTCTCTCACAGAATGTAATTTAAAGCATTATTAAGACAGACATTTGGGCCATCAGTTGTTAACCCTCTGCCACATTTGACTATTTGCTCTCCCTACTGGCCTTCAAAACCCACAGGGAACTTTGTTTCCCCCTAAAGATTATTGTATGTAATAAACTCTAAAACTCTGAAACTCTATCTCAAAAGCTTTAAAATCCCTAGTAAATCCAGTTTTAATCCATTGTTGCACTGGCACAGTGATTTCTGCACAGTAGAAAGTCACAGTTTTCCTCTGCAAAGGTTCTGTTGGTGAGTCTGCCATGCTGGAGTCACCCTAAGTGGATCCATCTATTTATTATTGCCTCTATCATCTCCCCCCTCCAAGCTTCCTAGAATCATCCCATTTTCTTTTCTTTAAGGAAAAAAATCTAACTGGTCAATCCTTACTGGTCAATTAAACAGCTTTGAAAGAAACACATCAGCAAAGCAGCCACTTCACTTGATATTTTCCTCAGATGACCAAAATTGTTGTTCCTCACCAAAACAGTAACTGCTCCTTTGCCCTAGAGTGCCTTGGTCTGGTACCCATGAGAAAGTCCATAAAAAGACAGGGTAATTTCTACAATTAAGACTAGTGCAAAGTAGTCATTTGGACCTTTTGAAGCATGCATTCTTCTCCAAGTAAAGCAGCTAATTACTGATATTCTCACAGACTCATCAGTTCTCATTTCCTGCAACCAGGAGATTTAAATAAACCTGGAGTCTCCTATTCTTATTCTGAAGTTCTCTCTTCATCCCAATTTGAAGTGTCTACACTGCAGATTGAAATTATTCTTAGTAGACTCCTTTCCATTTTTTACAGTAGAATGCCATTTTTATCCTCAAAGTTTACATTTACTTGAAAGGCTGAGAGAACTGAGGGTGCTCAGCCTGGAGAAGAAAAGGTTCTGGGTAGACCTTAGAGCCCCTTCCAGTATCTTAAGAGGCTCCAAGAGAGCTGGAAAAGAACTTGTGAGAAGGGCTTGGAGTGCCAGGACAAGGGGGAATGGCTTTAAACTGCCAGAGGGCAGGGTCAGATGGGATTTTAGGAAGAAATCCTTCCCTGTGAGGGTCGGGAGGCCCTGGCACAGGGTGCCCAGAGAAGCTGTGGCTGCCCCTGGATCCCTGGAAGTGTCCAAGGCCAGGCTGGACGGGGCTTGGAGCAACCTGGGATAGGGGAAGGTGTCCCTGCCCATGGCAGGGGGTGGGACTGGATGAAGTTTAAGGTCCCTTCCAGCCCAAACCATCTCCGGATTCTGTGCCGGATACACATCCAGATACACATCCAGATCCACACTACAACTGGCACAGACTCATCCTAATTTTTCCACTGAAAGCAAAAGGAAGATCTGCAAGTACTTCAGTAAAAGAGCAGCTCTCTGACACACTTTCAATTCATTAATTCTATTTATCAAAATTATTGTAGTTTAAGCAGGTATAAAACATTTGGGGGGGATTACACATTTTACTCATTAAAAGACAAAGAATACCAGGAGATGTTCCTGGCATAAATAGGAATAAAAACTAAAATTCTAAATTAAATGTGTTGGAACAATATAAAAGATTGAGGCTTGATTGGGTGTTAGGCAATTACAGCAGAGCATTTCAGATGGCCAAGAGGTAAAATGGAAACTTCTGTCATGTATTAGAACCTGAATGCAGCTTCAGTATTGGCACGACTTCAAAAGGTAACAGAGATTTTTCCACAGGCAAGGCTTATCCTACAATTCCAGCACTTTGTAGTTGAAACAGGTTATAAACACCTTGTGTAGAAGGAACTCAAATTAAAAGACACTTGAGCAGTTCTCTCGGGTTCTGATCCTGCTCTAAATGACCCAGACAAATGAACCTTCCTCCTGAACTCAGCATGATCAGCATCAGTGCCAAATTATTAACAAGCATTTTCTCAGTAGGATTATCTATCCCTGAAAAATAATTACTCCTCACGGCCTCGCAAACAAACAAACCATTTATGTAGGATTTACACTGAGCTAACTAGAATTCTCACAAATTCCTACAAACAGGCTGACCTTCTAAGCATGCAGATGCAATTAAACTTTCAGTTTTCCCATTAATCCCTACTACATAAATCTAATTCCTCATCATATTCCTACTCGTCCCAATTTAATACATCAAACTCTACTCTTACTGAAGAGTTGTGTTCTAGACAGCTTCAAGAGTCATTGTTCTGACATGGAGTTTGGGATGGAGATTTTCCTAACATCCACCTCCTGTTCATTTTTAGAACCCAGTTTAAACAGTCAGGTGAGTTTCTAGCAAACCAGGATGATTTAAATGCAGCTTTTCACTCTAAGTTCCAGCTAAGAGTTGAAGGAATAGAATTCACATCCCTTCCTCCACATACAGACACACAAACGTGCACCCCAGCTTCCTGTCAGCCTCCGGACATGAGAATTTTTAATCCACTGACAATGTTGTCATTCTGGATGTACATTAGATTTACCAAAATCAAACACTGTGTGACAGATTCTCACTGTACTTTACTGCCACTGGAAATGCCACTTGGTGTCACTCCTTTGGTTTTCTTGACAACACCAAACTAAGCATTAAAGGGATGCCTCGCTTGTAAGAAAATACAGCAAATTCTCTTGATAAACATGTGTGTGTCTGCATGTCATACAGCTACAAGTTGCTGATATTTCCCTGAAGTGATTAAAGCTCTCAGATCTCTTCATGCAGGAAAACTACCCTGGTAAGTTTATCTTTTGCAGATACACCCCCCAAGTCTTCAAAGTATTTGTCAAATAAGTGTTCAGAACTCTCTTCTGATCTGTGCAGAACACAGGTAGCACAACAATCAGCAGGATACTTTAACCAAAACCAGCTTGGCTTAAGAAGGCAACTCAAAAAGAAAACTGAGTGCCCCTGTTGTTTTTCAGATTGCACTCAACCAGACAGCTTTGCAGGAAAAAAAAATCTCAGGAGAAATAAGAAAACATCTTCAAATGCATAAATGAATAAGATTTCTTCCTCCAACAGTTTAATACAACATAAAACATATCATTACAAAATCTTGTTTATTAACATTACTTAAGTTTGCAGCACAGTCCAAAAAAAACAGGAAATTAAAAATGCAGCAGTGTTAACAGCAAAACCGTGGGACACATCTCGAACAACTCACACATTTTGACTGCTACTGGTGTTAACTCCACGGGCACTAAAGCAGGGTCAGCAAACATCCTCCATCCATAGGTACTAGAACACACTCCACTCACAGATGAAACCCTAATAAAGAATAAACCATAAAGCGTATACTCCTGAAAAGCATCTGCTGAAACAACCACCATGTTTATCACAGAATCACAGGGGGACTTTAAGGGACTTTAAGGATCATCTAATCCCAACCTGCCCCTGCCATGACAGGTAGGCAACAGCAGCTTTTCCCTTGGAAGTTCTACTGACACATCATCAGAGCAAGCTGCATAACTTGCTCGTGACTCTGTCACTCACAGAGATCACTGCTGTGTTGAACTCACTGTGCGGAGTAACCTCATCAGACCCAGGATGTTTTCCTTTAAATGAGGGTGCATGTGCAGGTAGCCAACTGTATTGCCAGGATAATCAACTTGTCAGGAACAATGGTGTCAGATGCTGATAACTTGAGTATTTCTCAAACGACCAAAATTTCTCAAAAAAAAAAAAAAAAAGGATGCAAGGACATTTAGCCTACCTCCTCTCCTTATTCGATAAAGCACTGAGATTCACTGATACCTCAAGTTTGGCATCTTAATTGTGTCAGTGATCTGTGATAAGTCAGGACAGAAGAGCTCAGTGCTGTTCCACACACAGAACTACGCCCTTCCCAACTCTCAGGCACTGGGAAGAATATGTTGCATTTAAACAAACACTGTGTCTAAAAGAACACTAAAAATCTGAACATCTGAAGACACAGTCCCTCTTAATGCTCTGCTCAAACAGGCTCTGCAAACACACCATTTTCAGTGGCTGAGTAAGAAATGTACTGACATGGATCACTTCTGGTTGGGATGCAAATATAGAAACTACCTGTGGAAAAAACAAAGCTCTTTTCCACCTGTTTAGTGTCCTCTGACACAGAGCCCCGTGATGTGAACCACCAGAGGAACCGGGTGTGGGCAGCCCTGCCACCTGACAATTTCTTTGCAGTTCTGCCTAGTTGTACTAGCGGGAAGAATCCAATTTCCAAATCTGCAGGCAGTCCATTTAAAACACACCTTTCCATTTAGAACACATACCACTTGCAGCCTGTGCTTTCCTGATACACAAATACGTTTTACCCTCGTAAGGCAAAGGCGCAGCATATTCCCCTACAAACTGGTTACATGCCCTAGATGTGCCTCTGCAACTCAGATATCTTTATGAAATTTTGATTTCATGGTGCTGTAGATACCACATGCTAACTGTAAGAATCTTATCCTACTTTTTTTTTTCTTCTAAAATATTGGCTCCATTATTGTACCATTTTAAACAGTTCAAGATTTTTCAGTCAGTGAATTGTGACAATGCATAAATGAATTAACAAGAATTAAGATAATTTGCCCCATTTGGCTCAGTTTCTATTTTGTATTCACACAGCCTTTATGAAGGGGACTAATTTGGAAAAACAGCAGAGTGTAATTTCTTTCTGTTCCCAGAATCAGCCAAACTCAGCATGCAACTCTTTCCCTATCAGTTTTATAAGAGCTGTGTTTCTAAAACATATATCCTTAGCCCTCCTGGAATTCTCTGGGTCATTAACATACTTATTTATCCCTAAAATATTTTTATTACACTGGAGGGTAAAAGATTATTTTAACCACTTGTTATTTAGGTAATTACCCGTCAAGTCTACTTCATACACAGTGGTGCCAGAAATCAAGCATCAAAAAGGATCTAAAATTCCACATAGCACCAACTTCTGAAGTAATCTGGGGAGGTTTGGGGGTTTTGTTTTGGTTTTTTATGAAAGTCTGGCCAGCCAAACTGTCACATTAACAGCATCACGTGTTTCCAAGGATTTTGACCAACACTGTGACAGAACTGAAAACTAAAGACACAGCCCATGAACTGCAGCACTGTCAATGAAAGGAAAACTTGCTTTTTCAGTAGAGCATCCACACTCCCCACAGCTCCTGGCACCTTTAAACTACATTTCATACTGCAGGTACAGTTCCCAAGGCCATGCTGCTTGTCCATGTCTGCATTCTGAGGGATGTGCCTGGATTTGGGTGCCATCCCTGCCCATGGCAGAGGGCTTGAAACTAAGTGATCTTTAAGGTCCCTTCCAAACCAAGCCATTCTATGATTCTCAGATTTCATGTACTCATCCACACAATTGTACAGTCAACATCTCAAGGATGTTTATAGGATGTGTTAAAATGTGAAGCACTACTTAACTGCAACTTTAAATTAAGTGTGAATTTAATTGCTCATCAAGCTCTCAGAGATGTTGTTATTAGTACTTTGATGCCCAAGATCTTCTACAGGTCAGTCAAGCCACAATCTCTGGTTTTCCCTCCTCAGCTGGTGCTTCCAAGCACCAGGTGCAGTGTGCCAGGGGAATTTCCAGACAAGGATAGGGAGGGCTGGACACCCGGTTCCAGGGAGCTGCTGCTCTCTTACTGAACACCTGCTCACTCATCTTTTCCACGCCAAGCATCTCCCCAAAAACCAAAGTCCTCACAAACATTCAAACCACACACCTTATGTCAAATTCCAAGTATTTTACCCGACACTGTGGCAGTACTGACTGAATGCTAATGACACTGACAACAAAGAGCAACTGAAGAAGTTTTAGGGTTATTATGCAGGCATAAATCACAAGAAAAATAAATTCTATCCAGCTACTGCCTTGAACTTCTCAGCTGTTCCAGCTCAGACCATGCCCTTGCTAAAGCCACCGGTGAGACCAGAGCCAAGGAGGAGGCAGGGGCAGGGCAGGGTTCTTAGGACTCATTCCTCAGGTTTCTCACAGCCAGGGAGGTGTAAAATGACATTTACACAGCCAGGGTGGCCACAGAGGAAACCACAACCTGGCTTTGGCCTCGAGCCTGTCAGCCCCACAACCAGGAGTGACTCCCATGGCTACTGCTGGAGTGCAGCCACGAAATCAGCTCTGCTGCTGCCTCCTCCTGCAAACCTGCCAGAGGCTCCTCAAAAATCAACACTTTTCTAATAAATGTAAATATTGAGAGAACGGTTCTTCCTTCAAAGCAAAGACAGGGTGAACATTAAGGTCAACCTGAAATTAGTCCTATTGTTTTACATTTCAGCAGTCTGAAACTGTGGGTTTTACTTCAGATAAAGAATATAAAAATTGACAGATCCCACTTGATAAGCAACTAATTAGTGTGGTATTTTCTCTTTAGATTCAGCTATGCTTTCAAATAAAATAGTACAAGAAACCTTCTACTGAACAGTTGCAGTACAACACCTTTCAGAGAAACCCTTCTAAGGCTGGGTAATTAGTTAGCAACCTTGAAACCTTCAAACTGAAGATGTTTTAGGCTTATTATACAGGGAAAAAAAAAAATCACAAGAAAATGAAATTCTATTCAGCTACTGAGAATCACAGCAGAGTTGCTACTGCCCAAAGATGTGCTACCAGAGAATTTGTTGCTAAGACAAGTTTTAAATAAGCCAAGAATCTGAAGGTCACCTCCAAGACCATAAAATTCAGAACTTCCTTTCTTTCTTAAATCAATAGACACATTCCTGATGTTTTATTGTCCTGATAACTTCATCAGGGAGTTGCCCCTTACTGCCCTGAAAATGTCACAAATTTGAAAGCAAATACAAGTGGGAAAGGAAAATAAGTTGTCCTCCTTCCCCAAAGAGTCCAACCAGCTCAGCTTCCCTCATTAAAGGCAAACACAACAGAATGTGCTCCCTAATTAATGGAGAGACAGGTCCTTACTGTTCTGAAGTCAGGATTGCTCAGATCTTTTACCCCACCACAGAGTGTAGCAGCATAATTCACTCCCTTATGACAGGCTTAGGGAAGAGTACACACTTTTATAGCACTTGCTGGAGTATGTGCTGATGCATATGTTTGTGAGGAAACATGGATTTATCTTGTTCTTTCCATATAGATTTTCTTCTATTGAATGAATAAGTTATTAGGATAACAATAGCCAAGCCCTTCTCCACTCATAACAAGGCCCTTCAAGGCTAATATTGTCTGATCTCAATATATTAACTCATAAATTTTATTTTTTAATTTTTTGGAGGGCTTTTAATTCACAAGGCATCCAGGTGCTACAAATAACACCTTGTTAATGCAAGCAGCATACATACATACGTATTGATTTTCTATGCTGAATAATGACATAGAAAAGAAAAAAAAACAGAATATCTTTATGTCTCACTTGAATCTTTGTTTGAATTGGCCACCAGTATTATGTGCAGCAGCTGTTTAACCTTGCTTTTTGGCACCTGATGGAAGAATATCCCAGAGATTCCTTGAGAAATTAGGGGATTACAGAGTGATCACTATGCTCCAAACCCTGTGTTTACTTGCCTTTTCCCTGTTTATTGGTATATTCTATCAGTTCTGCTCACAGAGTTCAAGGAGGACTTAAAACACACTCATATCTGTTAAAAATCCAATTACAAGCATATTCCCCAGTCCTGACATGCTACCAGAGGATTTCAAAACCAAGGGTCAGACTTTGAGCCCCACTTATTAACTTGTAAGCCAGTTGTGGGAGCTGGGCAAAAGATCTCAGTGCACACTGTGTCAGCCAGTTCAAAGAACCAAGTCCTTTTCATGAACTCTGATGCAGTAAGGACAAAGGAGGTGATAATACACCAGAAATTATTCAGATATCTCAGGGGTTCAGCTGCTTCTGCCATTCATGTGCCAGCTGCTTTCCTTGCCCCTTAAGGCCAGAGTTTTTCTGCTTATTGCTACAACATCAAAACCCAAACAAACATAAAACTGTAACTCCCTGGAAGATTTAATCTCAGCAAGGGTGATGTTATGCTCGGCAAAATGAATAAATCACTGATATTCTCATACTCTCCTGGTATGAAGAATCTCTCAGGGAGGAAAAAATCCACAGGAAAAATGTAAAAGCATGACGAACACCCAGTTCTTCGCACCAGCATTCCATGCAGGATCAGCTTTCCATGCCATGCTGCTCTACAAGTCCCTGTAAGGAATGTGACAGCACACGCTTTGCATTACTCTGCTCACAAGGGAGCAGGATCTTGGGCAAGTCAGGTAAGTGGCCACCCTGGTGTAAACGAGATTTTATTTAGCCCATCAGGCCATCTGTTGAAGAAAAGATCGTGGAGGTCAATGTCTCAGCTCCCTGTGCAATTCTGGCAGAAGGGTTTGGATGCCAGTTGAATTCCTGACCCAGCTATGAAATAAATGAAATAAAACAGGTTTGTTGTGGGGGTGTAGAGAGGATTACACAAGCCTGTAAAAGTCACTGCCATGAGAAGGGGCTGAACAAAACCCTGTGCACAAGGGCTTTGCGCAGTCACATGGACATTCTCTCATTTATGAATTATTCACCAATCCAGCTTGACACCTTGGAAATTGTCTGGGCTCTCTAACAGCCTAAATCCTGTATGTGGCATTTTTCAGCGGATGGGTTGCTCACTATTCGTTTCTGCTCATCACAACATGTGCCTCCAAGCAACAAAAGCACTGCTGCTATTCCTGGATTGGATCACGGAGCCTTTCACAAGTGGGGAACAACTGCTCCCACAACAAATAGCAAATATCAGAGGCATTTTTTTCAGGCAGACTCTGAAATTGTCAGTAACAGCCACTTGTCCAAATTTCCAAGCTTCCCATCTCCTAAAACCTCAAACTTACTCACATTGTGACTGATTTTCCAATATTTCTCTTGCTCTGCCCAATTTGATTTTTATTTGGCCTTGATCAAGTGAATAAGATGAACATCCTTAGGAAGGCATGAGAACCATCAGCCTCAGCAGGGTCAGACAGGGGTGACAGAGGGAGCACACAAGCAGATTTTGAATGGACTGAGCAGCCTTGGGAGCTGGGGAAGTATTTACAGAAAAGACCTGTTTTTTCAACTGCTGAGCCAACCTTTTTTTTTAGTGGCAGAAAGAAACACCAATCTGGCCTTAGTGATAGAACTAATCTGAAAAAAACCATATAACCACTGACGCACAGGGAAGAAAGACACAGCAACCAACACACTCCCAACATAGTATGTGAACAGCAAAGCCTTGCAAGAGTTTTAATTTTAAAAAAAATATTCTAATAAAAGCAATGTTTTATTTTGCTTTTTAATGTTTTGCATTTGGAAGATACAGTATTAATCACCTTAAAAGTATTTGTGTTTTAATGGGTTTGGGGTCTGAAATAAAAAAGGCTGGCACAGGTTGTCCAGAGGAGCTGTGGCTGCCCCATCCCTGGAAGTGTCCAAGGCCAGGTTGGACGGGTCTTGGAGCAACCTGGGATAGTGGGAGGTGTCCCTGCCCGTGGCAGGGGGTGGGACTGAATGGGCTTTCTATGATTGTGACAAATCTTTAATTTAGTGCCCAATTCCAAGCTTATTTTAAGGAATGTTTGAGCTGAGGCCTCAATTGCACTACTGAGCCTGATGCTTCTCTCAGGAACTCCTTTACCTTTTCATTCTACTCTGACCCTTTTGCACCAATTCAGCCCATGGCATCACCCAAAGGTGCACGAAGTCCTGACTCCTACATCTCTCCACGTCTTTTTTTCTCCCTAAGAAGACAAGTTCTTGAACTTACTGGAACAGAAACTTGCCCAATATCATTGCAACAACATGGAATAGGTCATGACTTAAGCTGGCATCCTACACAAATGTGCTTACAGATCATCACCCTGGGTGTCAGTAGCAGGGACAGTCAGCTGTGCCTCACTACCCATGGGGATCTGGGACAAGAACATCCCTACACTGCAGCGTCTCCACCGTCACCATCTCACACAGACATCAAAAACGTTTATGGGTTCTTTTATGTCAGCTCAAAAAAGAGCACCCAAGCATGGAAACACGTACTAAAGTTTTCTCTAACAGCTATTTGGAAACAAGTGCCAGCACATATCGCAGATGCTGTTTCAAAACATGGGTGTTTTAGGGCTTTTTTAAAAATTCTAACACATTTCTAAAGTGTGTTAGACTGTGGTGCAGCCTCTGCCTCGACAGAGAACACAGCTGAGGACCAGGAGAAAGACAGGGCTATTAGAGTTACATATGTCGCTCGTGAGGGGGATTTTAGAGTTACACGTGTCACTCCTGGGAGGGGATTTGTTCCTACAGTTACCACAGATCCTCTCTGTGCTTCCCGACGGGAATCTTTATGTCCTGCATTACACTGTGTCATTTTCTAGTTTTTGACATGGTTTAGAAAATTCAATTTCAGCTGTAAAGTCACAAACAAATACCTCTGCCAAGTCCTATTTCTGTAAAACATATAGGGATATCTGCCTCCTATCACACCATTCTTTTGCAGTTTTTCACTCAGCTTTAATTTGCTTTTTAACTCATTCATTTTTAACACATTCAGCCACGTGCCAAGACTGGGGCAGGCTGGGGAAGCACAACTGCATCCTTCAGATTGGCACTGGAGATTCTGGACATTCAGGTGCACCAGGCCAGGTGAGGGAGGCTAGAGTCAGGCATCGCCACAGAAAGAGTCAACAGGAAAACTGGAATTCAGAACAACCTACATGGAAATACATTAAGGCCCCGTGTAGCCCTGTCTGTTCCATCCCTCAGCAGCAGAAAATGCCTATATATATATATACACACACACACACAGATATATATAATGCATGAGTGTGCAAAGGCTGTGTGTATATACACGCACGCAATAACTATGTGTACAGTCACTGGACACTGATGCATAACAGAGTACTCCATCAGCTGGAAATAACTGCAAGGAAAAGAAAACATTGCCACAAAACACCATTAAGTACCAAGACACCCTCTGACCTGGGGTATCTTGATAAATAATTTGTGTTTATGCAGGGTTTTCTGGGGACGTGAAAGGAAATGCACCTCCCTTCCCTGGTTGTCTACAGACCTCGTCTGGCCACAAATGAGCTTAACTCTGGATGTTAATTAATGAAGACAATTGCTTTTAAATTGCAAGTCCACATTTCTGTCAATACTTAAAATTATATCAAATGTTCAAAGATATTAATTATTTTTTAAAAGAGCATTACAAGTAGGCAAAAGACTTTAAATAAATGTGGGGCACAGACAAGCCAAGCCATCAATTTCTCCTGCAATTTCAAGCATATTATTTTACCCAAATATTTATAATGGGTGCACTGATCTATCTCATAGTTCCACTAATTCCACATTTTCAATTTTCTCCCACCTAGTTTACTGTCGGCCTTGACTCCCTCGTGCAGGTTGCTTTATTTGTAGTGGAGCTCACAGCTGATCCACACCATATGCTGAAGTAGAAGTTATTCAAATCCTTTGCAACATTTAGAATGCGCTAAGATATTATGTCCTTTGAAAAGCACCATGAATGAGAAAGGTTGCAGAATGGGAAAAGATACTTTTTTCTTCTATGGGAAAACAGCTGCAGTTGACAGAGAAAAGACCTTCAAGAAAAAAATTAAATCCTCAACTGTTGCAGACTGGCCAGGCTCCAAGAAAGCTGAGAGAGATCAGAGACATACTGAAACCACGATGTGAGAATGGAAAACCAAACCAAACACCCCACAAACCAAACCAGAAAAGCCCACAAAGGTCCATTCAGCTTCAGTTTAGCATAAGGAGACAACCTTGGCTTTGTTATTTGCAAAGATCGTACAATAAGCACAGATCTTTGACGTTTCTCACATGTAATTCCTTCCTGGCTAATGGGATTTAAGATCTCATTGTAAGGGGTCAACCTCAAGTGGCAAAGTGACATGGAAATGTTTGTGATAAAATCATCCTATGACAGCGAACAACCCATCTCTTCCTTAAAAATTATCCTGAAGGCTCAGATGCTATCCTGGATTTCACCAAAACCCACCAGTTTTTTGGCAGTTCTTTGCTGATGCCCAAGAGTTTCAGGGTGCCCATCTTCACCCTTCTAAGGGACTCCTTACTGGAAGAGGCAGCAGCCCACGGTAGGAAGGTCTCCAAGGGGCCAGGTTACTCCTCACAACACACTTCTGGTGGCCAGCTGAAAACACACTGAAAGACAAAGAGACCTCCAAACTGTGGCCCTTCTACCCTCTGTTAACACCACAGCTCCAGGTGACAGCAGCCATCCCCCACACTGGTAAATATTTTAAAAAATCACTTGGTGTAGGAAATTTAACTTTTTTTCCTACAGTAGAACAATTTTCCAAGGAGATACAACTAATCCAATAAACATAGGTGTTGGATACTGCACGGTGTCTTCTCAAAGTGAAGTCAACTTGCTCTGTGAAACAGTCACGTGTGAGAAATGATGGAATACTTGCCACTGGAGAGTTTTCAAGGGAATTACAAAAATATTCAACATCCAAGGATTAAGAAGGGCAAACAAATGGAAAAGGACTCCCATCATTAGTGTCCAAAGAACAGGGTCATAGACAGGGCTGGTTTTATTCTGCTCTCAAATATTACAAGACAATTTTACATTTCAGTAATTGCACACCTGTGTACAGACGTCAAAATCAACCCGGGAATCTGAAGCCCACATTCTGGGAAAATTTACAGTTTCATGAACAAATATAATGCTTAGATATTTCCTTTTTGCCTGCAAGAATTAGTTTGGAAACATAGCAAAAAAAATTAAATGCTTTTTTAATAAAAGAATCAATATTTATGGCTTTGTTTTATTTACTGTTTATGAAGATGCTTTTGTTAACTCTGATCCACCAAGACAAACAACAATCATTCCTTCAGGACAAAGCAACGTCTTCACAGCCAGAAAAACATCATCAGTACAAGTGAAGTGTTGAAAAATTTGACATATAAACAATAAGCATCTAGACAAGCTAATAAACACAACGTCTCTTAAAACCAACACCAAAGATCCATGAAATACTCGTCCACCCAGAAAAACACACAGACTGGTCAAATGTCACGTTTAGAATTTACAGGATGTACAAACACATTGTTTTGCAGTTTAAATGGGTGATTAATGTGTAATTAAAGCAGTCAATCCAAGAGATAAAAGAGAACCGAAAACCACAATAGTACCATAGATGATGCCACGTATGCTGAAGCAAATTCCTGTAAGAATGCTACACCTCTAGAACTGCCACTGATTCTGGGGAAAGGTCCAGCTCAACAGCAACACCACAACAATGCCCAGTTTTCAGTATAACCTCAGAGCCTTTCTCTCCCCTCTTCTTTCCCTCTCAGCCTGGATTTTCAGCAGTGATCACAGCAGCCACATGAACTTCATAATCTCCACCCTCCAACACCATTCCAACGAAGTGAGAAGAGTTTAGATGCATAAAACACTATTGCAAAGGAAGTCTGGTGGAAAGCTGCTTCCCTTTCCCTCCTCACACTGAGTGACAGCTTAGCCAGTGTTTTACAAATACTTGGAGATTTACCCTACACTTCTCCTTGAAAGCCTCTACTTGGTGCATTTCTCTTAATTCCAAGGAACTGTGATTAATGCGCACAGCCCTTTCTCACCCCAGCTCACAGTGCCTTGTTCTTACAGGTGCCACCAGCTCAGATGTTCCTGGAGCATCTGCACGTTTTATTCCCAGCAGAACCTCTTTCTCAATCAATTAGCCCCCATTAATCCTTTTCCCACCTCTATTTTTCAGAGGCTATTAAACTTCTATTTTTCAAACATCCCTAAATACTTTTACATCCTCAGAACCCCAGATCACCCCAGTTTCACCTTTGTTGTGCCCTCATCTCTTTTCTAGCAGCTTTTCCATAACAGGGAAGCTCCACTTCCTGCAGCCACCCCAGCAGCCCTGACAAGACAGGTACAATTTTCCCTCACTCTGCTCATTCATTCCACAACTTGTTTGCCTTTTATTGTGCTTTTAATGCTGCTGAGCTATGCATTAAGGCAACAGTTTTACCCTTTATAACCTTTTTTCTATTACTGCTCTTTTTTTTTTTTTAACTGTATGATTACTTCCATTCCCCTTCTTTTCAGCTTTTACATCTTCATTGCCTCATGTTTTCCACAATTCCCAAACCACAGGTTGCTTTAACCTCTGGGCAAGAGCAAGTTCTAATATTTTTTTATTACTTTGATTATAAATAACCTTTATACAAAACCTAAAATTTGTATTTTCAGAATCTTGCTACACACTTCCCAGTCATATCCCTGTAAGAAATTCCACAAGGCAATTCCTGGAGTTTTCATTTTGACCATTTACTACATAGCAAAGGAATAAAATGTGTACTTAAGCCCAGCTCAAACACAGATTTCAGGTCTTCAGCGGATTCCTCCTCCATCATTATTTCTACTTAGTTTATTTAATGTATACAAATATCAACCTTGATTCCAGAGGATGATGCAATTCCTTCCCCTACTTCGGATTAGTCTCATTATTTTTTTATCACTTCCACACAAGAAATAACCCACTTTTTATTTGCACTGGCTACTCAATCCAATGAGATTCTCAACAGTTGTGCCAGGACACAAAACACAAACTGAGTCCACAAATCAGAAGGTGTCCAAAGAGAAGCATCTGTGTGTTTTACAAACTGGAAAAAGCATCCTGAAGGTAATGAAATGAAACAATCCTGACCACTTCTTTTTCACTTTGCAGTCCAAACCCCACACTGATCAAAGAGCAACTACAGAAGGCAGAATGACTCTGTGGAACAGCAAAGTTCTTTCACATTTTCCTGTTCCAGTCGAGATGATTTCCTTTGTTGCAGTAAGATTATACAATATCACCTGGTTTTTAAATTTCAGAAATCAGTATTCACATTTTAAATATCCACATTGCTCTTCTCATGGATCAAAAACGATTTTGTTTTAAAACACTATCAAATGAAAATGAAGTTGTTCTGTGTGTTCATATCTACTACAAGAACTGTGTCTCCTGTCTGAAGGAGGGAGAGAGATCAAAGCTTTCTGATGGGCATTTCCAGGGCCAGGAGGTTCCACAGCCCTTCTTTAGGCTACCTAACCTGAAGTTAAAACAGTTTGTTGAGCCTCCTGATTTGATTTGTATTTGATAGTTATAGCTTTAAAGGCACTCTTTTAAAAAACCTCCAAAACCAGAGAAATAGATGGCAAATATAGCATTTAAATAGTGCTGGCTGTCTGAATGGGAACAGGTCAGAGTCTCCTGCTATGTACTGGACCATTAAAGCTCCAGGGATGGGAAGCAGCCAGGTTCCTCCCGTCCATCTGTGCCACTGGGCTGTCCCAGGAGAGTTCCATTGCCTTTCTCATTTACGAGGATATTACACGACTTCAGCCACCAGCTAAAAGCAAACAAGTCCTTAAATGCCAAACAGCACCCACAACTGCTTAGAAAAGGAAAATAATCCAACTCCAAAACCCGGGAATATTGCAGATGAATGACTAACTCAGGATAATTGCTGTCTGGTTTAACGTTTGGAAGCTGTGCCACCTGCATCCCAGACTCGTGGTATTTTCAGGGGAAATATCGCATTCAGGCAGGGAAGAACAACTGGGTGAGAGCCACCACAGTTAACTCAACTGGACCCAGGGGCTTTAAATGCCAGCGACAACTGCTGGGATGAAAACAAGTGGATGCTGAATTCAGAGTTTAATGAGTGTCTTAAGGATTTTAAGATTGCTGCCACCACGTAAGGTGACACAGACAATGCACAAGCCCGTAGTTGCAGGGAGAGGGATCCTTCCCGGGCAGCAAGAGAACTCCATTTCACCCCTTCCTGCCCCACTTTACCCCCAAGAAGAACAGCAGATGAAGCAGGGAAAAATGAAGCAAATTTATACCAGAGCCAGCTTGCAAAGTACTGCAGGATAACTGCAAAAATAAAAAGAAGTATCATAAAATCATATTTTATTTACAAGAGTGGGAGAGGCAGACCTTGCACAGTTATCAAGGACAACTTCATTTAACACCTTGTTACTTTTAAGTTTTTCTGCTCTTTTGCATTGGTTTTGACCAGAAAAAATAATTGCAGGAAAAAATACAAAAAAAAAAAAACCCTGTCAACTTGTTTTTCCTAGAGAAGCAACCATTCTTGCAGTACAAAGTATTTACTTATTCATTTCCAAATAGAACTGGCTACAGGGAAATGATTTAAGCCTCAGTGAACCAGCAAACATTGTTTGTGATCTTTTTCACTACGCCGTCCAACCCTTCAGTGTTTATTCAGCTTTCTGGTACTTTCTGTTTATCTACTGATATTTTTTTGAACGCTCCTGTTGTGGTTTGTTAAACCCCCTGGAACTGGGATGCTGCTGGCACCAGCAGGGGCTCTGCCCCAGTGAATCTCCCAACTCACTCTGGTCAGAGCCGACACCTTTACTGGTAAGAAATGCCTGAAGGAACCCCCCACACCAGACATTTGTCTGCGCAGGCACTTTTATGATTCCATCCACATTCAATACACTTTTCTACGAAATTAAATGGAGTCAAAGAGTTATATTGATTATACAGATTGATTTAACCACACGCTGCCAGTGAGGATGCACCAGGGTGCACAGGAGGGAGACTGCAGGAACCTCTGCCCTGATTCAGCACATGGCACAGTCACCTAACACATTAAATCCCATTTATCCAGCACTCCCACACCACATATTGTCCCAGCCTCTGGGCTGGAACAAGTTCTAATCTTGCTTTTAGAACACCTACGCCAAATAAATAATAGCAGAAGGGAATGGAAAAATCTTTCTAAATTCTAATTGGTTTTTTTGTTAATCTTCCTAAATTGCTACTGCAAAATAAGGGCAGAGGAGGACAGCTAAAACTATTGTTAAGTAGTTGGTCACAGAAATGCTATTTCTGTTGAGAGACAGAGATGGATGTGAGCACGCCTGGCAGCTCTGGACCTTCAGTCAAGGTTTCCCCAGCTCTGCTTCAGCAACAGAGGATTTGCTGGAGCATCCCATGGCTTCCTTGGGGTCTGGTTTCCTTTCCCCAGAAGTAAAGAAATTGCTGGGAGTGCCCACTCTCACCTTGATGTACAGAACTGGGAAACAGAGGCTGTGTGTGATGGGTCATGCCACCCTTCCCTGGTACAGGAGGGATTCAGGTGAAACTCCCGTGCTCTTTGCCTGTGTAGGTGGTGCACTGATACTACTGATAGTTTCCTGTAGATATAAAAATCTGACATTTAAATACAAGAGTAAGAACTGTCAGAAGTATAAATATATTTTGCATTGAAGCTTAAATATCTTTAAATATTTCCTGAAAGTGCTACCATATCTATTCTCAGGGTTCTTCCACTCTGAAACTTTTCCTTTTTTATTTTTTCTGGTAAGACCTAAGGAAGTTTCTCATCTGTGCCCTGGGGGCTCCAGCTGCACTGACATTGGTATAAAGGGAGTGTTTTCTGCAATGCACATCACTCCATAATCATGGATTTCAAGATAAACACCTGCTCCTTCACACAGCCCACACACCTGTGAGCAGCCCCAGCACAGGTCACTGAACACTGAAATTCCATGGCAGCAGAGAAAGGAAGGAACCAGGAGTCATCCCAGCAGGTGAGCTGCCTCCCTGGTGGATATCCAGGAGCCAGAGCAGACTGTGAAGGCTGATTCTGGTCATTTAATTTGTGGGGGACTGAGTTTTGACACGGCAGAAATACGAGGAAATGGGCAGAATCTGCAGCACCCTGTGGTACCTTTGTGAACTGATGCAAATCACTATTTTTTTATATTTCCTGGAGCTAAAAACCTGAGAGCACAGGTGCCAACAGGGCTCTGGTCCATGGCACCCTGCAAGAGAGGATTGCTCCCAACTACATTTCCCATTTTAACCCAAAACCCAGGAGGGCCGCAGGGTAAACGGCCACACTTGCTACAAAACACAGGAGACAAATCTACTTCCCCACGAAAGAAAAAACAAATTCACCACTGAAGAATTCCTCCCAGTGTATTTATCCTAATCCCTCACCACACAAATGTTTCCAGTGACTGGAGGCAGATTGGTAAGAGATACAAACTGTCAGGAAAAGGTGAAATGCAATTAGTAAATCACTATCTCTTTTGTAATCACTGATGAAATTTCCATTTTTTCTATCCCCTACTGCTCACTCGCCCAAACAAGCAAGACATCACCTTGAAAATGAATGCAATTAATTATATTAGCTGAAGCTTTTAAAGCAGAATGGCTTCTCATTTACATTCCTGGCAGAAATTCAATAAGATTGCACTACTGTAAGGTTGATTGAACTGCTGCTGCAGTTAGACCAGGATCCTGAAATAAAAATAATTCTAATGTTCATGGTGAGATTTTTAGAGCTAAGTACTTTGAACTGTTAATATTCTCAAGGAAGTCTGCAGTGAAAAGGCTGGAAAAGGGAGTTTACTGTGTGTTAACTGAAGCTGAAACAATTTCCTTCCCTTTTGCACCATTATCCACTTACTTTTAACTAATCAAAAATTAGCGGAATTATCTTACGTGCCTGAACTAATTAGTAAAGATATTATCCAAACCTACAGCTTTCACCTCTGCACCTGAACACTTGCCCTTTCTTAGCTCTGTTGGCATGAAAGGTCTGCAGAAATTATTTGTGTGCAGGGGTTTCTTGATTTCACCTCGATATTGATGTAGCAGAGGGCAGCACAGCACTGTTGTACTGCCTCAACAATACTGACTAAACACAAAAAAACCAACAGAAATTGTTACCCTGTCCTGGATAATGGAGTCTTTGCAGCAACCTTTCAATTACAGGCAATAAATGAAGGCATCAATGATTATGCCTGTATTTGTAAAAGCATAATCAGTTTGTGGAAGCATAATTGGTTTGTGAAAGCATTATTAGTTACAGTGATGTAAATAAGCAAGGGAAAAAATGCAGATTGGTGTTTGGATCACAGGTTGGAGGATGAGGCAATGACAGGAAAAAAACTTCCCTATTTAATTGCAAATTGGGCACTTATTTGACAGGTCCATAACCATCCTGCTGCAGAGTTACTCTTGGAGCAGAGGGGCACAAGAGGCTCAGCCTTGGTCCAAGCACCCAGCACAGAGAGGGACAGAGGGGGAGAGCCGCACCCCTCCACCCTAGCAAGGAGACACCTACATAGCCAACCAATTTCCAGGAATAAGGATATGCAAACTGAATGAAAAGACGTCAATTACTACCCCAAAACACCTATTAAATAAAATATGGAATGGACTTTAATGTTCATAGAATGGTTTGGGTCGGAAGGGACCTTAAAGCCCCTCTGGATCCATTCCCTGCCGTGGGCAGGGACACTTTCCACTAGACCAGGTTGGTCCAAGCCCTGTCCAACCTGAAGTTTGATAGGTTTTATCACCTTCCCTAAGTTCAAGTAGATGTATGTGAATACATAAAACACACAGAATAGTATTTGTGCTTGTAGAAAATCTGCCACAACCCTCTGCATTCTGTACAGGTGGTTGCACTGTACATTCATAACCCCAGTTCATGCTGCTCAGCTTTCCTATCTGACCTCAGTTTAAGAAAGCTTTAAATATAGTTATCATCAAGTGAGACAATGCTTATTGCCTTTGCTCTTGGAATAATGAAAAAGTATTCCGGAAAAGCAGGTGGGAGTATTAACTCTGCTTTCTCTTGAGCAAAAAAAAAGAAAAAGAAAGGCAAGCATAGAGCTTCAGGCTGCCTAAAACCCCCTTACTGGTGGTCATGTTGCTTTAATTAAAAGTAGTAAGGGAAAATCATTGGGCTGACTACAATTTGAGGAAAAAGTTAATTTCAGAGAGAAATGTCAGTGTCTTCGCTTTTTCCAGAAAATAGGTAAATGGAGTGAAGTCTTTATAAAGGACTTGATATGAAGTTTTGGTTTAATATGGAAGGTATGAACTCTTTATTTCGCAGGAAGGATGTTGGCGATTCATCTACTTCTTAAGTCTTTCTCAGACAAATGAAAAAAGAAATCTAAAGAGATAGCTGATAGAAGAGAAATAATTCTGTGTATTAGCTCTGCTGGAAAGGCTCTCACAGAGCAGTGTCTGACCCAAATGAGCAGTTCTGAACAGTTCACACTTGTTTTGGAGCCAATACTGAGATTTTAGCCAAATGTTTAGGGAGATGTCTGAGGGGGCTAAGCACAGCCTAGGCCCTGCAGGCACATGGTGCATCAAGTTTAGCAACAGGCTACACTAGATGTGGAGCTGGAGGCAGGACTTGTGTTTGCTCACAAAAACTGATGAGAGAGTTAATTATTTGATTTAAACCACATGTGTGAAGCAACGATATCATCTTCAAGATGATACAATGACAAGAAAGTCAAGCTTTTTGTCCTAACAGACTGCAAATCTGCAAAAACGAGCATGCAGACAGAACCAGCTGTGGCACACAGGGAGTGAGGCAGGCTAGAGCTACCAGCTTCAAACACTGCTCACCTCCCCACCCAGGCAAGCAGTTCCGGGGTTCTGTACACGGTGATCCCACCCTGCACGCCCTCACAGGGTACCGGTCCTCACCCCGGGTTATCCAGGCTGCAGTCCAGGGCAGCAGGGAAGTCTCCCCAGCTTTGGAACACTGACTTCTCTTGGAACGGTCATGGACTTCTGCCGTGCACCTGAGAACACAGCACAGAAGTTCTGAAACTTAACCCCTGGTTAGTTTTATTTTCCTCTAGACAGGGATGGCTCTGTCAAGCAGCCTGGGACGATATTGCATGGGAGATGAACAAGATATGCAAAGAGACAGAGCAGACTGCTAATGACCTTGATGAACTCATCAGCATGAAGAGATGATAACCACAACAAAACTCCAATTTTTTCCAAAGCATGTATGATTTTTAAATTATTGAACATGTCTAAAACTCAGATTTGCCAACACTCTGCACCTTGTAATACAAGCCCAGAGCTTTTATGGGAGGTCTCATGGGAGTGCACAGCAGGGATGGAAGCAGAGGTGGCAGTCTCCAGTCAGTGGAGGGTTTGGAGGGTCTGAGGCACTGCCTGCTGGTGGAAGGAGTCAGATTTGTACAAGTGATAGGCATGAAAACACATCTCAACATGTTGACAAGTTTACTCCATCTAGAAACTACAGGTTTAAGAATGCAACAAATCCACCTCAGAGAAAGATTAGGTTAAGCATCTTGTGGCCCTAAATTATCGTGGATTTGGATTTTGAAGGAATTTGTCACTGTCTAGACAGCATGACCACTGAATCTCTGAGATGCTTCCTTACCTTGGGTTTTAGAAGTTAAAATATTTGGGGAGAAAAAGTCTTCCTCTTCAAACACATGACTGTAGAACATGCTTCTTCCTCTTGTAATAAGTGAAAAGCTTGAATAGATTATGCCTAAAGTTTCAAAAGAAATCAAAACAGCAGCAGTACAGTGAGGACATGGGTTTGGCCTGATTTGTGAAATCACAGTCCACTCTGCCCAAACACTAAGGCATCAGGGACAGAGAAAGCCTGATGTGTAACAGCTCCTTTTTTTACAGTGAGATACGGCTCATTTGGAGCAGCAAACTAATTAATACAATCAGAGGCAGAAGTTTCAGAACTCTCCCAACAGCACACATTAGCATATACTGCTGAGAGACTTGATAAAGTTCAAAGCTTATCTTGTAGCCTGCACGCTCCGTGTTTGCTCAGAGCAGCAGCTGGCCAAGTGATCTCCCTTCTCCTCAAAGAGCAAAATTAAATTAGATTAGATCATCTTCTCTCCCTCGTAGAATTAAGATCGTGCCACGAAAACAAGCAAATTAGCTTTTGAAATCCTGTTTCTCACTTAAAGGCTACAAGGCTGAGAAATGCTTTCTGTACCAATTCAGCTGAGCTGTAAGAGGGTGTTTGTGCTGTTTTCCTGGCAAGCTGAGGGAGAGAGTTTTACAGATCTGCCTCTCGCTGGGCTTGGGGCTGTGAGTGACAGATCCTGAGGAATGAGGCCAAGGAAGGGAACAAAGAAGAAAAGGAGGAAAGGCAATGGGCACCAAGTCTTGAGAACCGAGACACACAGAAGTCACAGAAAGGGTTGGGTTGGAAGGGACCTTAAAGATCATCTTGCTCCAACCCCCCTGCCACGGGCAGGGACACCTCCCACTATCCCAGGTTGCTCCAAGCCCCGTCCAACCTGGTGTAATAAGAGCTGCAGTAGTGAGGCTTGAAAGCTCCTTGGTTTCTTGCTATATAAAAACACTTCTGAGTGTAAAAGAGTAAAACCTACTTTCTAGACAAAGAAGGATTAGGAACATGAATGTTACATGAGAAGTAGAGCTTAGAGCATAAGGAAACAAAAGGAAAAACGTGGGGACCAGGATTTTCTGGACTTGAAAGCTGGACTGAAGAACAACAAATGTTTATGGATGGAGGGTGATGAGTTTTAGTTCAGATCAGCGATGCCAGATGCCAAATACAAATCAAGCAAACACACAACAGCAAATTAAGTTCAAAGGGGGACACAAAAATGAGATTCTAGATTTAAACCGTAGTTTCTAGAGCTCATTGACTGCACACCAAGCTGTGAGGTCAGCTGGCACAGACACACTCAAACAAGCTGACAAAAATGTGTCCCCATGAAGCTGCCATGCTGCAGCAATCAGACACACTCCACAAGTCCATCCTGTGCAATCTGTCCTAGATGAACAGCTAATGAGAACTAAGCTAAGCCACTTTTTTCCGGTTATGATTCCTCCTTTGAATATTCCCATAACTATACTGCCAAAAAACTTAAACCTATAAAACTGAAAGAAGGAAAGAGATTCTTCTGCTGTGGACAGATGGAGTAGTAAAACTGGCCATGGGAAAGCACAGCAATATCCATGGTACATCTTCACTCAGTCACCCTAGACTGCAACAAATTTAGCAAGAAGTTAATTTAGCTTATAGTTTGTTTGTTTGTTTAATACTTTGATTATATCCTATTAGGCTGGAGGTGATGGAGAAGGTGATTTGGGTTTTATTGCCAAATTTCTTCACAGCTTGATCTTCACTACCATAACCAGAGGAGATTACAAGATGAAGATATTATTGCAGAGGGAAAAAAAAGATATTAAAAGAAGTCTCATATACACGGAAAACAAGAGAGGTGGAGGGAAAGGAAGCTTTAGGAGGGTTTATGTTTCCATGTGGTATCTGATTGGTGAGTTTATGGGGCAGACTGACTCGTGAGGGGGCATCAGGAACAGTCATCCCATGACAACATTAAACACCCTGCTTAAAGCTTTACTAACTTGGGTGTTAAAAATGTGTGGCACAGAACTAAATTAAAAAGTGGAAGTGCTGCATAAACTTCCAGGACATTAAACATTTACTATAAAGCATCTTAAAATTCATCAGAACCAGCTCTGCTATTTCATGGGGCTGAAGACAGCAGGACGCTTGCTGCCTCCAAGTTCTTTCCTTGTGCTCCCTCATCTGCTGCTCTGTGTGCCAGGGCTGGGTGGGATAAAACATCCTGGCTCTGCCAACATCCATACAAGGCAATAGATGGTATTTTCAAAGATCAAAGGGATGCGTCCTGATCTTTAGTGCTAAGGATGATCTTGCTTTAGAAGAAGATGAACCAAGAATGTTCTTAGACAGCTGAGCTGTGATGCAGGTTTGCTGCTCTTCCCTTACTGCATCCTCCTGATCAACACTGACATCTCCTTCCTGTTACCCTCGTGCTTGTGCTGTAAGCAAACCCAAAGTAGAAGGCCAGAAAAAAAAGCTGTTTTCAACACCAGAAAGATAAAATCTCTCAATAAAGTATCTTTGCTCTACCTGTACCAGGCTTACCAAAAGGCTGGACACCTCTCTGTGTTTATAGACATTTTACTAATAAAAAGCCAAACATTTCTCAAGGTAAACGAGGGCCCAAATGTCTTGTCTTACAGCCTGAAACGTCTCAATTTCCTGTGAATTCCCTGTGACTTGGCTGGTGCCATTTTTACTGCAGCTGTTCATTCAATTGAGGGCTCACATCATGAAACATGTCAGGGAGAAAAAGCCAATGAGAATTCAGTGAATGCAGCTTTTCATCTGAAAAGATCCTCAAACACATACAATTGCTTTCTGTTGCCTAATTTTCAACATTGATAAACATAATTGCATTTATTTATCTAGTCAATACTGAAAACAAGCGATAATTTGTAATATAACAACTTTACATCTCAAAGGAATACAAGCACAACAGTTTCCAGTCCCTTCTAAAGGAGGTGAATGACACAGAGGAGGTTGCATTGCCTATGCAGGAGATGCTTACATTATTTTTTTCCCATGAGAATATATTAATATTGTTGCTATCAACTTCCTTTTGTGCATGCATAAATGACTTTTGGAAAATAGACTTCAAAGCCAGCATTTTTCAGGCACCAAATTACATGCACTAAATATCTAATACTGGCAATGGCAAATGCTAATATTTCCTAAGCATGAAAAATGAACTCTCTTTTCCCCACAAATTCTCAACAGCAACAGTTCTCACTGGAACCAGTGATCAGAGGCTGTTATTATCATTCCATCAAACAATCTGTATCCTTCTAATTAAATAGTAAAGCATCTGAAATTCTGTTCATTATGAGTCTCCATCCTGTTTATTTTGAAGCTGGCAGAAAGACTTTCATTTATTTCACTATAAACTGAACAGGACTTGTGGTAAAGAAACTGCATTAGTTAAATAATTCTTAACACTGGAATCTTGGATACTGTACCATAACTTTGTTGTCAGATGCTGGGAGTCTGTTAAGCTCTGTGATGGTTGCTGAGAGAAGTAAAAAATAAAAGGGAAAAAGAAAGACAAAGGATGAGAGTTCACTGGGCAAAAGGGACAAATGGGGGGGGAAAAAAAGTGCATTAGGCAGACAATCCACAGCAGCACAGAGATTACACCTACCTCCCACTGAATTTAAGGGATTTCAGGAGAATTCCACTGATTCCATACTAAACAACTCCAAAAAGCTGAAAATTCACTCAAGGCTCTGCTATGAAAGCTCAGGAGGGGCTGAGCAATAACCTTTATGATACTTCTTCTCTCTCCTGTATCCTGCCCACCCCCTGCTTCAAATCCCCACTGTCTCGGACCATACTGAGGAGTAATTTTGCCTATGATTTCCCCAACAATTCCTTTTGTAAATCCTTATCTGTCCGTATTTGTCTGTTCAGTCCTGACTTTCTCCTTTCTTTTTTTCAAATCTGGTTTGTCTTTACTGTGGCCATCTGCCCCATGCAGGTTCTCAGGCCACTCTTCTTTTGGAACTTCATTCCTGTTACACCTGTCCATCTCTAGCCTGCTGACCAACCTCCCAGGATGAAGAAAAAATACCCAAATACCCAGTGGAGAGCAGGGTCACAGTTTGGGGGGTGAGGGGGAATAAAACCAGAATTCTGTCTACTCAAAAATTCACTCCTCAAACCTTGTAACAAATGTCTTAGCTCTCACCAGACCTGCAATATTCCCTAATCCTGACAATTCCTTCAATATCACTAAAATCTACCTATTCCTTCTAAAACTTCTGTTCCTACTTTATTCACTGCTTTTCCTCTACTCCTTAATATCCACTCACTTCACATTTTTCAATTTTAGTATTTAATCTGCACCAGAAGGACCTCCCCCATCCCTTATTCTACCTATGCACCTCATTTACTTCTGCAACCACATTTATTTCGATAGAATTTAAATTAAATTTCATCTACTTGGAAGAAACCTCTCTTCCTTCTATTTCCCAACTCCTGAAGCTTTTGAAGTACTTCATGAAAAATATTTTTTCCATTGGAGTAGCTAAAAAATTCCCTAACTTGGCCCTCAAACAAAAACAGTTTCAACACACTTGGCATCTGGACAGGATATCCTACCAGAGCTCAGAATTACACATTATAAAAAATACAGGCTGAGTGCTCAGGTGCTGAGAAGCATCAGCTCCTGCTGGAGCCAACAGGTGCTGAGAAAAATTAATGTTTCAATGCCGAAACCATGGAGGAGAAACAAGCACAACAGCAGCCTTACTGTCCTTCCTCACAGTGTGATGCTGAGTGATGTTATGGGAGGGCTTTAAAGTGCCATGGTCTCACTAATGGTGATAATGGAAAGGTCCTGACACCCACAAACAGCTCTGTTCTGGGAGCCCTCGCAGCAGAGGGTCAGAAAGAGACTGACAGCACTTCAAATGTACCATTTAACACATCAAGGTGCAGGAACTTCGTGTGTTCCCAGCAGACAGCAGCTCCTTCAGGGTCAGTAAAACACCTCCTAGAAGCCATTCTGATGCCTTTGATGTCATTTCTTTATACCACGTGAGCCCAGAGAAGGCTGCACATCCTTGCTAAGCTTGATTTCAGTACCAAAACACTACCTAGCTCTAAGTGTGGTTCTGCTGACCTCTCACAACAGCACGTGAGGAGAAATTCTATCTCACCTTTACAATAGGAATGGCACAGAATTAAAAACTGACATGTAATCTCCTTTTGGCAGAAGGCTTCTAGAGAGGTAAATGTCCTTGATTAAATAAATTCTTACATCATGGAATAAAAGTTAAGTAGCTAGTTAGCTAAGTGTGATATACTTAATTTACAGGTCTGCATTTTCCCCACAAACTTAGGTCAAACAGCCCCTCACGGCTTCTATTCCATCCAAAACTGGTACACCCAATCCCAAAAGAAAGGTTTTACTTGGTGTTAGAACACAGGAACACGAGACAGAGCAAATATTTGCGAAGAATCGTCCTTAAAACTAATGGGTTTAAATTGCTACCTGTATGAAATCAGTTCTGTGCAGAAGAAGTAATTGCTCATGGTCTTCATTGCTGAACAAGCGAAATTGCCTGCACACGCAGGTAGGATTTAGTTACTGACAATCCACACCTAACAGGAGATAGTAAAAAAATATGGGTGACAACACATCCCTCCAAGGGACAGTGAAATCCTGGTGCTGAGCTGTGAGCAGCCATTACACAATGAGTTATAGGAATGGCCTAGGGTCTGGAGAGAGCAAAACAGAGCAAGTGAAGGCTGCAGTGCAGGAGAAAAACCCCTCCAGCTGCTTGCAAGGTTACATTCCTCTCAAAGCTACGTTCACAAATAGGTCACAACAGCACACTTCATGGAAATCTCAACATTGGCGTGCACATCCACTGAAATAAACCCACCAACTAAGCCATCAACCTCAAAGAGCTCAGGTTAGCATAAAATAGGGATGAAATTCCAGAAATGGGGAAGAATTATTTACAGCTGTAAGAAAGAATCGCAAAACACAGACATGAATCTGCAGAGTAAACAGCAAAATAAAAACACATTGGGGAAACTTTCCAGAGATCCCTTTCTCTTTAGACCTCAACAGCTGAGAAATTGCTTGGAGTTCATTAACAAGCCACAAACTAATCTATTTACTTGTATGGAAGTGAAAGAGTGGGGAAAAACATATTTGACTCATTCTTAGTAATTGCCCCTGCATAAAATATTTTTGGAGGGAAAAAAAAATATACAGACAGCTGAGCCAAAATTCTTTCTCCCTCTCAGACGAAATTGGATCATGATTCATCATATACACAGATGATTTTTAATTTATTCCTTTAACAAGTTTCTTTGTGTATTTTCTTGTAAGCAAGAATTAATACACTCAGACACGGGAAAATGCTAATTTTATAGCATCGCCTTTCAAGTTTACAAATGTTGAGTCTAACTCCTGCTGGCACTCGTTCTGGCCTGCAGGGAAAAGAGATGGATGTCTGACCTATGCACAGAAGGTCCCTGACCTTCACATCTCTCATCTCCTGAGCAAAATGAAAGCATCCTCCCCATCCAAGGTGGGCACAGAGGGGCAGTTATCACCTTCCTGAAGGTTTGAGCATCGTTCATTCCTGCTGTATCTCCACGGTGCCACTCACAAATAGAGGAAGGTGACACAGGAAAGCATTTGGCCTATTAGACTCCCGTAAAACTTCACGCACAGCTCAGTGGAGCCCAAGCAGAATTTGGCCATCTGGAATCCATGGATACATCTCGCCTGCTGAATGAGTATTTCACAAAGCAACACTAACGATGATGACCCTTCTGTTCTTCCAGTGAGAAGCTCAGACCCCTCCAGTTACTGGAACAAAGGAACACGCTTAAATGTGGGAAGAGTCTCTCTCTCTGCTGCTAGAGGAAAGACAGAAATTCTGCTGGGGTTTCTCAGTGAGGTGGTGCCAGGCATCCAAGGGAGATGAGGCACTGCACTCCCTGGTCAGCTCTCAGGCTTGATTCACTTCACTGGGACACAGACTCCAGAAAGCAGCACTCAGCACTCATTTGTGCCTGGGACTGTTCTCTCAAAACGTCCACCATTCAGGTGGAGGTTTAGAGTGGGTATTAGGAAAAAATCCAGGCTGCCCAGGGCAGTGGTAGTGTCACCATCCCTGGAAACGCTCAGAAAACGCCACGTAGCGCTTGGGGACTTGGGTTACTGGTGGCCTTGGCAGTGTTGGGTTAATTGCTGGACTTGGTGATCTTAGAGGGCTTTTCCAACCTAAATGATTCTATGAAAGATAAAAATGCACCAATTTCTATCACAAAATCACCCTTCACCAATAACAGCTCCCGTTGCTCTTTGCAGAAACTTTGTGGACTCTCTGTGGAATAAGGATGCCAAGTGAGTTGAATTGCCCTTGCTAAGCAATGTACCAGTGGTGTCATTCTGAATACAATCATTTGTTCCAAACGTTTTGCTTACCCATATTTCCCCAATATCTATATGTCTATTTCCTAGACAAACAGAATTATCTTGTTAGAAAGAAATTCAGCGAGAGAGAGCAGTGCTATGGAGCATGCAGAGATCCATATCTGTGTTTATACACACATATACACCATTTCTTTTGCAAGAATTATTGCTTATTTCTATGAAAGAAAAGTAGCACTTACTCTAAGTGCCAATTTACATAGATGAAAGAAAGAGAGCAGTCAGGCAGATGGGGCCAGATCTTCAGCCTCTGTGTGATTGTTTATCTGCTAACTTGGAATAGGGAAACTTCACAAAAGTAAATGTGGGATTAACAAAAAATCTAACAGCAAAGAATGCAGCTGAATGATGCCTTTGCATTCAGATAGAATCATATTTAATACAATTAAAGTAATTACTTCAGTCTAGTCCTGGTTAAGTCTCCATTGGAGTTAATTAGCAAATGATGGTAAAGTACTTTGAACATTAAATGTTAAATCATCTCATTATTAATAGTATTTTTACAACTGCTACAAGAGCAGCCATGTCCAGGATCTTTGGAATACTGCAGTGGGGTAATGTGGAAAATAAAGCCAGTACTTTTGCCTGGTTGGTTTAAACACAACACATTGCCTTGGTGTACAAACCAGGCATCTGCCCCAAAGAAACAAAACAAAACACAGAAGAGCTCAAGTCCTACTTTAACAGAGTCACAGACTGGTTTGGGTTGGGAGGGATCTTACAGCCCATCTCATTCCACCCCCTGCCATGGGCAGGGACACCTCCCACTATCCCAGGTTGCTCCCAGCCCCGTCCAACCTGGCCTTGGGCACTTCCAGGGATGCGGCAGCCACAGCTTCTCTGGGCAACCTGTGCCAGGGCCTCACCTCCCTCATGGGGAACAATTTTACCACTAAGAAAAGAACTTCTGTGATCCAGCACCAACCAAAGGGCCACTCCCATCTCACATCATCTGATACCAGCACATAAAGATTGAGTATTTGCAGAAAAAAGGGGAAAGAAGACAGCAAGATGGAAATAAAGAAGTGCAGGAGAAATCTACTTGCTGTACTTTGAACTTCTAAACAGAAGTAGTCTTGTGTCCTGCCAGCACTGCCATGCAGGTATTGAATCCTTGCTTGGCAACACAACTTCAGACAAATACCCCCCAAAAAGGCAAGAAAATAATGACTGAAGGCACAGGGAAGGAAATGAGACAATTAAGAAAGGTTAAAAGGACTGGGTCACATTTAGTGCTGCAAAATAAAGATTGAACTACGTACAACTATATAAGAGAAGTTGTAAGAGAGCAACAACTGATTGTTCTCCCTATACAAAAATAGGAGGGAAAAAAAAAAAGAGTTGAAGCCATAGAAAGGAAAATGAATGTTTGAGAACCTTTATAATTCCAAGAGTGGAACAAGCAGCCCAAAAGCTGTACAATACTCATCACTGAGGGTATTCAGGCTTAAGTAAACACCCATCTGTTAAAGAGTATTTTGTTATAATCACTCCTGCTATTGTGCAAGGAGGTGGAACGGGAGTCCCACTGAAGTCTGGGGGTTGGATACCTACAATTCATGTGTTTCACGTTTTTGAAACATTTATTCAGAACAACAAACATCTGGTTCTTAATCCCCCAATTAACACTGTTTCCAGCCCTAAGGAATTAATCATAGAATTCACAGGAAACAGTTTATTTGCTGGCAATGGAGTAAAACAAATTGCCTACAAACTTCTACATTGCTAATGGAGCAGTTTAATTGCCTTTTTTTTTTTTGACATTTTAATTAAAAAAATAAAGACTAGAAAGACATCCCTGGGCAGAGACCTTTGCAGCAGTGTATCAGAAGAGAATTACACAGCTCCGGGGACTCGGGCTCTCATTCATGGTCCTGACCTCCTTTGAAGAGCACTCTGAGATCTAGCAATGAAAAGCACTGTAAAAAGTGCTAGACAGCATCATTAGTATTCAGGAGGACACGGTTCTGTGGCTTGGTTGAATTCAAAGGGATCTGCTGGTACTGAGGAAAGCCAAAAGGTTTTCCAGAGGAAATGGCTGACCGTGCTTCCAGCACTGCAGACTGACAGCATCACTGAATCAACCTAATTCCTGCTCACTTTTTGTTTTTACCTTTTCCACAGTGTAGTATTTTAACCTATTTCCAGCTATAAAATAAGGCAGTGTTTAAAATACCAACCCAACAAAGAAAATCTGCTTTGCTGGTGCATTCCCAGAACCCTGTGGGCACTCCTGCCACCACCCTCCGCGCCAAGGAGCTCTCCCACCTATGCCATGCCTCTGGATGCTTTTATTCCATGAACACCTCTTTGGTACCACCTCTCACACCCTGCAGCTCAGTGCATTGACACCCTGCTGCTCTCAGCTGCTGTGCAGAAATTCAGCAGAATGGGAAGTCAATCACATGTTGGAGGATTTGGGCTTTAAAGATGTCCCTGCTTGTAGGAGTGGAAGGTGCTGTCCATCAGTTCATTCACCTGGCTTCGCCACTAGATGAAGTTTCAGCAAACAACTTTTATTTCCACCAAACAGCTTTTCAGAGAGTAACCAACACAACCAATGTGCATTACGATTCTAGCTCTGAAGATCTCTGCCAGCCTCAGGCAGTCTAATTGACCACTGTAGTTTACTCCAAGGTTAGCATGACTTGGACAGCTCTTGAAAACGTGGGGTTTGTAACAAGGCCCTTCTGGATCCACTTGCTGTGGTCACTCTTTTCCCGACTACTGATTTTGCCCTTTGTTCTCTGTGAAGAGTCCTGTGACATCCATCAGTGACGAGAGGACCTGACTCACTTCCCCCATGCTCCTTGAAATCTTTGTACGTAGATTTCTGTATGAGCACATTCCAACCTGATGGCTGCTTTACCTTTGCATTTCACTTCAATAAAGTTTTCTGCTTTTTTATTAATGTCTAGCCTTTATTAAATTTGCAGCTGCTATAGTATCTCTAGATATTTATTCATGGTACCAGACATCACAGAAAGAGGGAAAACGTAAGGTTTTGGAGTAATAATTCTGAAAGCCGTGTTAAAAAACTACATTGTAGTGTTCTGAGGTTGACCTTATGCTGGTTTGGTGGGGGATTTTGTGTGTGTGGATTTGTTTGGGGTTTGTTTGTTGTTTGTTTTTTTTTTTAGTCGTGCCATTCCAGACTGTTTTTTGTTTATTGTTGTTTAGATTGGATATTAGGAAAAATTTCTCCATTGAAAGGGTTGTCAAGCGCTGGACCAGGCTGCTTAGGGATGTGGTGCAGTCACAATCAGTGGAAATGTTCATAAAATGTGGAGATGCGGCACCTGTGTCCAAAAACACATAGATGTGGGAACTTGGTTTAGTGATGGGCTGGCAGTGCTGGGATAATGGTTGGAATCAATAACCTCAGAGGTCTTTTCCAGGTCTTGGATTTCTCTCGGTTTCTCCATGGTTCCAGGGTACCTCATATGACAGCCTTCACACAGAGGCCAGGAAGGGTTTACCTTCATATTTAGAGGTAAGAGAGTATTGACCTCATCCAGTCCAAGCCATATAAACCTTCCCATTTATTCCACATTCCAAATGGCATCAAACTATGTAAATTCTTACTTTTTCAGATCACTCTGGGATCAGTTAATTCAATTAAAGACCTGTCATATCTCTCTAGTTTGGTCTTCACCAAGGACACACAGCAGGGAACCAAAAGCTGAGGAGCCACAGAGATAAAATTGCCATCATCTACAACACAGCAATATCCAGAATAATGAAATACACTCCTACAGACAGCACCAAAACAATGCAACTTTCACAATTAACTCGTCTGGGGATGTCACAGCCCAACCAAGTGGTGCCAGGTGTTACACACTTCGAAGGCTTCTGTTCTGGACAATTTGCAGCAATAAAATAATTTTAAACCTCACAGAACTTGAACAGCTCTCAGTGCTGGAGCAAGCACAGCCAGGCTGGAGTCTCCTGTGCTGGTTCTTCCCTGACAAGCAGGAGCACCCAGGGCTGAAGTTTGGGCAGCCTGTCCGTGGCTGTGGCAGGGAGCTCTTGCTGTCCCAGCTCCACACGTTGTCCTTGCCAGGCAGCCAGCAATTACAAGCCTCTTATCCCAATAATTACAGGCATAAGATCATGCCTTGAACAACTTTTAACTCCCGTTCCGCCACACAGCTCATGCTCTCACAGTGCAATGCACTAACCAGAACAAATATTTCTTTTTTTAGGAGCGAGATTGAAGTCTTAACTGGCTGGTGAGGTCTGTTTGCCACTGTGTGCCTGAAAGAGGCTTCTACTGCTATTTCAGGTGGCAACTAACATGGGCAAATTAGGATTTTTAGAGAACTTTAATGTGTTTTCTTAAACAAGTTCTCTTTCAATGTGAACAAAGCATTTCACATAACTTTTATTATGGCCAGAGAATTCATTCCCATATAAAACATAATTGTGACTTTCAGGGAAAACCAAAACTTGGAAATGACCAACACCATGAGCTCTTCAAAGAATATTCCAAATATCACATGGAAGTCTACACTATACTCAGTACCTATTAATAAATTAGAAACTCTGGTAACTCTCTCTGCTGGAAATGTTTTTCTTGCATATGAAAATTCCCTTGCCTGAAGTCCCAGCCTAATCAAGCATCAGCTACTACAACTAATTCTCTAGAATTCTTGTCTTTCTCAAAATTAGAATTTAAAGCAATCAGTTAAGAGCTAAATTATAACTAGAAGGTCCAGGATTCCCAGACATTTCAAACCTTTACTTCTTCTGGCCTGTCCAACATGCACCTCCCCAGATAAGACAGCTCTCTGATCCTCAAACATGCAAAAAGCTGGCCAAACCTTAGAGCATTATATATTAATATATATATATAAAAGAACAAATACATAAAATATGAATAAGGAACGTAAAACAATTCAGGAAGGATATCCAATGGCAAATGCTGCAAAAAGCCACCTCACATTTATGAATTCTGTTGTCAGATGATTTTGAACACAAAATGGACTTTTGATCACTGAATAAAATCCTGCTCCCCTGTTGTGGGTACCCAGACCCAGCACATACCCATACAGGAATAACAGCTGATTCTCTCCAAGAATTGCATCTCCTTGGCGTTGCTGAGGCTTTTTACTTACCTGTTGGGACAGCAGGATCCATTGTTGGCTTTTCCCAGGTATTGATCTGCTCCCAGGTAAATCCATTGGTTCCCAAGGCGACGCTATAACCACAATTACTGTAGTGCTCATCAAAGGAACAACCACCTAAAAAACAAGGAAAATGAAAACATTTCTGTGTTAATTATTTTTCTCTCTTTATGGTAGGTCGTTACATAGATATTTTGTACCCAAGCTTACACAGGAAATAAAATAAATAAACCACTTTCCTGAACATTGTTTTTCAGGCAGCACCAAAGGTGATGCCTGAAAAGTATCTTTGCACTTTCCACACTTCAGATCAATTGGAAACCCCTGCTTTCTTCCCTCCATACTACTGTTTCTTAGATCAGCCCCCTTTATTTCAACCTGTTGTTGTCAAGGACAATTATACACGGTATCCCCATGTAGAAATGCTTGCATGAACCTCCAAGATACAAAATATTCTAAAAAAAAAAAAAAAAAAAAAGAAGGAAAAGAAGGGGAATACAAATGCCAAACAAACACAGCATCACGGTTCCCACAGTGAACCCTCACTTCTTTTTGCTTTTAAGCCTTTAAGATCTTAAACCTGGCTTTAACCATCTCTGAAATATAACAGCACAAAGCTCTGTGTGGTCCATGAACACACAGAGCTTCCTCAAAGTCTTTCAAGTCACTACTTCTGAGCGTGGCCCTGCAGTTTCTGAACAACAAGAGAATGAGAAGCAGCAGATGTCGACTGGTATTCACACCTTCCAGACTGTTGACTAAAAGATCTTTGCTGCAATTCCTGAAATACTTGGAAGAAGCTAACTCTCATAAATAACTTGGCAGCTGCCTGAACACTTGTGAATCAAGGGAAATCCAGGAACAGTGGAATGAAGTTTTGCATTCCAGTGCAGATCTTTGAAACTTGTGCCCGACAGACAAGGGGGTTTGCTCCCCAGGACATCCCTACAGTGGCATCCCCTAAGTTACATCTCAAGCACATTCCTCTACACATCCACCCAACTTCCTCTGCCAAACCTATTTCACTCCCAGATCCATGGGATCAGGCAGTCTGGGTCCCTGAGATCAGACCTGAATCATGCCAGGAGTGTCTCTGTAATGCTTTGGTTTTCTCCTAGGGAAGCAGGGATCACTTTTCCCTGCAGATACCAGTCCTCCAAAGGAAACTGGGCACGTCCAACATTCCAGAGACGCACAGTGCTCAGGGCAACGCTGGCTTGCTCTGCCAGCCCAGCTGCCAATTGCTCCTGACACCAATCAGAGCTGTGTGGACACAGATATTCCCGACTCCTCGCTCCTTCCCCCAGGCTGCACTGCCTGCACTCACACAGTGAAGAGCTGTACATCCCTGACCCGTGGCTCCTTTGCAATAAAAGATTACCCAACACTGGAGACATTAAGGCCTTCTTTAGTTTTCACCCCTATTCTCTATCTCCCCAGAAAGCCCAGACATTGTTTCAGTTCCTAAGGAATTCACAAATCACAAATACAAATATACACCCTGTCATTAACATTTAATAATCCCTTATTCTGTTAAATGATTGTGTGTGCACTCCAACTGGTTTTCTAAGTGGTTCTACAAAACTTCACCAAGAGTTTCAAGTACATACCAGAAAGATTTGTTGGGTAGAGTACCTGACACCCCAAAACACTCTGCTGCTAAAGTTTAAAAAGATCAAGCTTACTCTAAAAAAATTAAAATGTTATAGGCTGCATACTTTCATTATAAAAAGACCTGATAACAGTATATTTTATGACTCTCAAAATCATGCTTGTTTCAGGAGAGTTTCTGCAAATATTTCTGAGTTGTCATGATTTTACAGTATTTTAATAATCCTCGCTTTTAATTTATTGCACTTGTGAAGCTTTCCCAGCTGTCAAAACAAGCAGGATTACACTTAAACTGCTTCCCTAATTTATTTTTTTTTTAAATTAATTTAGGTGAAAAAGTTCAGAATTACAATATTAAACACACTCATTAAAAAGTCTAAAGGAAACCCAGACTTTCTGGGCTGTGTGGCAGTGAGCAGTGCAGGTGGCAGTCACCTCTATCCTAGCCAGCAGGAGGGAGAGGCGATATCAAACACTCTGCTCTCAGCCTCCACGCGGGGCATCCTCCTTTTGATAGATGCACGTTAGCAGCACAACTTCAGACACAAACCATGGCCCCCTCTCTGCTCAGCACACAGCGGTGGGGCTGCCTGGGAGCTGTAACTCTGAAGGAATTGCAAATGCATTCTCTGCTCCAGCCCAACTCTTGCACGAGGTCTCCTGTACACAGAGAAAATTGCACGGGAGCTGCTACAAAGTCCCAGAAGCAAAACGAGCAATAGAAGCAAAATATGGGGCAGCAGTGCTCATTGAACAGGGAATGTAAGTGTCCATAGCTGGGCATAATCAGCTAAATAGGTTATTTTATCCACGCTGAGGAAGGTGGAGTGTGAGGAACCAAAAGGGGGATACACTGAGAACTTCTGGACCATCTGCTGACACAAGACAACACCTGAGGAAGCTTTAAAGTGCCTTGTCTGAAAGTCAAAGCTAACCTTGTAGTACAGCGTGAATAAGAAAGGAAAGGATAAACCAGGGAGAGCCTTAAAAGTAGCAGCAAGACACCTACATTTTAGAGAAAGAAAAGGTTAGTGGAGAAACCTCCAAACACAGAGTGACAGGGCAATAAGCCAGAAGGATTAATTTACTGGAAGCAGCAGAATTGGAATTTGGAGGTGAGTCTGCAGGAAATGAGGACAAGGAAAAAAAGCCGGAGTTGATTTTAAGGGCTCAGACAAGCAGAATGGCTGTGTGAATCCTGGGTACCAAGAGCGGGGCAGTGTCCATCAGCTCCCTGCTCTACTGTGTCCACTGAGAGCAGAATTAAAATGAGGTAAAGACTCAGCTGGGACCCAGAGCAAAGTGACTTGAGGGCTGAAAGGTCAACAACTCCTCTCTTCACATCATTACAGTGCCCACTGTATTATGGAACAGGAAAGAAACTTCACAAAGTAGAAAAAAAGTATTACAAGATATCAGAATATCACAGGTTATTGGGTTATTCCAAAAGTCATAGAATCACAGAATGGTTTGTGTTGGAAGGGATCTTAAACATCATCTTGTTCCACTCCCCTGCCCTGGGCAGGGACACCTCCCACTATCCCAGGTTGCTCCAAGCCCCGTCCAACCTGGCCTTGGACACTTCCAGGGATGGGGCAGCCACAGCTGCTCTGGGCAACCTGTGCCAGGGCCTCAACATCCTCACAGAAAAAAAAATCCTCCTTATATCCAGTCCTTGGTAAAGCCTCTTGGTCACAGTGACTTGTGTTCGTGTCTGCCAAGAAAGGACATCACGGGTGGCCTATCTTTTCTGCAGAACTTCACAGATGTGGCACTGCAGCTTCACTTACAGCAGCCAGGTTCAGAAAAATAACAGATTTTAAGAGTCCACTTCAGTAGGAATAGTAACAATCAGAGGTGTTACTTTCATTGATGTCAGCATAAGCTTAATATTCACATTTCCTAAGACACTCCACCTATGCAGATACTTAAATATGAGCTACACCTAAAAATGCCGGAACATAAAGAGAGGAAAAGAGGTTAGATCCATGCCAACAGAAAGTCATCCATGGCTGAAATCTCACTGCTTGGAGGCAGAACAGGGCTATTCATTAACATCAAAAAAACAATTCTCAAACTGAAGCAAAAAGACCCATGGATGAATTTAGATATCAGGTTTGCATGTTATCATTTCAGCCACATATTACAGACTAGCTTGAGGAAAATGAAAACATTTACACAATCACCAACATGGGGTTCTGGGTCTTCATAAACTGTTAACAAGAACGAGGATTTTTGGAAAACAAATTGGGATTTTTGGAGCCTTTTCTCTGCTTAGCTAAAAATTAAACAGTGACAAATGCAGTTGCTCAGTGGGGCCTAAGAGGAGATGGAGATGGCTTTGATGGCGTTAGATAATGTGGGTGGTGCTGACCCCTTTTCACAAAATGAAATCTAAACAAGAAAGCTTTTCCCTTCCTGAAAAGGGTCATAGTGAGGCAAAGAATGGCTCACGTAGGAAAGATAAAACATCCCTTGTTTTACACTGCAGGCTTGTAACAATGCCACTGCTCATCTGAGTGATGCTAATTAATCTTGAGCAGACCTATCATCAGTTACCGAGACTTGCCCCTGGATTAAATGTAAACCAGCCTTGCATAAATTGAATGGCTCCTTTGAATATATAATTGAATTTGCAGAAGTGTGCGCCAGGGGGGTGTTTAAATAAGTGCACAAATATGATAAAAAGAACTTCACGCCATAATATCTAATTCAGTAAGCAAAAAATAATGGCAGGGCACATTCCAATTAGTGTTTGATTTATTTATTTTAACAAATCCAATTAGTAGAATATTTTATAAAGTCATCCAATGTCAAACTCTCCCAGACTCACCAGATAAAAAACACAATACTTCTAAAAAGGGATAAAGAAACACACTGATGTGAGAAGCCTCATCAGTTATCCTGTGGTTCCCAACACACACAGGAAACAGAGCATCAGATATAATTTGATCAAGCATTTACAGCAATCCCAAGGTGGGAAAGAGATAGAGACAATGAGAACATCAGTCTCATTGTTCCGCTCCAGGGTTCTTCCTAAGAGTAGTTAGTTTTCTCATTTATTTAAAAAAACCAACACACAAAAACAACAAAAAAACCCCCCCCAAACAACAACAACAAAATGGACAAAAGTTAAGAAAGCATGCAATACTTTTCAGTGAGCATCCCTTTTGAAACTTTCATGAGAGCTGAGATTTAGTCTTTCAATTGTTGTCTTAAACCCACAAAATGCAAAACAAGTAGAGGAAACAAACGCTGTTAGGATGAGGCAGTACTTACGAAATATAAAATTCCACAAATTAACCCACCACTGTTTCTGATCATTCATTCTCATCCCTTCCAAAGACATTCTTGTTTACAAGGGCTGCAAAAGATGCATTTGGCTCATTAAGGTAACTCCTGGTGTGGGATTTATTGTGTAAAGATCCATTTGTAACTTACTTTTCAGACTGCAGAATTCATATAGCAAACTCCTGAGAAATCGTATTATATATTCTTATGGAGACAGGAGAGAATGGAGAATGAAATGTGCATGCAAGGCTTGTGGTGAGTTGCTTTAAGATGGGATAAATCAAGGAATATTGGAATTTCCTCACGCAGGAAGAGTAGTAACTCCTTCATGTGCTTTCTAGTCCTTCCAGAAAGATTAAGACAGAAGATATCAGACGTGCATATCAACCTGCTCCTGCAACTGGCCAATTTCAACGAGCACTTAAAATTCTAACCAAATGTGTGTTCTATATTCACAGATTTTCAAAGAAAAGGTTCCTGCAGAGACAAAAGAGTCATCCTGAGTCACAGGGCACCGTGTGCTCACAGTGCATTTAACTGAGGCTCTACAAGGGACACAACGATGCCCTGGCTCCTCAAACTGCAGGAAAAGCTTTGATCATTTTTTGTGCCTCATTAGCCAACAAAGGCCCTACACCAGGAAAAACTGGAGAATGGATCCTCCAGTGTGCAGTAAGGTGTAAACTCTGAAGTAAAGCATTCACAACATCTTTTTCTGATCTCAATTGTTTAAGAACTGAGCTTAGGCCTTGCAAAATTCAGGTGAGCCACTCAACCATTAAACACAAGACCCAGGCTTCTCAGCTGCTGGTGCTGACAGAAAGTGTTTCTCTCCAGGTACCCAGATGTCTGGGGTTTAGAAGTGAACACCAGTGACTCCTCCAGTGCCTCAAACACATTTCTGCACGTGATTTGGTTCCTGCTGCAAGTGGCAGTCCTCGTGGTCGAGGAGTGATTCACCCACCACAGGACAGTTCCATTTCTTGTCTTGCCATGTTACCCTCAACATAGTCTTGTTCAACTTGATGTAAGCAGAGGAAGTTTTTCTCTACACTCTGGAAGGTGCCAGTCCTCTGAGATACCTGTAACAATTGCCTGGCTAAGGTTTGAAGGACTGTTGTAAAATTTGAGCAAATTTCATTACTTTTGGGTGTTTTATGTCCTGGCAATCTAGATTAGAGGGGAAACATACAGAAAGCTTGTATTTATTTTTAAATGCAGCAATGAAAATTACTACTCTTTAGAATTAAAATGTGTATGTATAGGGTTTGGGGATATTTTTCCCTAAATCAAAATAATCCTTGAAATTACTGAATACCTTTTAGAAGAGCTCTACTTGGTCCCAAGGCTGGAATCGTGATTTCAAGTGCTATCAGCATATTAAGGAAGACACTAATACTACAAGTGTACATATATTTTCTAAGCTTTTTTCCAATTATATCCCCTGTCACCTGGGTATCTCTGCAGGTTCAGTGTTACATATCTCTTTCCACACACCTGGAAGCAGCTTTAAGCACGGCTTCCATGCACACATGCATGGATCCAACCAACAGCTGGATGTTTCTTGCACGGGAACCTTGATACAACCAAAGGATTTCTTCCCCTGAGTAAGGGACCAGGTGTGGACTCCGTGATGAACATCACCAATAACAGGGAGAAGGTGCAGCTTTGTCTGGTGAAACACCTCAAGAGTCCTCCCAGGAATAACAAGGTTTTCTGCCAGCACTTCTCTGCGGAAAGTATCGGTCCCAAATGTGCAACAGAGTCTGAGTTATCCTCCTAATCCCACGGAAGCACTCGGCTGCAAAGCAGCATTGTGCCTGGGATCCTGATGTATATGGAACAAGAATTTAAGCTCCATTTCCTGAACTTGTCAGTTTAAGCTGAGTTTCCTTTCTTTAGTTCATCATTATAGGTTTCTCTCTGCAAAAGCTTGCCTATGTGTCTCATAATTTGAGCCCTAGACCAGCTCACATGTTCATTACTAATTCTGTGCTTCATAATCCACCAAGGATCAGTGAAATCTCTTTGAAGTATCCTAGGAGTAAAACTAAGTGTCATTTGTTTCAATTTATATGTCCAAATCAAGGATGACTCATCTAACTTCCCTCGCAAAAATGCATGTCCTTTATTTAATACTGGGAACATATCTTTGCTTCTGACAGCTCAGCTGTCACTATTTCAATAGCTCAATATTAACATTTTATTGCTCTAAGCAGAAACATATGTATATCTATAATCTCATTGAATTATTTTTTCAAGCTACAAAGAAGTCCGTTAATACCCTGCACCTTTCCAAAGAACCCCAACTTTTCAAGCTCAGTTTGTTCCAGTCTGCTGCAACTCAACAAGATTTATGTCAAGAATTTTGCCTATCCCAAAGTAATAAAACTTGTAAAATTAACACAGGTTGTCAAAACCATAAAGGATTCTCAGACATTCCCCATCAGTTTTTCTCATGATTCCAACTAATTATCTTTCAATCTATAAATTTACTGGCTTTCCACCACTGGAGCAGACTCCTGCTTTAGTCATAGTATGACAGAATGATTTCTTTTTTAAAAAACACAGATTTGTAGCACACACTTGCTGCTGTACTTGTAGTCTAAATATAAAATAAGCCTTTCTTTTCTTCAATTCATTTCTAAAGTTACAGGACAATTTTTCTTCCTAAAATAACCGTGTTCTGTATTCCAAAAACCCACCTTAAATTATTAGCTATGATTGCTGAAGATGTGCTTAGCTATATTTGTCAGTAAAAACCATTTGTGGGCATTCATCTTTTCTTAAGAAAAAGGGAACACTGCTTTTCTTTCCTTCAAGTACCTAAAAATTCTTGGGGCTAATTATTCAGTGCATCCTAACAGAATTGTCTGACATTGTATTTTTAGTGCATTTTCACCAAGTCCTACATCAGCTACTGCAGTGGAGCCTTGATCAGTCACAGTTTGCCATTGACTTTTTTCATTTCAGCATTTTATAATGTCACATGGATACCTATTCAAGCTGCACAGTTATTTAAATTACGTCCTTATTTCACTCTTCCCATCCACCAAGGCAGAAAAAACCTGTCTGGAAGTAGCTGTTTCTCACTTATTTTATATTCCATTAGCAAGCCTCTCTTTCTCAATAAGCTTTTATACAAACTTCAAATTAATGTGTTTGAACTTTAAGGAAGAAGCAGCCGCTGACTGACTGATATTAACTTTGGTGATGAATAAAATATTGTCTCAACAGATACCATTTCAGGAATTCCAATAGCAACTGCAAGTCTTCCAATCTTTCTCCTTTCCCTGTACTGCTGCTTGGACTCCCTGCAGCTGAGGTGCTCCCTTGGAAGTTCATGGTCAGGAAACACAAAGATTAGCTTAAATAAGGGTAGGAAGTCTGGTTTCTTGCCACACCACTGAACACAGAATAAAATTAAACATGACCTGGTTGCAGTCAAACATAACTAGAACAGGCATATCATTTTTAGAGGAGAAATTAAATTCTTATTGGACTGGCATTTTTATAATCATTCCATTAACTGAACAGTCTTCCCAAATGATGCCAATGGAAGTAAATTAACTCAGTGCTGAACTTCTGACATACATCTTACTTTTGCACTCACAGAACGCTGCCCACAGCGTGCACAAGGACACAAATGTACACGTGTACACACACACACATCCCATCTGAGCAGTTCCAAACGGAAATAGCAATAGTTGAAAGGTTTTCTTGGAGAAGACTCTAATTGAGTGGGTTGATTTTTGGTGAACAACACTGATATTTTGTTTAAATTGCTTCTGAACGCCTGCAATTAAAGCTGCAGCACTGTGGAGGACTCCAGAAACTCCTTGATATTTGAGCTACCGTGCTTGAAAACTGTACGCTGATTAAATGTAAGAAATTCATCTCAAAGGGTAGCTATCAGTTACTGAGTATCAACAAATAAACTCTAATTGGCTATCACAATGCTAATAACTTGCAATAAGTGTTGCAACTCGTATATCATGTTAAATTTAATAACAAGGATATCGGAAGCTGCTCCCAGAGAATGGCTGTGTAAATAACTTTTATTGAGGTCCAACAACTCCTACAGCTCCAAGTTTATACATTTTTCAGATCAAGGTTATCTCTTGAAAAAGCCCTACCACTTGTTGCTGACAGTTACTCTCTCAAATTGCATATAAAGTGCAACGTCAAGGATATTTAAAGATATGTATTTTAAATTGTTTTCAGTTAAACCATGATCTTCATTCAATGTGTCAGGAGCAAGCCAGCCCCAGAAATGACAGTGGCTCACCAGCTGCTCTGCTTCCAGGTGCCCTGGAGTCAGACTGGGAACAGGACGGCAAATGCTGGACCAGGCAACAGCTCTTGTAAAGTTTGAACAGTCGACTGATGGCTGAGGCACTGACAGTCAGCCAGAGATGCAAATTCTAATAACCTGTTACTTTTAATTTATTTTTTTCGGTTCATTTAATCTGTCTCTGCATTTGTCATACACCTTTTGACCCCTGATGGACCCTTTGCAGTGCAGGATCCAGGATGCTGTTCAGAATCCCAGGGCAGTGCCTGGAAGCCCCTCTGTCCTCTGCAGCACACTGGAAACACAGGAACAAGGGGAAGATTTGCTTGCTTTCAGCCTCCAGACTCCTCTGTGTAAATTCATTGCCCAAAGAGCAAAGCACAGAGTAAAGACGTGCCAGGAATAAATAGGTCTCTGCCTGATAGCACTTGTGAGTTCTTGAAAATATGTAGAGCTCCTTCTCTGTTTAAACCAAATTTCCTACTACAGTCCACACGCATATGTGCAAAGTGCCTCTCTAATTACAGCCATGAATCTTCCTCTTGCAGTCTCTGACCCAGAATGTGCATTTAGCAGAGCTGCAGCATGCCAGACTCTGTATTAATGAGGGACAGCGTGGGACGGAGGAGAAATTCAGAGCAACTTTAACCCAAGTGCAGTTATCTCTACAGAGAGCTCACATTTTAAGGGGCCAACACAGCAATCTGTGTGCTATCCTGGCACATCCCTGGTGGCCTTCAGCAGGTGACAAGTCACAGGTAGACTCAAAAACTGCCCAAAAACTGCCCACCTGCCACGTGTTGCTGAAGGAGTCCCAAGGAGCTTCCCCAAGGCAGTCTGTCTCCATCCAGTGATGGGGGAAATGATTTGCTAAGAACAGGATGTGAAAAGCTCAAATATCTGTGGAGGTTCTTGGTTTTAGAGGAATTGCAAGCTTTAAAATGGACTGATTTTCAGCATTTTGTTCTCATTCTGCACTTCACTTGGAAATAATTTCAAGCAGTTCTATCCCTGTTATACAAAACTAGCCTGGGAAGGAGCATACGGAAAAATATTCCTATTCCATCATCCAAGGCCCTTTTCCCATCTTTGCAATAGATAACCTCCAGTCTGAGGCTGAAACTTAGAATAATACCTTTCCAACAGAAAATATTTTTCAAGACAGATTCTCTGAACTCCACAGCTCTTATTCCTTCAAAGCAGCATCAAGCCTGAACTCTGGCAGGAAGCATTAAATACTTAAAACATTTCTTTCTAAGACTTGAAAAGCACAAGGAGAAGGAATCTAAAAGCAATCACTTTTCAGGATACTGAATGACCAGATTGAAATAAGAAGCCTTTTCTGTCATATGAACCATGGTTTCAGTCCTCTTTTAATCCTTGGGTCACTGGCACAGGTGAACCAGGCACTCTGAGATTTTTATCCCAAGCTCTCCTGCCCTTGGTGTTGCAGCTGGAATGGAGGTGCAGCAGAGAAAGTCCAGAAAAGGGCAGATTGTAAAAACCTAAATTTGAAACATGCTTCAAAGCCCTTTAACTGACAGTACATCAATATTGTCTTTCAGTAATCCTGGAGGATTGTGTTAACACCTTCCAGACGTGTAAAACCCCCTGCTTTGGTGGTGCTGCAGACAAACTTTCTGTTGCTGTTCTTACACTGAAATAGTCTGAGTTCCTAAGAGCAATTCAAATGCACAAAAAGCTCATTTACTGGACATTTACATCTGGAAATAAGGTCTTACCAGCAATTTAAGAGGATAATTGTCTTTGCTTTAAAGATTTCTCTTTGCACTCAAAATTGAATGACGCCTTCTCCAGAAATTAGACAAACACTTTCTGCATGATATTGCTTTATCCACATCCTCCTCAAGCCCTATAAAGCACCTTTCCACTTGATTTTGGTAGATGAAAGGGTATTTGTGAGCATGGCTGCATACAGTATTTAACAGCACAGGGAACTCCATTAAAATGTAATGCATTCCCAGAGCCCCAGGTGAAAGTGCAGATACTCAGAAGCAAAGATTTTTAATAAGTGTCCTCCTGAAGACTGCAGCTCAACTAAGTATAGCATTTCTAATAAATTCATTGTCCATTTTTATACAAGTCATTTAAATTTTAAGATGCCTGTGTGAGAATCTGATTTATTAAATATATGATTCTTCCAAAGATTATGGCCATGACATTAAGTCATTCAGAAATTAGATTCAGTTTCTGATCAACTCAATTGGTATTAAATATACTTATCCAATTATAACCATACTGCAATTATACTGCTACTTGAGCTAACTGCACATGAGGCACTGCAGCCAAAAGTCTAAGAGAGATGGAGTGGAAGAATGTTTGAAAGCACATTTTTTAAATAACAGAAAAGATATTTAGATTAGAATTTAAGAGGAAATTCTTTAGTCAGATTGTCAGACACACTGGCACAGGGTGCCCAGAGCAGCTGTGGCTGCCCCATCCCTGGAAGTGCCCAAGGCCAGGCTGGACGGGGCTTGGAGCACCCTGGGATAGGGGAAGGTGTCCCTGCCCATGGCAGGGGGTGGAATCAGGCGACCTTTAAAGTCCCTTCCAACCCAAATTATTCTATGATTCCGTGACTTTGTGTCTGTCCTATGGTCTCCCTCTCTCAATCTTTAACCTTTCAAGTACAAGCCTTAGCACACTGCATAAAGTAAGATAAAAACAATAACAAAAAAAACCTAATCAGGCATCTCCATTTGCTATCTGCACTTTGTAGCCTATTAGAATAATTATGGCATCAGACCACCTTTTTTTACCCCAGAGCCCTCTCACAATTCCCTCACCAGCACACCCTTGTGACTGGCAAAGACAGTAGAGAATTTCACACAGTTGGCTTAAAAGCAGCAGACTGGCTGAAGCAGGTCAGACACCTCCAGGTGTTACTTGGAAGGTACTCATGAACAGGACAGGCACACACTGAGTCTTCCTCAAAACACATTCCCAGCCTCAAACACCTTCCCACCTTCCGGGTGCTGGGGAGCCAGTCCAGGTCCCCAGGGACTGGGCACGGCCCCAAGGCTGCCAGAGCTCCAGGAGCCTTTGGACAACGCTCCCAGGGATGCACAGGGTGGGATCGCTGGGGTGTCTGTGCAGGGCCAGGAGCTGCACTGGGTGATCCCGTGGGTCCCTTCCAACTCACATTATTCTGTGATTGAAAGAACAAGCCTCACTGATACCAACTGCTTTTTTATGCCACGACACTGCTCAACCATTTCCAGAATCTCTGTGCACTTCTGGAATTTGTCAGCTCCCAGGATGACTCCTACACCTTCGCCACACTCTGACAGCTTCTGGCTGTCACCCTCATGGGATTAGCTGGAAACAGAGGGGACAGGGGCATCCCTGCCCTCATGCCAGGCTCTGGCATGGGACAGTGACTGTGTGTCTGCAGAGAGAGCACGTGCCACGTGCTGGACCAACGCTCCAGGGATGAGACAGGGACTGCAGTATATTGTTTTCCATGGAAATAACTGTGCCTGGCAGGCTGTACCCAGGAGGCAGAACTGCTTTACATCACTTTCTGCACGTTATACAAGACAGACTCCTCACCAGACTATCAATATCAGCTTTGGTTTACTTTTTTTAATTCTAAAGCACTGTCTCTCAGGGAAGAAATAATTGTGATACTTCACTGTACTGCAGCATTTCTAGCAGTTTAAGACTATTTTAAGATTAGATAATTAAGATAAACTTGCTGATGAAGTCCCAGCTGGGATAAAGATGTTGTTTATCTGAAAACACTCATCTGTGGCAAAAACTAATAGAATTTCCCAGAACAGAGACTACAATTAATATGGACTTTATTAAAAAAAAAAGCATTATTTAACCAGCAGTTATAATTTTATTAGCACAGAGACTAAAAGGAATTAAAGTGAGTAGATTTGGTTTCAGATGTAAAGATTATTCCAGAGTTGTGTAAATCAAGTTTTGTTTTAATGTTATCTCTCCTCAGAGATAGAGATGATACAACCACAGATCATCTGCAGGACAAGTGGGACCACTGACCTGGTGAACACACCTGGCCTGACTTCCAGTTACACCACGAGCTTCTCACACAGCTGCACTGGTGACCCCACTCCTCACACAGCCACCAGAGCTCCATGCCAGCCCTGCTGTGAGATTTCTCACCTATCCAGAGCTAATTGCCACAGCACTTCTGTAATGGAGTAATTACCACAAACGTGGAACCTGATCACACTCAGTGCCGACAACAAAAAAATGCAAACACAGGCTATTACAAAGTGATCTCTTTGCTCAGAGCTGACAGCAGCCCCTGGGAACAGTGAACTCATGGTGACAGCAAGGGCTGGGTGCCTCAAGTAAAAATTACATTTATCAGCAGATCCTCAGCTAAACAACCTGTTTGGTGTTTTTAACCTATACTGAACGATGAAGGATATTATGTGTACTCAAGAGAACAATGACCATGACATGGCATCCCTTGGTATTGTGCTATTTTCCTGCCGATGTCACCAGAGCTCTCTTGGGATGGCTGGAAGACACCACAGTGAGGACAGAGTAGTGTAGAAGTGGAACACTGTTTATTGCTATTTAGGAACAGAAAATAATTTGACTCTGAAGGAGTTCAGGCACCAGCTTTGTGCACCAGGAGTTTGTGAAACCACAGTTGCACTGTAGCAAAAGAGTCACTGGGCTAAAGTGAGGCTCCCACACCAAAGGAGAAAACATCAAAACCACACAGTCTGAGGAAGCAAAACCTGCTTCCACCAGACATCTTCCTCAGCTCTTCTATTTCTATACAAGAGCCAGGGATGCGAGAATTAAGTTTATATAGCTACAAAATGAGAGAAGTTGCTTCAGCTGGGGGCAGGTGCTAAGGCAGGTACCAACCACTGCCTCCTGTTCCCGGACACCTCTGTTATTTGTTCTTCGGGAACTAGAAGTCCTGTGATGACACTTCTGGATCTTCCCAGCCAGTGAAGGCCTGGCCAATGCCCTCTTTTTCCAAACTGAAGAGGCTGGAGCATTCCATGCTTTTCTCCACTGCACCTCCTTGGCTTTGTTTTGCTGGATTCAGGAAGTTACACACTCCAGGCTCCCCACAGCAAAATTGAGAACTTTTGCTAATAATTTTTGTAGCCCTTCTTTACATCTGTGATGTGCTGAATTAATCTTTCTTCTGAAGGAGTACCAGTGCTGTACAGAATAGTCCACATAAAACCATTTTTGATCTATGTAACACATTCCTATTTTACCCTCTTGCCTTAGAGAAACACATTCTCATTTCAGAAGCACATCTCAGACCCCTCTCAATCTCCTGGTATTAACGCTCCAACAACTTCTTGTCACTTCCAACTGATTTCAAATCTTAAACCAAAAAAAACTGATTAGTCCTGAGATGTATTCTGTAATGCTAAATTTGTTTTTATTTTATCACAATTCAAAATCTTAATTCCTCCAGTCTGATAATTTTATCCTCCTCCAACTGTGTGTGAGGGACTACCTATTATTTGCATGTTCCTTGCTCTTATGTTGGAAGCAGTGGCAAAATAAACTTAGATTTCAAGAATTATCCTTTAATTACAGTCAACCTGCCCCCAGTCTTGTCCAGAAAAAGGTTATAAAAAAAGCTTACAATGCCCAAGTTAGTCCTAGACTCACACATTTAATTCATTCGTCTTTAGTAACGTTATAAATTTGAGTTAGATCTACTACACTAGGTTTTCCAAACCAGTCATAGAATCAGGGAATGGTTTGGGTTGGAAGGGACCTTCAAGATCATCCAATGCCAGCTTCCTGCCATGGGCGGGGACATCTTCCACTAGACCAGGTTGCCCATCCCTAGGAACACAAATAATTTTTCAGTATCATCCAGGTAAACAGTATATCCACGTTCCAATTCGCTTGTAAAGTCCATCTTTTAGGATCCATGTGGGTGTATTTCCAAAAAGTTAGACTTTAATTTAAACCTTTTGTAGCTATAGCAATCAACATTAAAAGAGTCAGTAGTCAATGAAAAAATTTATACCCTGTTGGACCAATCATCCAGCACCCAGTTCCACACTTTGTAATATTGAAAGTGTCAACTACGTGATTTAATATCTTAGATACTAAGTCAGTGCACTTACATGCTGGTACTAATTAAACTGGGCAATTATAAAACCTGATTTCAGTCTTGGCAAACTGACAGTGTTTCACAAGTAAGAAAGTGATGATGAGAAACACAACAATGAGCAGAGTTGCTCTAAACCCCTTCATTCAACAAGATTCCACTTGACTTGGACTTGAAGATACTGTTTTGACATGAAGCACCAATAATCCAGAACCAGTAACACATAAGTATCTTTAGTAGTTACTACAAGCTTCAATTTTTGCCTCACTGAATCTCAGGAGCATTTCAAAATATTGCTGATGCACTCTGTGTGCAGAGTTCTGGTTCTGTGCTGGTTCTTCCCCCAGCTATGTAAGTTTACATTTTTATATACATACAATAAAGGTATATTCATATACGGAGCTAGTAAGAGATCCTATCCTCTTTCTACTAACTGTAAAGTTCACAGAGTTGATCTGCATTACACCTGGTACAGTTATTTTCCGTCATAGTGTGAAAAAAGAGGTATAAACATGTCAGTGCAAGACAGGCAACAGGTGACTCCCCCAGGACAGCCGGGCAGAGTGCTCAGTTAGGAAACAAGCCTAGGAAACTTGGTGAAAGCATCAGGTCTACCCCTTGTTTCACAGAACAATAGGGAAGTGCTATGCAATCTTTGGGATGTGATGCAAAAAAATCCTGGCGAAGCATAGAAAAATAACTCAAGTCCTTTTTAAGGCTATTTTGCTAAATCCCAGTGGACCACACTATCATAAAACATTACTGACTGAGCAGTGATGTGGCAATGAGAAGTGTAAATTATGTATGATTACTGTTTCCCTCTACTGGTGCACACTGCATTTATATTAGAGTGGAAGAGATGTCACCCACAAGAGCAAAATTAAAATTTCCTGGAAGATTGCTCAGAGGTAAAAAAAAAAAAAAAAAAAAAAAAAAAAAAAAAAAAAAAAATTACAAGCCTCAAACTCACATCATTTGGCACTACCATTTATACATTCTCAAACACAAGAGATTTCAACACAAGAAAATCATAAACTCACAGAACTGTTTCTGTTGGAGAAGACCTTAAAGCTCATCCCATTCCACCCCCTGCCATGGGCAGGGACACCTTCCACCATCCCAGGTTGCTCCAAGCCCCGTCCAACCTGGCCTTGGGCACTTCCAGGGATGGGGCAGCCACAGCTTCTCTGGACAGATAAATGTGTGTCTGTCAGAGAATTTAGTTTACTTAATATATTTCATGATTTTTCAGTTTGCTTAGCAAACTTCTAGACTCCAACAAAGGTCACGTAATTCTATCCATTAACATGGGATTTTCTACAACAGCCCAAAAAGCCTTTACTTGTTTTTAATGAGCTTTGTAGACTTTATGTACTCTTAAGGTATTTTATACACTGTCTAACAGGACAAGGTTTCCAGGAAATACATGAAGCAATTTACCAAACGACCCATTTTTTACCTTTTAAAAATTATTATTATTAAGTTTTTAAACTATGTTCCTTTTCTATGTGACTTAAAAACCCATGATCTGCTTGAAACCCCCCACACCACAGGCATGTAAAGAGACTTCATTAAATTATAATATTCTTATTTTAATCTTTAAATTATTCAAATTGCAGCCATTCAGTACCAGCAGTTTTGGGCAATTATAAAGTGTTTTCTAAGAGTTTTAAATCTTTTTGGCTAAGATATCAATCACAGACCTTTTCAAAAAATGTCTCCTGGAATGGATATTCATCCTTTTTCTTTATGCCAGAGATGAAAACTATATACCCAGTTGAATATGCAACTTTCCATTTACTTTTATTATCATAGCACCCCAGAGACCTAAATGATGGCCAGAATGAGATCAAATGTGTGTTATTGAGCTAAAGCCCTTCATTTCTCTGGAATCTGTATTACACTCTACACTGTACCGTCCACAGTGAGACTCAGTAATGGATTCCCTGGATGAATGAGATGCTGGCAACGTGCTGGGAGGCCAAGAGTTTAGGATGAATGCAAGGAGTCCAAACACCAGCCCAAGATTTGCTGTGAGCACTGATTTGGGTTGGAAGGGACCGTCCTGTTCTACCCCCTGCCACGGGCAGGGACACGTTCCACTATCCCAGGTTGCTCCAAGCCCCGTCCAGCCTGGCCTTGGGCACTTCCAGGGATGGGGCAGCCACAGCTCCGCTGGGCACCCTGTGCCAGGGCCTCCCCACCCTCAGAGGGAAGAATTCCTTCCTAATATCTAATCTAAACCTACCCTCTTTTCAGGTTGAAGACATTCTCCCTTGCTTGTCACGACCAGCCCTTGTCCAAAGTCCCTCTCTTGGAGCCCCTTTAGGCACTGGAAGGGTCTCCAAGGTCTCTGTGGAGCCTTTCCTTCTTCAGGCTGAACAAACCCAGCTGTCTCAGCCTCTCTTTACAAGGGAGATGCTCCACCCCTGTAATCAACTTGGGGACCTCCTCTGGACTCGCTCCAACAGGTCCATGCCCTTCCCGGGCCGGGGACCCCTGGGGTGGATGCAGCTCTGCAGGTGGGGTCTCACCTGAGCAGGGTGAAGGGGGAGAACCCTCTACTGCTTTTGATGCAGCCCAAGATATGATGCACCAGAACTGTCTGGTGCTCCTGCTAAGGAAACCTCCCTGTCCAGCCATCCAGGAGCCACTCTGGCAGTTCCACTCGCACCACCCGAGCAGGGACCAAGGCCCCTGCACCAGCAGGATTGGCTCCAGTGACCCCTTGGGTCCCCACTTGACTCCCCACACACCCAACACACACAGCCAGAGCAGGTTTCCCATGGCAGGTTACGGGATTCCTGGATACCTGCAGTAATTAAATCATGATGCACAAACAAAGTAACAGCTTGAGCTAGTGCCACCAAGGAGGGACCCCAACCAGAGGAAACCCTGGGCTTTTATACCCCTTTAATCCCTAAAGGTGTGGGAAAGTCTGGTGGCCCATGGCCGTGTCCCCAGTGTCCCTCCCCTGGCTGTACCACAGGTCCTGTGTCCCCGAGTGTCCCTCCCCAGGCTGGGCCACAGGTCCTGTGTCCCCGAGTGTCGCCCTCCCGGCTGTGCCACAGGTCCCTGTGTCCCCGAGTGTCCCTCCCCTGGCTGTACCACAGGTCCTGTGTCCCCGCGTGTCCCTCTCCTGGCTGTGCCACAGCTCCCTGTGTCCCCGAGTGTCCCTCT